>OY856188.1:225648797-226110391 GCA_963693315.1 Diogma glabrata | reverse complement strand
TTATGTATGTAATTTGAGTCTCTTTGAGTGTTGATTGAATTCATACTTCGTTTGATGTGTAACATTTCTAAAATTGGTAATGGTAAACTTTTGTGAATGTTTTGCTTAAGTATATGAGCAATTTCACGAAGATTCAACATCGTTTTGACTTTACCCCTTTTAATTTTGATTATTTTTTGTTTATAGATAGTCTTTGATAAATAAAAAATACAAGTTCTCTTAGAATTTTTTTTCGACCAGGGGTCTTCACAGGGTGCCCCTCAATTTTTGTTATTTTGTGATGTGAGTGCATTTTGACGAGCGATTGTAGAAAAACTACTCAATCGATTTTCATAAATGATATGTCGTTGAATAGGTATTAGAACAAAGTTTTTAAAAATGTACACTGTTAATTTTTTGAAATAATTTTTAACGGTGTAACATAAGAAAAAAATGGTGTAATTGAAAAAAAGGTGGCATAGCCTTTTTTTTTTTTTTTTTTTTTAACTAAATTGAAGCTTATTTTATATCTAACAACTTGTGAAAGTTTAGGACTAGCATCATTTTTTGTTTTAGAGATAAAATTCGTTGTGCATATGACTGTCGGGAATCAGTTTTTTTTGTTCTGAAGGAAAATTATAAAAATGGCGATTTTTAGATTCAGATTTTTTTTTATGTTAAATATCAAATATTTTATTATTAAATGAACTTTTTAAAAAGCAATTTCAGTCAAGTTCAGCAAAATTTTGCCACATTTTGACTCGACCCTTTTTAATTTGGTTTATTTTTAGTTTATAGATAGCCTTTGATAAATGAAAAATACGGCTTCAAGTAAAATTTTTTTAAATATTAAACGAATTTTATCTCTAAAACAAAAAAATGATGCTAGTCCTAAACTTTCACAAGTTGTTAGATATAAAATAAGCTTCAATTTAGTTAAAAAAAAAAAAAAAAAAAAAGGCTATGCCATCTTTTTTTCAATTACACCATTTTTTTCTTATGTTACACCGTTAAAAATTATTTCAAAAAATTAACAGTGTACATTTTTAAAAACTTTGTTCTAATACCTATTCAACGACATATCATTTATGAAAATCGATTGAGTAGTTTTTCTACAATCGCTCGTCAAAATGCACTCACATCACAAAATAACAAAAATTGAGGGGCACCCTGTGAAGACCCCTGGTCGAAAAAAAAAATTCTAAGAGAACTTGTATTTTTTATTTATCAAACACTATCTATAAACAAAAAATAATCAAAATTAAAAGGGGTCAAGTCAAAACGTTGTTGAATCTTCGTGAAATTGCTCATATAATACATGCTATTTTTAGAAAAATGTATAAAAAGGATGATGAAACTAATAACTACAAATGTTCATCCTTTGCAAATCGAATGAATAAAAAAATGAATATAACCTACTCCAAAGAATTGAAATCGAAAAAAAGAAAAATTTTACTCTTACGAGTAAGAACGCTATTGAAATTATAAACATTTTAATTTATGAATAATATTTTAAGGAGTGAAATAAGTGCTCGAATAAAATAAAATTGTAAGCTCTGCTTTAATAATTTATAAAAATAAATTTCATTAGTATTCTTATGTATATATGTTATGTTATTACTTGATGTGCCCCACAGAAAGAAACAATCGCATTAACTTTAAAAAAATAACCTAAAGATCAAAAAAAATGCGACACGATTTTTCGCCAAAAGGAATTATTTTTATTTTTAAAGATTTTTTATTGGCATTTAAATATATTTGAATTTAAAAAACATTGTATTATTAATGAAAAACAAAATTTTTAATTTAAAATTCTAATTTTTATTAAAAAATCCACTTTTGATCCTCAAAAAATTATATTTGAATTGAAAATTGGAGAATTTTGATTTGAAAAAACAATTTTTTATTAAAACAAAATCCAAAATTTTTATATTAAATGTTTCAATATTTTAGTCTAAAATTAAAACGGTATTTAAATTAAAAAATAATATTATGGATTTAAAAATTTATTTTTTACTTTGAAAATTACAGTTTTTTATTCTAATTCTAAAATTACAAATGTTTATCGAACTATTTTCGAACCGATAAGAACTTTTTATTACACTTTAAAAACAGTATATCATTTTCATCAGGACTAGCCGACTAGATACACTACCACAAAAATTAACGCCTTATAAACCAAAATTGGTCTACTGCTCTAGCGAAGTATAAGAAAACAAAAACCATCTTTTTGGTAGTGTATCTAGTCGGCTTTTTAAAATTTTAAACATTGGTTTTGCATTTTAAAATTTTAAACATTGAAACCAAAAAAAAGTTTTAGTTCTAAAGGTACAAATTTTCATTACAACAAAAACTGATTTTGATTTAAAAATATTGTTTGATAAATCTAAAGAAACATATTTATTTTAAAAGCTTTAATGCAACTAAAAAAAGTTTTTAATTTTAAAACATAGATTTTTTGATTTATTTACCTTTTTATTTAAATTTTAAAGGTTTTTTCAAAAATTTAACCATTAGAGTTAAAAAATATATTTAAAAATCATTTTCGAAAGACCAAAAAACTAATGTTTTTTAATTTAACATGGTTTTCATTTAAAGTTATATGGATTTTTAGGGTTCCGTTTTTTATGCGGAACACTATTGGTAAGAGTACAACGTGTTTTTCACATTATTTTGATTATCTCGTGAACCATTAATCCGATGAACTTAAAATTTGAGGTGCTTATAAAACTAACCTATCCACACAAGATGGCCGGTTAAAAAATAAATAAAGTTGTGTTCGTTTGTTTTAAGGAGGTACGATGTAAAGCCTTCGAGAACATACATTTTTTTGGCGAGACGAGTAGGGTATCATATGAAAGAGATTTATTTCAGCATTATTTAAAAATATATTTTGGAGTTTTACACCTCACCATTTTTTGTATAATTTTGAAAAATGACGTTTTCGGGATGTTTTATTGCCCCGATTAACTCCGACCCTACTTCATCGAAAATCTTGAAATATATTTGGAATGATAGAAAAATGAGTAGGTTTTTAATGAAAAATATAGAAAAGTGGCAGATACTTATAACTATATTTATTAAAGGGGTAGGAATGTTAAGGGGTAAAAACATCATTTAAAACCAGGTCATGTGGGGTGTCATTTGAAAGAGTACTTGATTTTAGAAATATTGCCATTTTTTTTAAAGACTTTTTTGGAACCAAACGAGTGGGGTGTCATTTGCAAGAAAACTTAATTTAAGAAACATTGCAACATTTTTTAGAATTCTGCGATGCATAGTTTTTTAGTTATTGATGAAAAAAAAGTGCTATTTTAAGTGTATGTATACCACCCTATATTTCGACGCTGATTTATAGAACAAATATTCCCAATTTAGACCATTAAAATACTGGTTAAATCTTTCTTTAGCTAACATAAACAGCTATGGATAAGATTTAACCTCAAGTAACATTTTTGATCAATGTAGATGTGGTTGACATTTACTGTTAACGTTTACGATTAAACATTTATTCTGTTATGCGTCCATAGTCTGGCGATATAAAGACTTTACAACATAACTTTATGTCATTTATTTTTGATATTGTGTTCTTTTACATCCACGGAACGCTTGGCGAGCGAATTTTTTTTATTTTGGCTGTTTTTTAATTTAAAAATTCTTTTTTTAAATTGAAAATTATTATTTCTTTCTGTGCAGGTTCGATTTTTGATAGTCTATATTTTTTTCAGTATTTGAATTATGCTAAGTGGAACTGGATTAATTGAACTGAATTATATCTCCTAGATAAACACAAATTTTGTAAAATTGAATATTTGGATAACTATAATTTAAACATAAAAAATATTTAGTCAGGTATGATGAATATCCAATGTTAAACATGTGTGTGTGTGTCAATGGCATAGTGGTTAAGTCGGTTTTGCTCTCTTTGCTCTCTCTAAAATGCTTACAGAAGTTGCACTTCCAAAATATTTCTAAAAAATATTTCCAAAATATTTATATAAAATTTATTTTTTATTAGAAAGAACTAAAAGTGATAAAAATTATTAGCTTTACTATAAAGGTTCAACTTGGTTTTAGTTTATTAATCCTAGCGGTAGTTGTATTAAATACAATAGTACATTATGATGCTAGGACGTAAAGCTAAAGATTTTGGACGGATGTGGAGTTAGCAAATCGAGGCGCTAGCCGAGCTAATGAACACGATTACACTATTCGAGAGATTCATTAAATGTTATCAATGCCTACGACTTATAGTTTAATAGTGATTCACTGGGTCCTAAAAATACAAAAGCCGGGTATCGGGTGCCCAGCCTATTTTTTATAATACCCGGCCGGGTACTCGGTTCGGGTATTTGATTGAATTTTTATTTACAAACAACCGAGAATTCTGTTAATATTTAGCAATTAAACAACCAGAATATGTATTGATTTACACTAAAATTTATAGAATTAATTTTTAGTACTTATGAATTAGTGTAGAGATACTACTACGTCTACCTATCCAAATCAAAACACATATAATAAGTTATAAAGGAATTCCCGTGACGTAATTTCTTTTTATCAAAACAAAATAATAATAATTTAGTAAACAACATTTCATATGTTTACAATTATAAGTAAGCGAAATTTTATGAACTTTATGAATTATACATTACTCAAAGTGTGTCATCATATATCATGTTTCAAAATATTGAAACTAATTTTAAATAATTTTAAATAAAAACAAAAGGTAAATAATTATGATGACACAGATTTTATTAAGGGGAAAATAATAAGTTATTAAATTGACATATATATTATATGTACATTTTGCTAGAATTGCATTTTCTAGCATAATTAATTTGAAATAAATATATTGATTGATTTAAGTGGGGATTAGGAAAATGAAAATGCAAATCCAAAAATTGTATAAAAGAAAGTTTTCGAACAAATAAAAATCAGAATCAGTTTGAATTTAAATAGTGTTTTACTTTCTCTGATCCTCACGACGACCAAAGTTGACGCACGTCAAACGGGTCTAACGGTTCTTTCCTTGGTGCAAAGTTGTTTCGGCAAACTGTATCATTGAAAAGCCGGACAGTTCTGGACTTACGGACGTATAGACGGGCAGTGTTTAAATATCTCTTGTGGTATATTTTACCACCAATAAAAGTTAAAGTTAAAGTTAGTCAATAAAAGTTTAAAGTAAATAATAAGTAATAAATACGCAGTCAGATCAAGGTAGTGCACAAATATCGTTTACTCACGATATAGAGAACGATCATATGGTGTACCCCCACCACATGGCGAACTTGCCATTCACGAACTAAAACTGGAATCTTGCCCGAAGAATCACAACAATAGATGACAATTATTGAAGTTATAATTTGATGAATGAAGAAGTAAATACCGATTATTAAATTTATTTTGAATTAAATCAAGTACGAACAATCAACTATACAAATTGGAATTAACAATAACAGAAGGAGTGAAATTATACAAGTTTAAATCAACACAGTCAACACATTACTTGAAAAATGGGAAACTCAGCTCAAAAGCAAAAGGAAGAAGAAGTCTTCATTACAAATGGACCTAATTCGTCAACGAACATATCGGAAAGCACGTCACCAATAAACAAATACGAGATTATCATATTTGTAACGATGGTAGTCTTGATAATTATATATATAATCTTTAGATTAAAGGGTTATTTTCAAAAAACCGTACGTAAAGAAATAACCAAAACGACAATTTCAACAGTTTAAACAAAAAAAAAATTTTTTAATATTATTGTTGTAATACTTTTAAGATACTTTTCGAATAAATAAAGAAAACTTTAATTTTTATTAAGTAAGACAATATATAAGATATTTTTAATAAATTAATTAATAAATTTTAAATAATAATAAATGAAATTTCTAGAATCATAACTAATTATAAATGGATAATTTAAAAAAAATAATATATACAAATTTCAGTTTAAATGAACAAATTACATTTAAGTTAATTTTTCTCAATTTATATAATAAATTAATAAAATTTCTTTTTTAATAAAAATGAAAATTAACATATGATATATGATATTTTTTTTTTAAATAATAAAGAATGGTAAACAAAAAATTTTTTATGATAATAAAAATTTAAACAAAAAATTTCCGTTTGACTAAAATTTTTTTTAATTATTATAAAATTTTAAAAAGTCAAATTATCTAAATAAAAATGGAATTAATAATTTTTATAAAAACCATTATAATGTTATGCTTAAAAATAATGAATGTAATTGTAGCCATAAGAGTAGCTACAACAATTATAATAATAATAATAATTTTAATGATAATAATAAACATAATAGAAATTTTAATAGAAGTGTTTATTAAAATAAAGAAAAATTTTTGTAAGAAAGAATTTCCAGATTGGAATATTGAACAATCGGAAAACTGGGAAGGGGTCTCCGAAAACCAGTTATCGAGAGACTCCCAAATTTTAGAAACCCAATAAAAATATTTTATGTAAATCCTAGCACACTAACACATTGACGGGGAGTTAGTGTTGGTGTCTAACTTATGAAAATAAGTTTAGGGATCGATTGCTGGCGATCGATCACACAAACACATTTTTTTTAGAATTAAAATTAGCACATTGTCACGAGAGCTATAAAGCGAAGAGATTCAGAAGATTGAGACGAATGATACTACAGAATTGGATAAGGCTGGCCAACCTTATGCATGGCTCAGTACATCGATCTAAGAAATAAAAAAATTTAAGAAAGTTAAAGTTTAAAAATAACAAAAGTTTGCAAAATGAGGAAGAAGTTTTGATGACATCCAGCGATAATCCGCCTATGAACTTAGGTTTTAAGCAGGAGAAACTGAGATGGAAAACAGATGATAGGATTATTAAAAGTTCAGCGCATAAGAATAAATATAATATTGATATCAATGACGAAGAAGTCGTAGTAGAAATCAGCGATAATCCACATATGAACTTAGGTTTTATGCTGGAGAAACTGGTATGGGAAATGAAAAATGAGAATATTGAAAAGTTAGCGCTTGAAATTAACGATATAATATTTACACGTGTTAAGATAAATGAATTCAAGAAAATATTCACCGAACTGCAGTCGGGATTAAATAAAGATATTAAGCAAACTAATCGAAAAATAATAATTTATGAAGCTCCATTAAGAATAATTGACAATGATAGAATGTTAGAAATAATTAAACAATTTCATGATAGTCCACACTCTGGAGGACACTCAGGTGTGAGAAGGACAGCTAACAAAATTAAGCAACGTTACATCTTCAAAAATTTAAGTAAACTGGTAAAAAGTTATGTAAGTAAGTGTGAATTGTGCGCTAGGAATAAGCAGAATAAAAATGTAAAAGAACGAAATAAGCATGTAAATAGAATTAATTTTAAGATAAGTAAAGATAATTTAATGAATGAAGTACATAATAATATATTAAAAAGATATGTTCCCAAAGAGAAACAAAATTTCAAAATTCGTTAAATATTATAGATATGATTAAAAGCAGGTGATCGTAAAAAATTAGATCCACCTTATACAGGACCCTATGAGGTCATAGGTATAAATAAAACAAATGTTAGAATAAGAAACGGTAACTTAATTAAGGAAGTACATAAAAATAGACTAAAAAATTATGTTCCCAAATAAAATCCCAATAAAAATTTGCTAAATATTAAATGTTATGGATACTAAATATTTTTAAAATCGAAATTTATTTCATAAATTACGCAAAAATTTGTTTTCTTACCTTTAAAAACAAATTTTTGTTAAAAAAGGAAGGGAAGTGTAGAGATACTACTACGTCTACCTATCCAAATCAAAACACATATAATAAGTTATAAAGGAATTCCCGTGACGTAATTTCTTTTTATCAAAACAAAATAATAATAATTTAGTAAACAACATTTCATATGTTTACAATTATAAGTAAGCGAAATTTTATGAACTTTATGAATTATACATTACTCAAAGTGTGTCATCATATATCATGTTTCAAAATATTGAAACTAATTTTAAATAATTTTAAATAAAAACAAAAGGTAAATAATTATGATGACACAGATTTTATTAAGGGGAAAATAATAAGTTATTAAATTGACATATATATTATATGTACATTTTGCTAGAATTGCATTTTCTAGCATAATTAATTTGAAATAAATATATTGATTGATTTAAGTGGGGATTAGGAAAATGAAAATGCAAATCCAAAAATTGTATAAAAGAAAGTTTTCGAACAAATAAAAATCAGAATCAGTTTGAATTTAAATAGTGTTTTACTTTCTCTGATCCTCACGACGACCAAAGTTGACGCACGTCAAACGGGTCTAACGGTTCTTTCTTGGTGCAAAGTTGTTTCGGCAAACTGTATCATTGAAAAGCCGGACAGTTCTGGACTTACGGACGTATAGACGGGCAGTGTTTAAATATCTCTTGTGGTATATTTTACCACCAATAAAAGTTAAAGTTAAAGTTAGTCAATAAAAGTTTAAAGTAAATAATAAGTAATAAATACGCAGTCAGATCAAGGTAGTGCACAAATATCGTTTACTCACGATATAGAGAACGATCATATGGTGTACACCCACCACATTAGATTTGAATGAATTTCAAAAATTTTAGTATAATAAGACACCAACCACTTCGGCGAGTTTGACCTGTAGTTTCCAATTTGTAAGCGTAATAATTTGACAACAAACTCTCCGGATGAGACAAAATTTCTTACTGTCCCACCAATTCATAGTTGTTTTACGGAACCCTAACTTCATGTTAATTTAGATGGTATTATATCCAACATTTTCACACCATACTGCAATTCACAATTTTACCGATGACAGAACGATCTCGTATATTACAATCACTAAAGCAGCAATTAGACTATTGCAGAACTCTGCAATATTTCTGCAATGGTAGTGTGTAAAATATTCATTGCAGAAAAGTTTGGCAATGAACTTATTGCAAAACATTGCAATGACTCATTGCAATGTTTTGCAATGAGTTCATTGCCAAACTTTTCTGCAATGAATATTTTACACTCAACCATTGCACGACTATTGCAGAAATATTGCAGAGTTCTGCAATAGTCTAATTGCGGCTTAATGATAGAAATTTATTAATCAATTCTAACAATGAAGACCTACAACGTTTAATAGAATGGAGGGTAATTTCGTTGAGTTACAATTCAACCAAAACCAAATGTTATCGTTTATTACGTCTGTAGCAATATTCTGTTAAGGATTTGCTCATTGAACGGAATATTGTGGTCATTTTTGGGAAGGTGTTTGTCAGTCAAAAATAAAATATTTAGACTCTACGCAATAATGCTGAACAGCTACATTTAAATGATCAGCTATATTCACTCCATCACCGAACAAATTTTGAACGGTTTATCTAGTATAAATACAACTTCTATAATGCGAAATATTTAAAACATCCTTCCATCATGTGCGTAGTGCAATCGATAAACAAGAACTTCAGAAATGTCCCATCCGTTTGCTTTCTAAATTTCGTTGATGCTTGTCTCAAAACGATTATTTTAAGAGTATTACAAAATTTTGAAATTTATTGGCCCTCTCGCAGGGTTTTCTAAAAAGCAACTGTTGAAAATACAACTCATAAAAATTTCGGGAGAAATGTTCAGGTGGTTAAAGGTGGTTATCCTATAGTTTTAACGTACGAACTGTGGACTATGAATTTTATTATCAACCAATAACAAAAATAGTATATTATATCCACAACAAAATTCTTATTTCTAATTGGTTAATAACACCATTCGCATGTTAAAACCCAAATGATTTTTATTTACAATTTTTGTTTTAATTATTTTATTTCAAAAGAATAAACAGAATTTATAAATTTTAGACTAGTTTTAGTTTTATTTTTACCCGGGTAATGAAAAAATTTCCGGTTCCGGGTAAACACCGGGTATTTCAAAATTGGACCGGGTAACCCAACTAGCATTTTAACTTCTTTTAAAACACTAAACAGTCTTACCGAAACTAACTTCCCCACCTTCATAGTTTCTTTAAAATTTCTAAACAGTTTCGATAAAGGCCATTTGAAGAACTTTCCCCGCCTTTAACGAAGCTATAATTTGTAAAAGACTTCGGAAATAGCTTCGGTAAGGTCTTTTGTAAGCAGTTATGCAAGCTGAATAGAATTTATGGTTTGACAAGTTATAGCTTCAGTAAAGTACTTCTAATAACTTGTTTTAAGCAATCTTTAGAAGTTTTATAGAAGCTATTAAAAAATGTGACAAAAATATTACAATGTTTTTTATATATCTACACTTTTTTAACGTAATTATTGTTGTGTTATTTATATAGTGTTATTTATATAGTGTCTAAATTTAAATTTTTGTTTACGGTCGCATCAAGTTTCGAACCCTGGTCCTTCGATCGTTTGTCCTGCACGCTATCCAATCGGCTGATTTAAATGTTAAGAAACAATAAATATCTTTGATAGTAGCTACAATAACAATCGCTTCTTTAAGACTTCCATAAGACTTCCATAGAATTTTGTTTTTAATTTAGATGTAGAAAATATAGTATATAATTCAGGAGCTTATTTTTCATGGAAAAAGGTATGTGACATGTAACTTCAATGGGTTTTTTAACGAGGAAATCATAATCTGAGGTTTACGTTCTTAAAATATTTTGTTTCTTTTTGATAGACGTAGAAGAATATTGAAAAATCTATTTTCCATTTGTTTTATTAGTTCAAAGATTTTAGGTATTATATTAAGGGGTTATATTTTTTCAATCATTAACTTTTAGCGTACTTACACCCTTATTTGAACATTTTTTTTTTTAAGTAAAAAGTTTTGTAATTGGATTTTTAATAGGTGTCACAACAACATGCGTACTAAGGTGCTGATGAACGCAGTTAATTTTTAAAAATGTTATATAAATATAAAACAATAACAAAAGGAGCAACGATATACCCCACCCATCCATTTGCTGTAACATATTTTAATAGAGTGACTAAATTATGAAACTCTGTATCGCCTCAGTTCTTCCTGACTAGTTTAGCTCTCAAAAATGTAAAGAAAATTCATATATCATTATTTATAAAACTTTAAATTTTCTCTATTCCACTCTAGTTGATTTTTGATTCTAATTCTCTAATCTAATTGATTATGATTTTGATTCATTTTGTTGTCTATTTGAAGACTCTAAATAAAGACTATTTTATATTGTGCAAAATAAGTCTAAATAATAGATTAAAAACAAAAACCACCTTATGCACAATACTTTTTTGACAAAAACGAAACGATTTCAATTTCGTATAAGCTTCAATTTCATATAAACCCATTCAAATTACATGTCACATATCTTTTTCCATAAAAAGTAAGCCCCTGAATTAAACTATATTTTCTACATCTAAATTTAGTTGAAATAATAGAAGCAATAGCTTCCGTCAGTTTGACTTATTTCGTTTCAGATATTGAAGCAATTTTTAGACTATGATAGCTGTGCTTCTATACGATCTGTAAACAGTTACAACCGAAACAACTACAATCCTAATGACAGCTATAACTTCTATAACCTTTTTTCGGAAGTTTTATTTAGTGTTGTCTAGATAAGTTTCGGTAAAGCTTCTAATATTAAATATAGAAGTATTTTAGAAGCTTTCATTTCGATGGTGGGGAGAACTTCTCTGTGGATGTTGTATCGAAACTTTATAGAAATAAAATATAATTAGCTTCCACTTAGAAACTTTAGCGAAGCTTTATTGAAGCTTAAACTTGTATAACTCAAAATTGAGAAGTAAGTTTGCTAGTTGGGAAGCCGGGTAACGGCTAATTTCCGGGCACTCGGTGCGACTAGTTTAAACGCACCTATTATATTATGCCTATTAATTTGACATTCCTTCTTACAATTTTATAAAACTCCAATACTAAACGAAAAGCGGCAACAATTTTTAACATTGCATTTGCTTTTGACACCTAACGCATACAAAATTTGTTAAAATGTCATTTAAAGCTCTCTTGTATAAACTATGCAAGTAATATTGTTAGATTTTTTCAATCTGATACGATCGTGAATGTTAATGTACATTAACTGGTTTAGAATTATTATAATTCACCAGACAAAAAATTTTGAATAGATTTCAATTTTAAAATTAGGAATTTTTTATGGTATGATTTTTGTTTTTCTTTCTGGATAAACTTTGTCTGTATAAATACTGTTGCATCACGTACATATTAATATCGTGTCTTTCATCAAATGGATTTAAATAAGCAGTACTGAGGAGTGCAGGTAGAAAAGAATTGAAAAAGTTTATTCAGAGAAAACCAAAAAACACACTAACTAATTTTGGTTAATAATGTGGGTCTTTATTTCGATACTTATTGAATTACTTGGTATTTTTAAAATGAAATGACCTACCACGAAAGACATCAAATTTTATACTAATAAGAAACCAAAAACAATCATAAAGCTAACTCTCCATTAGCCTTTTTCCTTAGATCTTCTAGCCAAAATAGAACGAGAAAGCATGATTAATTTTCTAAAGAGATAGTAAGGCGAATATAACAATTTTTCATGGAATAAAATATTTTATAGGATTGGATTTTTGACATTTCAACACTAGTTTTAATAAACATTTAACTTTTTCTATATGTCGTATCCAGAATATTTAGAAAAAGTTTGTGGAAATTTATTTGTTAAGATATAGTTTTGCTTATTATCATTAATTCTGATTTGTTGTTATTTTTACCATAACGTTTTAAAAAACTACACTGTATAGTAATTTTAAATATATTTTTCAGTGTAAAAGTCGTCTTATTCCAGAAAAAAATCTTGCTCTATTGACTTTTTTTATAGTAGAAAACTTTTGTTATAGTATAACACTTTTTTTCAAAAAAAAAAGTCATGGAAAGTAAAATAAAGTCATGGAATAAATAAAAAGTCTTCATCTTTTTTCCTTTCGCACTTATATGATTTTCATATCTTCTATTTCAAAAATTTAAAAAAGACGAGAAAAAGACTAATGGAGGACAACCTTAAGACAGCTTTTTCACAATGAAAATTTAATTCAATTTAATCATAGTATGCCTTTGCAATTTTCAATATTCGAGAGAGGGACATGCGCTTTAGTATGAATTAATTTTTTTTATATGATCAGAAAAAGCATAAAATGTTTCTGTTGATTTTTTAAAAATACAATCAAATTTTTATAAAATCCAACAAAAACAATTTATTTTAGAGTTTAATACAATCAAATAAATTGTTTTATTGTATTCCGCATCTTTCCCCGGGTAAAAACTGCCAATGTTAAACATTGGGCCAACCTCGGGCCAGTATTGACGAGCCAAGCCTTGGTTAGCTAACTCCTGTTTTTGTCTGGGCCAGTTGTAAATGCCTAGATTGAATCAAGATTCAGTTTATTATATTACACGTTATTCGCCAGCTGGTTATGCATTGTTATAGTGATTGTAAGTTTCATGAAATTTATATTTTTGAAATATTTCACGAAATATTTAATTAATGTAATATATAATATTTAATATTTAATATGTTATATTTAATGTAATATTTAATTTGCCAGACTTGGCCCAAGTCTAATTTGCCAGACTTGGCCCAAGTCTGGTTTGCCAGTCTTGGCCCTAGGACATCATTCCAAGCTTGGGCCGTTTGAAAATGTTAAGTCTGGCCCAAACCCCAAAAGCTGTGGCGCGGCTTGACCCCGGCTTGGCCCAATAGCTAATTCTTACCTGGGTCACGGAGCAGAATAAAATTAACAGCTGTTTATTTTATACTGTTAAGACTATTAACGCACATAATTATGGATTTAAAAAAACAGAAATAAACTTATATTTATCGGGAGTATAAGTTAGTTGTCGGGAGAATAAACAATCATGGCATGCTAACCGAAATAAATTAAAAAGTTAAATTGCAAAAACACACTAAATAGCCGCTTTCCAATCGAGTGAATTGCTGAAGGAATTGATTGTAGCCAATTGGTCTAATATTCAGTAAATCATAAAAAATAGAGCCAAAACAACAAAAAATAGCAATCTTTTGACATTTAAAAAACACATAACCAAAATCGAATGTGAATCTAATTCACTTTAATCAATTCAATTCAGTTCTGTAGTAGCTCAGTTTACGTTCAGTGTAAACTGAATATTACCATTGGAACATACAAATTCCGGAATACAATCAGTTTAAGTGAATCATTCAGTAATTCACTCGATTGGAAAGCGCCTAATGAGATCAATAAGTTTTATTGTTTTTGGTTTGTTCGTAGAAAAAGTAAACTGTAAAACTAGCACAGAATATAAATTTCCAATCGTGTAAGCTTAAAGCTTTAAGCTTTTATACTTCTATGCTTTTTTCCCATGCCTTCGTATATGAATCATGCAGAATAAACTGAAACAATTTTATTGCGTTTTATTTAAACGATTAATATAAATAGGTTCGACGGATTTCCGAACAATAATCACATTTGATTTATTCAAATAAAAATCGACTTACATAGATTCTTGTCGACCTTGTGTATTCTATTTCAACAATACATTATTGTCTTGATCACAACAATTATACTTAGTTGATTTAAAGAATAAGATAATAACATGTAATTATATCAGAGTTCTACATTCCAATTCAACTAACCAACAAGAATACAAATAAACCAAAGATCGATTAAGATTTTAAGATAAACAAGAATTATTAGTTAGTAATGCAATGGATATAATTTTTTAATTTTAATCTTGTTTATTGTTATGCTTGTTGGAACATCATTCTTAATTTTGGCATGCTTACCGGATCAACAAGTTTTATGTGTATGAATCTTTGCAGAATTGTATGGCCTTGTTAACAAAATTTTTTGACTAATCGAAGCATTTCGGTTCAAAAGAATAGTCTTCTGAGTTTAAATTTAATTGTTTTTATTTAAAGTTATAGGCAAAGTTGTTTAATGTCAAATATATGAAATTATAAATTAACTTCTCTGAATATCCGAAGATACCATGCCAACTAGGGGTTAAGATTAAGATTAAATAATTTAAGTTTCATTTAGAAATTTATGAACGACGAGTTTAAAAATTTTGGGGATTAAAGCTATCCGGGAAAACCCATTCAGATAACGCATCCCAGAGATGAGCAACCCTGTTGAAAAAACCACGTTGAAAGGTGACAATTCTGCACTTTTTTATTTGAATCGTAAAAGGATGGGCCAAAACAATCGCTCTGGTGTAGCGCGATAGATTTGTTAGATCAGGTAAAATTGATTTGATCTCTGTGGAAGTTCGTTCATCCATAATGTATTTGTAAAAAATTGTTAGAACAGAAACATTTCTTTTGTGGTGCAAGGAATCAAGCTCATTAGTAAGAGTCGAGTTGCCAATCAGTTTAACAGCTCTGCGCTGAACAGAATCAAGACACTTCAAACTACTAAAATATGATCCTCCCCATATGTGAGAACAGTACTCCATGCAGAGTCGTATATAAATGATTTGTAAATTAAAAGAAGCCGTTCGCTATTGAAATAATTACGGCATAGCCCTAAAAAGCCTAATTTTTGAACAGCATTCTTATAGCATAGGTTAAAAATTGTCAAATTACACAAGTTTACGGTTGAAAATCACCAATAACGGAATTGATAGTACACTGCACAAGTTGGAACTCAGTTCTTAAAAGGTGTTTATGTGTTGTGTCACATATATTTTTTCGTTATTACACATACTATTTACTTTCCGCTAGTTAAGTTTTTACATCAGTTTTGTTGGAAAGATATTAAAATGCATATAACGAAAATCAAATCTGTCATGTTGGTTAAATTTATCACGAGTTTCTTATTAAAAAAAATAAATTTTCATGTATTTCTCTTGCTGGATAGATGTATGGAAGATTGTTGTAAATATAAACATTTGTTTTAAGTGATTTAGTCAAAATATCAAGTTTTATGTAATACGTTTAAAGCGACTGCATTTAGAGTATAATTTAAAACAATTTTCGATTTATAATCATTTAAGATGCAACAGTTAATGAATCTCATGAAGATTGTGAAATATTTCTTTGTGTCTTGTAACTAGAAAGATTTTTATTTATCTTTTTACCCAATTTTCTGGGAAAAAATAATATTAATTATTTGTATGACATGAAATTTTATTATTATTATAGAAAATTATGGCATTATAAGTTTGTCAAAAAAATAATGTCAAGTGTGTCAAAAATGATTTCGTTTATTTTTTTAGCCAAGTTTTTTGATAAAAAATCTAGCTGTTTTTACGACGTGAATGTAATGGAACATGAAATTAGACATGGAAATTTTTGAATTTTTGTTATAGTTTTTTAAATATTTTTGGAATTTTGAAAAAAGTTTGTATTGTTGATTTTGTAAATAATTTTTGTAATGTTTTTAGAATTATGGAAAAAGTTTCAATTTTTGATTTTGTTATAATTTTTGCAATATTTTTAGAATTTTGAAAAAAAAAACAGAATTTTTGAATTTTATTTATATTTTTAGAAATTTGGAAAACATTTCAATTTTTGATTTTGTAAGAATTTTTGGAATACTTCTAGAATTTTGCAAAAATTTTAAGCTTTTGATTTTATTATAATTTTTGGAATTTCGAAAAAAGTTTCAATATTTGATATTGTTATAATTTTTGCAATTTTTTTAGAATTTTGGAAAAAGTTTGAATTTTTAAGAATTTTTGGAATATTATTGGAATTTAGAAAAAGTTTAAATATTTGATTTTATTCTAATTTTTGGAATATTTTTGGAATTTTGAAAAAAGTTTCAATTTTTGATTTTGTTATAATTTTTGCAATATTTTTAGAATTTTTGAAAAAAGTTTCAATTTTTGATTTTGTAATAATTTTTGGAATAGTTATAGAATTTTGAAAAAAGTTTGATTTTATTTAATTTTTACAAAATTTTTGGAATTTTGAAAGAAATATAAATTTCTGATTTTGTAATATTTCCTCGAAACGCATCTTTTCACTAAATTATGTTTATTTATGATCTGTTATAATGTTCCGACAACGTATTGATGTTTCGTGTAAGTTTTGTAATAAATTTCTAAACAGAGATAAAAAAATACATGTACTTTAACAAAGAGTTTTATGTTTGATATACATCGCTGGCCAAAACTAAAAATATTGTATAAAAGTGTTTTGCCGAAAACTATATCAAAATCCTTAACCCAGACGAAGTCTTGATATCTCAGAGCTGTGAGATTTCAGCCCCTCCATATTTTTTAATTGAAAACGTTTACGTTATTTTATGTACATCATACAGACCCATAAGTCTTACATCTTTTCTATTAAAAACAATGGAAAAGATGTTGGATTATCACATCCGTCATGTTTGTCTGAAACAAAACCCTCTCAACTCTAGCCAGCACGCCTATCAGACTGGGAAATCTACTGAAACGGCGTTGCACAAAATGGTGAAAGAAATTGAGAGCACCCTAAACTATAAGGAGGCACTTGTTTGTACATTTATGGACATACAACGAGCCTTTGACAATGTCCACTTCAATGCTATCATTGAAATGGCCACAAAGAAAAATATAAACCCGCTTATCATTGCGTGGATTATCAAGATGCTACAGAGTTGGAAGATAACGGCTACACTAGGTGATTATTCAGTGACTGTAACTGCATCTAGAGGCTGCCCGTAAGGGGGCGTGCTCTCTCCGCTGCTTTGACTAATGGTGGCTGATGATCTCCTCACAAAGCTAAATGATTCCGGCTTCAACACTGTAGGCTATGCCGACGACTTGGCAGTCATGGTTAGAGGGAAACATGACTCCATTGTCGATGGTCGAACCCAGACAGCTCTTAATATTGTATCAAAGTGGTGCAACAGATTAGGACTGTCGATCAACCCACAAAAAACAAGCATTGTCGTTTTCACAAACAGGAGAAACTTCAATTTCGTTTCTCCTGTTCTAAACGGCGATCCAATACAAACATCAAAAGAGGTTAGATATTTAGGTGTGATCCTGGATAGCAAACTAACTTGGAACCCACACCTGAAATATATCTCTGATAAGGCAAACAAAGTTTTCTTCACATGCAGAAACCTGTTTGGGAAAACATGGGGTCTTAGCCCAAAAATGATACTTTGGTTGCACCAAAGTATTATAAAACCAATTCTAACATATGCAGCTTTAGTTTGGTGGCCTAAAACGCGCCAAATAACTGCTCAAAATATGTTTACAAAAATACAAAGGCTTGTGTGTCTTAGTGCCACAGGTGCTTTCAAAACCACGCCAACGTCAGCAATGGAGATTCTTCTAAAGCTTTCTCCATTGCACCTACATGTTAAATCTGTAGCGGTGTTGAGCGTTCATAGACTGCAGCTCACAGAAGGGTTTAAGCCGGGTAATCTAACTGGACACCTTAAAATCCTTTCTGAATTACAAGCTGAACTGCATACATACCATATTTCGGATTGTATGCCAAAAACAATAGATTTAGATAGGCACTTTGATGTCAAGATATTGGCCAGAGATCTTATTAAAAACTACATACGGTCACTGCCACATAACGCCAGCATCTGGTACACAGATGGTTCTCGAACCAACATGGGCACGGGAGCAGGAGTGTTTGGTCCTAGAACAAAACAAACGGTTGTTTTAGGCACCACAACAACCATATTTCAAGTCGAAATTTTTGCCATTAGCAGTTGCGCTTTGCTATGCGCTGAAAGAAAATACCAAAATATTGAAATATATATTATCTCTGACAGCCAAGCAGCACTCTTGGCACTAAAATCTACGCGTTTTGATTCAAAACTGGTATGGGAATGCTACCAAAATCTATTAAAAATCTCGTGCAATAACACAGTAACACTTGTATGGGCACCTAGCCACACAGGAATACAAGGAAATGCTATCGCTGACGCTTTAGCAAAGCAAGGTGCCAATAAAAAATTTGTTGGACCGGAACCATGCTTTGGAATGGCCAAGAGTTCGCTCAAAAGCACAATCCAAACAATGGAACAAGAACAAAATGCTAAATTATGGAAAAGCAGAGAGGGACTTGTACACTCCAAGAAGTTTCTAGGTAACCTCCCTGTTTCACCCTTAAAAACAATCGACTTAAACAGAGAGTCTCTAAGAATTTTAACGTGGTGCGTTACTGGACATGGTCCTTTAAACCACCATCTTAACAAAATAGGCCTTGTTGTTTCCGACAGGTGCAGATTCTGCTACTCGGATGCGGAAACGATGGAACACGTCATCTGCAGCTGTCCTGAACTCTCTGGGCACAGATACAACCAACTTGGTCATAGAAGACAAACACTTCCATTACCACAAAACGTCACTCCAATTGAGCTAATTAATTTTATTAAAAGTCTCAACTTGGATGACAGAATACAACCAGTAACGGCACAGACGACGACTGACTAATAACAAAATCAGGGTAAGCACAATAGACCTTCAGGTCGCAGTGCTACTTGAACTGTAAGTCTCAAGGCCCTCCAATTAAAAATAAAAAATATGTACAGAATAACTATTCCGTTAAATTATCTTTTACACTTTCTATCGCTTTATTTGTATTTAAAGAGTTACTATTCTTTATTCCTTCAACCTTTACTGAAAGCTTAATGGAGTTTTTTTATTCACGTAACGGAAGTTGTTGTTTTTGTGGGAAATAAAAAAATAATTTGCAAAAACAAATCAATAGTAATTTTAAATCCATTTACATGCATGTATAACAAAACAATTTAAATCACAACATAATTACTGAGATACATTCCATTACTTTCCATTAAATAACGAAATTCAAGTCTTAATAAAACAAATAAGTTTTCATTTTTTATTTAAATTATCTAATAATTACACACATAATGTTATTAAATTAAGCGATTTAGTTTTGATTTGCCATTTTCGGTATCAATACGTGAAACCGGATAACAAACAAAAATAATTATAATTACAATAATGTACATTAAAACTTACAAAAGTGAAAACGTAAAGTTTACGAAAACAAATAATAAAATCAAGGCTTTAAAATAGTTTAACGGCGAATACAAATTTAAAAGTAACTGTATGACGATCACTTACCATAACCGAATATTTGGTTGCACAATATAAAGTGATGGCGCTATCTTGAACTTGGTTATTGTGAAGTTTTATTTTTTTTTTGTAATGATGTTGTTGTTTGAATTAATCAGTTAATTAAGTTGATTAACGTTAACTGATGCGATTTAAATTGATTTATATTTATCATTTTACTGACAATTGGTTGTTTCCGCGTTTTTAAAAGCCAATAAATTATACAAATTTGTTGTTTCACTTCCAAACAGATTTAGCGTTTTTAATTAATCTATAATTTGCTGATCGATGCTTAATTTAAATTATTTAAAGGGCTTTTGAGTTATGGGTGTTTCACTTTTCTTTTTTCTCTTTTCTTAATTTTTTTCTTGTGGTATTTTGTAACAAATACTAAAATATCGATTGGAAACTATGGTTTTTGGGGAAAATTGTACAAAAATTTCTCAAAACAGTGGTTTACATTTTTTAGCAATGACCGAAATATTTCTAAAAATTTTAAATTTATGAATTTTATTAAAATACATGTATTGACACAAACGGTTCTTTAAAGGTTATCGATATATCTTTTAAAAAAACGAGACAGTATACTTTTCAATGGTTGATGGAAAATATTTTTTTTTTTGATAAAATGTGTTGTGTAGTAGGAATTACAATATGTGTCACAATAACAAATAAAAACCTTTTAAGACCAAGGTCCCACAACAACATACGTTCAAAGGTGTTGATGGACGTAGATCTTTCTTTTTTTGTTTTTTTATATTTTTGGTTAAAGAATGGATAACTAAACAAAAAATCCTATCACTGACAAAATATGACATAGGCCAATATTTTATGATAGAATAGAGAAAATAAAAGTAAATTAAAAAGTGAATAGCAAATTTCACAAAACAAAAATGTAGTTGCCAATAATCCAGCCGGTTGCATATTCCTTGATCCTGTGACGCACCGTTTTTCTTAAAGATTAAAGCCCACACATAGTTATATGAAGGCTCGTTTCTTCAAGGAAGCAATATAGTCTATAAGCTAATTTACATAACATATTTTTAGTAAAGAAACTCTCACGAAAGCGGGACTGCTTATTGGGCAACTGATCATTGTAATCGGTGTATTTTTTGATCTAATTTATATAAACTTTTAGAAGATTTTACAAAGTGTGGAGAGAAGCATAATTGGTCAGTAAAAATTCGGTTCTGAAGGGTTTCTATCGCAGGCTTTTCGAAATATACTATCGCGATCATTTTTTCCCTTTTTTGGGAATACACCCAATGGAGGCAGTCATTGAAGAGATTTAAACAAGTAGGAGCTTAAACTAAAAATTGTAATTTTATAAAGTAAAATGACAGCAAATCATATAAAACTGAAATTTCTTTGCATTAGTAGTTTTGTTGGACAAAAGAACAATGTGAGAAGCTTGCGAAGAGGACGTACCTTAGTTGCTGTCGCATATTATTTTTATTACGCAATAGTGCGTAATAAAATATTATACAGCTCAATGTCTTTAGGGCAAAAATATTCTTACTGTTCCTTTATTCAATAAATTTTTGTAGTATTATAAAATTATCATAACGTTAGATTAAAACTGGGTCTTACCATTCACAAATCCTACCCGAATACATATCAAATTAATTTCACTTTTTAAAAATATAACAAACAATTTATACTACTTTTTACTCGAGGTAAACAAGTAAATACATTTTGTGATTTGATTAATAATTCTGAAATTATAAAACGATTTTGAATACCAAAAAAAAAGAAATTTTCTTTTACGTGATGTCTTAAGAATTATAAAATTTCAAGCAACTATTTACAATTACTACAAATTTTAAATAATTTATATTCTTACATCATTAATATTTATTAGGGCATTAGGGTAGAGTAATAATTTCCACGAAAAAATTAATGATTGAAGTAAAATTTGAAATACTTTTCACAATTACCTTATGCAATAATACTTGTTGTCTAGGCCAATGTAGGTAATCAAATTTTTTAACTCACCATAGGAATTTTCAAGATTAGACAGTTTATTAAAGACATGACTGATTCTATAATTACTTTATGTATTTTTAACGTTTAAATTAGTTCTGGTAGTCAATTAATCTTACTTATGTTGTATTCAAATAATCCAATAAATTATAATTAATCACAAAATTTCTTTTATATTTCGAGTAGGTAAGTTCATTAAAATCAATTGTGCAATTACATAAGTTTTCATCGTCACATTTAAAATTTACGTGTTTACTTTAACCTTAGAGTATATATAAATATAGAGAGAACATAACTTTAAAATTGTATGAAGAGAGACATAAGAAATCGTGTTTGCTAATATGTCATATTCAATTTCTCATTTCGCCATTTGCATTTCTGTTATTTACAACAACCAACTATTGTATTAAATTATAAATTAAAAACAATTAAATAATTTAAAACGAAAAAAAAAGTACAATCTATTATTTTTAGTTGTGCTAATTTTTATAAAATGAATAAAAATAATTACGAGAGTATTTTACATTTATTGTGTTATTTCCAGTGATTTTATAATAGTGAACATTTTATTATTTTATAATGCAAATGTGCAAATATTTAAGTTATGTATACATCCTGAAAGTATATTATGAAAACTAGCTGGTGACCAACTTTTCATTATTGTGTAGTTTATTTTTAATAGATAAAAGATTAAAATTTATATATTTGGTTAGAATCAAATCCTAATCTGTCATTTTTCTTATTTCTTTTTATATAGTAGCAGTGAGGGAGAAACTATTATTTTTTTGTGGTAGGTTTTTTTCTTATAGATTTAAAAGAAACTCGCAATAATTGTACAATTTTGAATCAAATGAAAAATTTATGCACGTCTTTGGGAAGACAAACCGGTTTCTCTCTCAGAGAAATAAAGGAAAACAAACAAACAAAAAAACGATTTGACAGAAGATCAATCACGATTAATATTAGTTATGGTGGTCGGTTGACTTTAACCAATGTTATTCAATGTCATAAACCATTCACAACCGTTTCAAGTATTTATTGTAACGAATAATCTAGACCACAATTATTTTGTTTTTTCTTAAAATAATACAATAACAAATATGTATAGCCTCGACATGTCCATTTAAAAAATTTGATACAAATTTTTTGAGTTATTAGTCTTGAATCTTAAGCTTTTAAGAAAGTTTTAAGCTTATAAGATTTATAAGTAATCATTTGTTGTGGAGATAATTTTTTACTGGCTATCTTTCACCCACTTTGGTAAATATGCAAACAAAACAATGTCTGTAATTTGTTTATAATATATTCAAGGTTTTGAATATCATTTGATTTAAAGGCGTTGCTGTTTCTTTGTACTTTATGTTGATTGTGGTGAAGAAAATTATACAAAATTTAGTTTGATTATGGTGTTTGATCCACCTTAAACTAAAACTAAGTGGAAATTTAAAAATTTGTATGGTTTGATATCTTGGGAAGTGTGGAGTTTTTGATTATTCATGTTATTATTTAAATAATTGTAACAAATTGGAAATTATGTCAATTAACACAACTTTGTGTGGAACGACTAATTTGATATACTGTTCGGTTTCAGTGTTAGAATAATATTGGATTGATGAACATTGACAATTTACGTTTTGGAAAAACATAAGTTCTAAAGCTCACGATCCACTCATGCCATGTGGAAAATTAAAACGTATCTGTATGAAACGTATCTTTTTAAAAAATTCGTGTCCCCTGTAAATCTCACATATAAGAAATGATAACATTTAATAATTAGTAAAAGATACATTGAATTATTATTTCCGGATAATATTACAATTCACTCTATTAGTCCCTGGGCCCACGCCGATTTCATGTGATGATTACCACATATTTTATACTTCGTGAGGCGCTTGTCCTTGACGAGCCCGAAAACTTTTGTTCTGCGATTTTCCTCAAATCGGCCGCTTTTCTTTCGGCAAGCTCCGAAAAATTTCGATTGCCCGCGATCTTGTAAATTTGCTACCACACTTTTTTTTAACTGTGGTGGATGTCAACTTGTTTTAGAACACGAGGGTAGGCTTGTCCGACAAAAAAGTGTCTGCTATTGACGAGTTCGACAACTGACATTTTGGCCTGTTTGGGTTGTCGGACTAGACAATAGCAGACAAATTTTTGTCGGACAAGGTTACCCTCGTGTTCTAAATCAAATTTCCAACCCCCATAGTAAAAAAAATTTACAAGATCCCGGGCAATCGGCATTTTTTGGAGCTTGCCGAACGAAAAATTGGCTGATTTGAGGAAAATCGCAGAACAAAAGTTTTCGGACACTTCAAGGACAGGCGCCTCACGAAGTATAAAATATGTGGTAATCATCACATGAAATCGGCGTGGGCCCAGAGACTATATAGGTTTGGTCTCTCTGGTGGCTTGTCTTTCCTTTGACTATCTTGTAAGCTATGAATCCCATCGCCCTGAAATTTAAGATGAGTATAATTATAACGAGTAATTGACTGGCTTTACAACAGAAAGTCCAAATTAAAAACAATTGGTTTTATTTTTCTGAGAGGACTATTCAGTCAATTAGTATATCAAATGGTTTGAAATTTGGAAAAAAACAGACATAGTGATAGAAAGTTTGGAAAACATTTATGGGAAAATATAGCGCAAGCTCAAATGTTCAAAACGAGTGATATTCCATTTGAAAGAACTCGTATTTATTCTACCAAACAAACCTAAGTATAAAATCAAATTGACGAGTGACATCCAACTATTGTTGTTAATGATCTGTGATGTATCAGTTCATACAAGCAATACCAGCGTCTGTAGTACTCTGTCTTTTCAAACTAATAAAATATGAATTGATCTCTCGATGCGGATAAAAATCTCAAAAACTCAAATTTACAATACTCATCTCATTCGAATCACATAATTTACATATATGCATAAAATAATTCAGTTAACAATATTAATAATATTCAAAACTAAATAATTATTGTTGTAATATAATAGATAGAAATCGTGCTTTTCGGTTTAATCACGATTTCTGAGTTTTACATATACATTATTTCAATACAAACGAAATAAATTCATTTTATCTAATATATATTTCGATTTTCTACTAGAAACTATAATTATGCAATTTTTAATTAAATTTTGAATAAAATAACAATCAAGATGCAAAAAACAATATATAGACAGACGACATTGTGTTGTGTATCGTTCAGAATTCCCAATTCCATTCAACTAAAAATCAATTTCATCTATCATCTTAAACCAATTGTTACACAATCTATTTCAATATTATCCTATCGATTATCAAATAATCCCAAAAGAAAATATGCTAGCCAAGAATTGTATAAGAAATTATATTTCGAAGATTGATGAAGGTTGTTGGTAGAAAGAAAAAAGTTAATTTTTTCTTGTTGTATTTTATGTAGATTTATTGTTTTTATATCTTTTTCGGTTTGGTGCTCCCCTGTATTGGATTACATGATCGTTAATATCTATTTATTTTGTTTGTTTTTTTTTCTTAATTTGTTTCTATTTTGGTTTCTTAAAGGTGAACATTTTCTCGTATTAAATAATATGTGTTCTGTAAATATATGCGAGTTTTTGTACACGATTATTTGTACCTTGGGTTGTAATTACACATAGCACGACATAAGGCTGAAAGACATACTTTAAAGTATTAAAAGGTAGATAGACTATATCTAATAAACAGAAAGAGGGAACGAAATGCATGTAAAAAATGGAAGATATTGGAAAAGGAACAAAAAATCAAAAGAAGAAAATTTCATAAAAAGCCACAAAAAATCACAATAGAATGTTAGTCTTGAATATTACATCTCCTTTGAATTTATGAATTTTTGAACCTTTTTATTCTTTGAACGATTTAATGATGTTTGAACGATGTTTGAACGATGTTTGGATTAAAATTAAATTAAAAACGCAAGGGCTTTTTTTGACATAATATGATAACAACATAAGAAACAATATCATTTTAGCGCCAAACAAATAGTCGGCGTTAACGTTCTAGGTTTAAAACTTCACTCACTTAGAAGAGAAATCGTATATTTACGGTGAAGTGATAAAAAAATTATTCACATTTACGGAATTTGGATGATGGTCTCTAACATTCACAACAAATTAAGGCCAAAATTTTACATACGATTGATGAAGTTTCAAGATAACCGGAAATGGTCGGGACCACATCATCGGTGTCTTAGTTAGATTTTCCATCTATTCCATCTATATATCCAAATTATAAGCAAAAATTCACGAAAATTTCTACCATGTTATGTTAACTTTTAATGACTCCAGAAAGCGTTTACCTTATTTGCTCCAAACTCGACTGAATCGGAAACTCCAATAAAAAATTACAATAGAAGTATTTTGTTTAAATATTGAGATTTTCTATAAATATTTAGGTTAAAGAGCTTTAATTTACTAAAGCTTAAAAACCGTGTTCATCAAAAATTGCTATTTTCTTTTGAAATAAAAAAGAAACATACTAACTGGACATCAGCATATAGCTGTAATCTGACAAAAAACTCGGTGCAATAAAATTAGATCATTATAATTTTATGAGACCGTTTGTTATTGTCTTACATAATATATTTTACCTAAAAATAAAATTGTATCCATTCCGTCAAATAGTATATAAAAACAAAAGATCATTAACCTTTAAAAACAAAACTTTTAAATTTTAAACAATTAAAACACAATTTTAATTCTTATGAAATTTTAAAATAAACAAAATTAAAAAAAAATACAAAATTTTAGAAAAAACTTTAGAAAAAATCGTGATACAAGATTTAAAAAAAATATATTTCAATTTGCAAAAACTAATCTTCGCTGTTAGATTGTTTGATTCCATTTGTAATTGAAAAATAAAATAAAATTAACAAAAAATTTTATATAACTTCACCCACTTAACCTTTGTTAAATGACTTCTCAAAAAACTCACAATTATGGAGCTTTTATACGAATCCAATCAATCAAAATAAAAATTGTACTAAAATTGTTCCACAATAGAAAAGATAAATGTGTATAGTCATCTAGCATGACATGTAACAAGGTATCACTAAGAGTGAATGACAAAACAAGGCCATGTCCATTATTGATGAAGAAACACTTAAAGATGAAACTATATCTTTAATTTAGTAAAACAAATGCAAAAAAAAAACAAACATAAATGTCATTCAGTATAAGATTATGTATTTATATGAAAGTGGAAAATCAACAGGTAACGGTCGGCTTATTTTATTTTTCAAGTTGAAAGTCAAAACAATAATATAACTTCAAATTGATCGAAGTGAAATTGAAAGTTTATTTTGCAATTGTTGTTTTGTATTTTTGCTGTGCAACATCGGAATGTAACTGAAAAAGTTATGCTTATTTTTAACACTTAATTTAAACGTCTTATAAAATTGGTATAGTTTGTATGAAAATTGCAATAAAATAAAATTAATTTCGTATCTTACAAATCTAAACAAAACATCATAAATTAAATTAAATAATTCAAATTATTACTAATTTTAATCTAAAATTCAAGTAATTAAATTTAATTGTTCAACGTTAGTCCTTCATTTCGTTTTATTCTAAATATAACCTGCTAAAATTCACAGCAATAAGTAATAAATCTTAAACTGACATTTAAAATTTGTAGCGTAAGTAATAAAACAAACATAATATTAGAAAATTAACAAATTTTAATTAGTTTAAATTTCATTGAATTAATTCGGTTATAATGTTGATTAATGGCTTGTCCTTGTTTAAAACTATAGAATGCATCTTGTGCAACGGGGAGTGTTCCAGTTTTATCATAGTTTTAGTTTTGAAGCTTCTTAGAATAATTCCAATTTTATGCACAAATAATTTAATTAAATAACTATTATAATTTAGCATTTTATTTCAACCCAAAACCTTTCACGTTCACAAAAACCAATAAAAGGACAATTTATCTATTAAGGAAGGTCAAGTTTAGCCCCTAAAACAAAACGTTACCTTTTATAACAAACAAAACGAATCGATAAAAAACGAAAAGAAAACCATAAAGTCTTAAAAATTCATTGAAAATTCAAATCATGTAAAATTTAAGCTTTGTTTTTTTTAAACTAAAGTGAAAATTCTTGTTTTACAAAAAAATTTACGAAAAACTTTCGATTTTTATTTGGTTTGTTTAGTAACAAATATTTTCTTTTGAGATTATACGTTGTGATTGTTGATTATTTGATTTCGATTATGAATAAATTTTTGATATTTTAATATATTTGAGTTTTAGAATTTGCCAATGCCCAGAAATGTTTCTCAAACAAATTGTTTGAGCAAATGTTACTGAAAAATTGTTTCAGAAGCCGACGTTATCATAGAGATGAAAGTTAATTGTGAAATAATTTGTATATCAGTTCCAGTTACAGTGTGTGAAGGTTGTAAATTCTAATAAATTTTTAGTTTATTATTTAATCGGAGCGACTAGAAATATTTAATACAAATCTTTCGATTCTGACATTGACTGACTGGACATACAATTTAACATACGATCGTCATTAATTTATTTATTTACTTTATATAACTGGCTAGGATATGTAAGTAAGATAAAGAGTATATACATATTTTTTTCAAAACCATTCTGTCAAAATATAATCACTTTACAACCACACCACCCCCTACACGAGCAATATCTTATTACCGTAAACAAATTAAATTATTTTAAAATTCAAATCAAATCCAAATTAATTGTATTCATTTCTTGTGTAAATGAAAGGCAATAAATAAATTATTTTTTTAGACAAAACTAATTTAAGTTTATTGACATTTTACAAATTACGAGTGAAACTATTAAAAGCGGATCGAGCACCTTTTTCTTCTTTTACCAAAATAATAAATCACCAAAACTACTGTAAAGTTAAACAAAAATTAACGATATAATAAATAAGGAATTAACAACTTTTGACATTCAATCTTTTATTATTAGAGGAATAATTTATTTATAATAGTTTGCATATTAATTTTTTTAATTATTATTAGATAATTTTATTGCTTAAAAATCGAAGATTTAATTTAAAAATAATTTCGGAACGGAAAAATTAATGTATGTACTTAACCATAGTTACATATATACGTTATAAATTCAAAGCTTTTATTACTATTAAAATTATAATTAATAACCGAATACCATATTGCATGAAATAACGTAAGTCTGAATTTTGAATTTCTTTTAAACATTTTTGAAAGTCAAGGTAAATTAAAATTAATTATAACAATTATTTGTCTATTGTTACAATTATTATTGAAAGTGTAAAACGTTTTTATATGTTTTTATTTTTTGAAATAAACTATTCAAATAAAATATGATGTTACCATTTTTTAATTAATGTTTTTGAAAAGTTGTTAATTGAAAATACACCGGATTTGATTCAATTGAATTGTTATTAATTTTTCACAGTTGCAATTTAATTGAGAAAAAAAAACACAACTAGGAAGTTGTTACGATTCAATAAATTTTACTATAAATGGAAATAGTTTCATTTTGAAAAGTATAAGATAGTAAATTATTTTGTTTAAATATTAGAGATAAAAAGTAACAAATATAAATGTATGTGCCTTATTCAGATAAATATAAACATGTCCACGATCAACTGGCATCTTGCAAAACATATACAATACAATTGAGCGTAAAAATTAAACAATTTCCTTAATATGTGCCGTGAAGAAAATATGATATTCTTTGCCTGCTTCCGAATAAAATCTGCATATTTTTAATATTAATATTTTACTATGCTCCTATCTAGAAAAACTAGTTTGAATTAAAAAATAAATTTGAGAATGTTCTAAAATTTACCAAATTACTCATCTTTGTAACAAATTTTATATTGGTCCAACAGGCAGAAAATGCAATGAAATATTTTTGGAACAGATTTCTGCAGTTTTAATACTTTATTATCAGGTTCTAATGCCAGACCTGGCATGGAATATTTAAATGTATTAATTGTGAGACACGAAAATCGTTGTAAATGTGAATCTGTTGAATCTGTGTCTATGGATATAATAAGTTTTAGCTTTCTGAATTTGAACCAAACTTGAGCTAAATAAGTTAGTATAAACCAGTTTTGAGCTAGCTCAGGTAATCAAACTCAATTGTTTGATTAAATTTTGATTCCTGGATTCGGCCAGTAAAAGCCAATATTGATTACAGTCAATTTTACCATCAAGTACAAACGAAACAAATTTATGTTGACCTTGACCTGAATGATATTTATACTTACTCTAAACTAACTACTTTAGCATTTAAAACCTCAAAAAGTTGAATAAAATCAAAATATTATTTTTAAATCTATTTCAACGTTCAAATCCATCAAATCAATCAAAACACATAATTACACATCCAAATTTTTTTAACAGCAGAAAAAAAATTCCTAATTATAGTAATTTAACATTTTCCTAAATCGCACCACATGGAATAATTAAGAAATTTATTTCACAAAAAAAAAAAACGATCTGACCAATATCATTGTAATATAAAATTTATTTTTAAGGAGTCTTTAGGTGATTTAGAGTAATTTCATTATAATTTTTTATAATGTGATTTTTTGCATTTACAAATAACTATAATTAATTTAATTTTCTATTTCTTTGTAGATATTAGCTGTGGGCTGTCTGCTGTGTGTTATAGTAGGTCCAAGCGAAGCGGCAAGAAGGATACGAATTCGACAACGACCGGTTGAACCAGAGCCTGAACAATATGATACAAATATAGATGAAGTAGAAGAAGACAATAGTCCCCAATCTGCTATTCAGTACTATAGTGCTGAACCACGACAATCACAAAACAATAGAGGTCAACTAATTGTAGCAGCTGATGATGATTACAATGGAGGTTTTGGACAACAAAATCAACGTCAACGGTCTGATTATAGTCGTCAATCATCTCCAACCAAATCTCCTGCCCTATTACCACGTAGCAAAGAACAAACATCAAAAGCACCACCAGTTCAAACCATTCGTAATTACAGCAAAGTAAATGATGACGGTTCATTTACATTTGGATATGAAGCCGCCGATGGTTCATTTAAAGAGGAAACTCGAGGAACTGATTGTGTAGTTCGTGGCAAATACGGATATGTTGATCCAGATGGAAATAAAAGAGAATTTACATATGTATCTGGAAATCCATGTGATCCAAATAATCCTGATGGACAAGAAGAAGAACCAGAACGACCAGAAGAAGATTCAAGTGAACCAGAAAATGTTCCAAATTTTCAAAACTATCCAAAACGTCAACCAATTCGCCAACAACAAACAGTTAGACCATTACCAACAACAACAACAAACCGTGCACCAACAACTGTTTTCCAAAATAATTATAATTTTAATAATGATGATGATGAAGAAGAAGATGAAGTAGAGGAACCAGTTCAATATATCCGACAACAACCAGCACGAGTAACAAACCGTCCATACCAGCAGGCGTATACACAAAACGAAGATAATAGTAATATTCATCAACGACAACGTCTTACAACTCCCGCACCCGCCATTTATCATACACAGCCGAATCCTGTTAGCATAACACCACGTCCCACATATCGTACTCCAATCCAAACATTACAAACTCAACCACCAGCAACAACATATCGTCCACAAATTCAAATCGTTACTCAAAAACAAAATAACCCTTACAACACAAAACCACAATCAGTTATTCCACTAACAACTCCAAATAGTATAATCAATTCACCAATCAAAACATATCATTCAGGACCAAAACTTCCAATCGATTTTAATGCTGAATTCCAAAAATTCCAACAAGAACATAATGTTGGATCAACAATTTCTCCAGGAAAATCAGCGTATAAATCATCAAATAGTGGAAAATCTCAAGCTTCTGTAACCGCAAATCCAATTTACGAATCACAGTTAATATATGATCCACAATCAGGACAATATGATTCAGCATTATATCAACAACTTCCACAAACTGATGGTGATTTCTCATTAAGTCACAGAATTCAACCATACGTCCATCAAATTCAACGTGATCAACAGCCACATTTAGTTAGTTTAGATCAATTACAACAACAAAGTCCGTTATATCAACGGCAAACATCACCACGACCATCATCAATTGTACCACAAATTCCACAATTCTCACAACAAATCTATCAAAAACAAAATGAAAATATTCAAGTATTGAACTCACAACAATTATTCCAACAACAACAAGAGTTGCAACAAGCACAATTACATCATGATCGGGTTGAAGCTGCAAAACGTGTACAAAATAATAACAAAAATACTAATTCACATCGTTTTCAGGTACAACCCCAACCATATCATTCCCGACAACAACAACAACAACAATTACAACCAGAACATTCCCAACCCCATGCGCAATCATTTTATTATATTCAACCCACAGGACAAACATCAGGTCAAATTGATGCCTTTTTAAGAGGACACAATCTTGAATACTAAGAACAAAATCGTTTTTATTATTATTATAGTTTTTTATTTGTTAAACTTTAATTAAATCATTTTTTTTTAAATATTAATTTTAAATGTATTATGTATATATTAATTATTAATTAATTAATTAATTAATTATAACAAAAGATGTAACGCGATATTATCTATTACGATTATATTTTTACTATTCTTGATATTATGATAAAAATATTTTGTTTAGTAATTTACGTAATTTATTAGAATCTTATTTTTTATAGTAAGAAATATTATTTTTTTTATAAAAGAAGATAATAAAGAAAAAAAGAAAAGAAAAAAAATTTAGGATATTATTATTAAGGAAATTAATTAATCGAAGCAGTTAATTTTACAGCACAGAACGGACGTTAGAATTACCGATGCCAATGACTTTTTTTCATTTCACAACTTTGAGATCCATTAAACTGCATTACGTGTTCTGAATCAAAATAATTTACCACCCTCTATCAGCCGAAAACAAAACCGTGTCATAAGTTAAACTCAAACTCTACTTTTTTTCTGATCTCTTTTTTATGGATTAGGTAATATAAATATTATACCAATCATAATGCTTGAGGCTATATCAACTATTATGTCCAGTTTTTAAATTTATAATTTTATTTCATCTAATTGTTACATAAAATGTTTTTTTCTCCGATTGCATAGTTACGGGTAGATTAGATTAGATAAACATTTTAAATTTTATTTTATAATTAATTTAGACTTTAATCAATTTGGAATTAGATTTCTTTCTAGTTTTGTTTATATTGGAAAAGTTTCTAGTTATTTGAAAGGATTCTTTTATAAATTGGGTTACGTCATTATCAGCAACAAAATATTTCTAATTTTATAAACAAGAAGATAAGAGGTATCACATCACATCAAACTATTCAAAATCACTTGTGATTTTAACTGTTGATTGCCTACTATAGTAAAAACCCAATTTCTGAATCAGTCTACTTCAGAAATCATTTATGCTTGCCAAGAAGTAAACAAACCATGTAGCTTCAAACAAACACAAGTCAAAAGTAGTAACTTCCTGGTGGCCATTATTATTTGCATTTTTATTAGCTTAAAAAAAGTAAAGGAAAATTCTCACAAAGCTCTGGCGACAAATTGGTTTGTAGTTGGCTGCTGGGATAAAAAATTCTCCGACCCGTTGTCCCAGAGATTTTGTGTACCAATATACCAAAGTAGTAATATATATTAAATGTCAATGCTGTCAATTGAAATGAAAATTCGATAAAATGTGATCCCGAAAGCAGGTAAACTTTAAACTAATTTTTTGGTCTTACAGATATTGTACTTAGTGCCTACGAAAATGACACGGACGATAGAAATGCCAAAAAACAGACATTATATCAAAATTATCGTAGCATATGCATGCAGAAGCATTTCATAACTAACGGACAAACTTCTAGAGACTTGTGGCAGAAGTAGGCCGCAATGATTCGCTCGATATAATTATTCAGTTAAAAATATTACAGAAGCGCTTGCTTAACGTAGAGTGAGTACATGTTACCACATTTAAGAGGTAAGGAAATGCACAACTTATAAAGTTTGCTGAGTGAATAAATACGCGACAATAAAAACTAGTGATGGATCTGAGATAAGCAAAAAGTACCAATAGAAGTGATGCCACACAACGCTCTGTTGTTTGCCCAATTTTATGGAATATGGTCTGTGACACTGCTATATTAAAAAAGAGGCTGGGTATGCAGCAGATAGCCTAAAATTATAAATAAATTAAACGGCAGTTACAAGTCCATAGGGAACAATAACCCAAATAACCTCAAGGTGTACAATAAATTAACTATAAGATTATTGGAAGCAACAATTTTATATTCTATTCCGTAGTCAATTGTCCAAAAGCACAAACTGTCAATGTGAATGAAATATCAACAAAAACTGTCAACATAACCAAAAACGCTATTTAATATCATTTTGGGAAAAATAAACGAACTCGCTTGGGAACGGTGGTTACTAAGTCCAACTCTTTAGTTTGTGTATGTAATACGGGTAATTAAAACGCCTTTCCCTTTAACAATAACGAATGCTGGTGCTATAAACTATCATCTAAATTAGCAGATTATTCACAAATTATCAAGACTAATAATATGGGTTCAGGAAGTACATTTGCCAACAAAAAGTGTTGTTTAAAATCCGACAACAGTCACATGGGAGCAACAAAGGCCATTAGGATGATAATCTTGGTAGAAGATTATCGCAGGACTACGCTAAGTGTAAAGGATTTCTATAAAGTAGTTCTGGGGCACTTTGTGGTAAACTGCAATAAGCAAGCAATAATAATGAATAAGTTAACTGTCATGCACTTGTAGTGATCAAGATCGATAACATAATGGTCCACCACACAATTTCAATTTTTCTCTCAATGAATGCATAACAAAAATCTCCGTTGATTCAAAATACATTTCTGTTCCTTTGGCTCCTACGTATTGTGCGTTGAATTCAACAAACTGATGTCAGTTGGATTTATATTACCAACAATTTTTACCAGACAGTTTGTAAGTTCCACAGACAAGTTTGTTCTTTATTAAAACCAGACTGTTCCAATAACAAACACGTTTGTTAACTTTTTACGTTTTTTTTAGTTCTACAAACTAATTTTTAAAATGTATAATAATTTATTTGTTACAATGACAAATGATGTTAAATTTAACAATGCTTGTTACTATTAAAAAAAACATGAATTTTTGTTTGAATTTTTTAAGATTTTTATCGATTTTAGTAAATACAGGTCGTTCAATAAGTCCGTAGGATAAGTAAGAAAAAAACAACATTTTGACAAAACTCGATTTTTTTATTCAACATAGTTGCCTTCGAGGGCGATACAACGAGTATAGCGATTTTCCAACTTTTCTATACCACTTTTATAGTACGATTTCTCTTTCTCGTCAAAATAGGCCTCAGTTTCTGCGATTACTTCATCATTGGACCTAAATTTCTTTCCAGCAAGCATTCTCTTGAGATCTGAAAACAGGAAAAAGTCGCTGAGGGCTAAATCTGGAGAATATGGTGGGTGGGTAAGCAATTCAAAGCCCAATTCATTCAATTTTGCCATCGTTTTCATCGATCTGTGACACGGTGCATTATCTTGGTGAAACAACACTTTTTTCTTTTGCAAATGTGGCCGTTTCTTTACGATTTCAGCCTTCAATCGATCCAAAAGTTCACAGTAATACTCGCTGTTGATGGTGGTTCCTTTTTGGAGATAGTCGATGAATATTATTCCGTTCGTATCCCAAAATACAGACGCCATCACCTTACCGGCCGACTGTTGCGTCTTTGCTCGCTTTGGATTCGGTTCGTCGACTGCTGTCCACTCAGCTGACTGTCTTTTGGATTCTGGTGTGTAATTGTGAAGCCATGTCTCATCCATTGTCACATATCTACGATAGAATTCCCTTTTATTACGGTTTAACAGTGCCAAAGACTCCTCCGAAGCATCGATTCGTTGTTGTTTTTGGTCGACTGTGAGCTCACGCGGCACCCAATTTGCACAGAGCTTTCGCATACCCAAATGTTTATGTAAAATGGTAAAAACACTACCATCTGCTACCTTTACAATGTCAGCTATTTCGTGCACCTTCACTTTGCGATCGTTCATAACCAATTTGTGGATTTTTTTTATGTTTTCTGGAATAACAGCCTCATTTTGGCGTCCACTGCGCTCTGCATCTTTTGTGCTGGTACGACCACATTTAAATTCAGCCATCCACTTCTCTACCATTTGTCTCGATGGAGCAGAGTTTGGATAATGTTTATCAAGCCATTGTTTGGTTTCCACTGTATTTTTTTTCATCAAAAAGCAATGCTTTATTAAAATTCGAAATTCATTTTTTTCCATTTTTTTTCAAAAACAAAAGTTGCTTCACACAAAATGCTATAACTCACAAATAAATAGTCAGATTGCTGTCAAATTTATACACGTATCGTTTGAAGGTTAGTACTAAATAAAAATCATATGGAAAAAATTCTAGTAACGCCATCTATGTGTCATCCTACGGACTTATTGAATGACCTAGTATTTCCATAACTTCGATGTACATAATTAGTAAGGTTATGTTAAACATAAATATTGTACTAATAAATATTTACCTTTTTTTTTTTTAAAATAAAATTAAAATTAATTTAAAAAAATTAATTTAAAAATTAAAATTAAAATTAATTTTTCAATTAAAAATTAAAATTTTGAAGAAATAAAATTTACCTTTACAAAATTTTTCTTTTTAATTCACCAATCTCAATTTTACTATTTTACGCTAATTTTTTGCCAATTTCACTTCAATGATCTGAGGCCTATTTTTTTCGTTGAGGTTTCAGCTACAAAATAGAGGGGCGAATTATGTTTTAAACAATTATTTGCAAATAACTAAATTCAATTGAAAAATATGGATTTTTAGATATTTTTTCGCAATTTTTCGCAAAAATTTGCAACAAAACAAATTATTTTTGTTTTTTTTTTATTTTAGGTTATAGAAAAACATTTAAGGAACAAAAAAGTTTCATTGCACCAGCATCCTAAAGTGCACCATTTACGAGTTATATCGCTTACAAGGAAGCAAAAAAAAATGCCAGCACACTTTGTTGAATAACTACAGTCCCCAGATGCCGGGCGAGTGGATTCGGCATGTCCATTATGTGAGTACCCTACCCCAGAGATTAAAAAAAATTTCTGACCTGTTACCGACACAACACGTATGCCATATCTTTTTCGGTTATTCTATGGACCTAATTGTTTTAAGTTTTGGGGAGCGATGAATATTAAACATAAAATTCTTTGTATAAAAGTACGAATATACTTTTTCAAAATTTTAAAAATATTCCAAAAATTATAATAAAATCCAAAATTTAAACTTTTTCAACTTCCCAAAAATTTTCTAAATATTATTAAAAATCAAAAATTGAAACTATTTTCAAAATTCCAAAATTAATGCAAGAAATATAACAAAATCAAAAATTCAAACTTTTCCTAGAACTCTTAAAATATTGCAATAATTTTAATAAAATTAAAAATTCAAACTTTTCCCAAAATGCCAAAAATATTGCAAAAATTATAACAAAATCAAAGATTGAAACTTTTTTCAAAATTCTAAAAATATTCCAAAATTAACCCAAAATCAAAGATTCAAATTTATTTTCCAACTGTTCCTGTTATTCAGAAGTCGTGGAATCGAACCTGGAATCACACAAAAAATTGCTCAAGAAACATCTGACTAATAGTTACAATTTTTGTCAAAAATGTTTCCCAAAATATGTCTCTCAAAAAATTTGGAAACAAAATATAAACAGAAATAGACATAAGCAAAACTGTCTATCCAAGAAGGAACAAAAGTTGAAAATTTGTTGTTGTTGCTATTGCTTATTGCGGTAGTCATAATTTAAAACGTCTACTGTGAGAAAAACATTTTTGTTTGTTTGTACATGAAGCTGGGAAACGTTTGTATTAAAGTTTCAGGAACATAGCTAAATTGTTTTTGTTCTAATTATTGTATTAAAATTTAATGATTTTCTTTGAACGTTTGACAAAATAGTATTAAGTCGACATTATGCGAACAATATGAAAATAAAGTTTTATATTTATATTACGTTTAGGTAGACACTGTCTAGTGTGTCTATACCGACGCTTCGCCACTGTTCATCTTATTCCATGAGTTTTATTCAAATTGACAACTTCATAATCAAAATAAATATACTCTTGTAATTGCTCGATATAATACTATTTTTAGGGTTCCGTTTTTATAATGTATATAGGTGAGAGTAAAACGAGTTCGCTATTGGTGAGAGCAAAACGAGTTTTTCACATAATGTCGATTATCTCGTAAACTATAAATATTATATGGACCTGAAATTTGCGTATAAAACTAACCTGTCCACAGATGATAACAGATACAAATAAAACTAAAGTTGTTTTCGTCTGGTTTACATGGTTACGATGGGAGACCTTTGAGAAAATACATATTTTATAGATTCAAGTAGGGTATCATATGGGCTTCATTTCAATATTCCTTAAAAATTTATTTTGGAATTTTACACCTTACCATTTTTTGGATAATTTTGAATAATGACGTTTTCTTACCTCGATTAGCTCCAAACCTAACTGATCGAAAATCTTCAAATGTATTAAGAATGATAGAAACATTAGTAAGTTTTTAATAAAAAACATAAAAAAGTGTCACATATTCATAATTATATTTATTAAAGGGTTGGAATTGAGAAGGGGTAAAAACACAATTTAAAACCAGGTCAAGTGGGGTGTCATTTGAAAGGGCACCTAATTTAAAAATTTCTTCTTTATTATCAAAAAAGTGCGACTTTCAGACCCCCTACCCTTTTGACACTGATTGACAGAAAAATTTGTAAAAATTCACAGAGTTAGGAATTTTGGTAAATACTAAATTTTGAATGAAAACTATCGCGAAGTCTTAAATAATTATATTTCTGTGTGCTTAAGGGACGGAGGTAAAGAGGGTAAAAAAAGCCTTTTTTGACTCAAGCGAGTGGGGTATCACTTGTAAGTAGTGTTTCCAATCCGGTTTAAGCCGGATTGGAATTATCCGGATAATTCGTAAAAATTTAGCTATCCGATATCCGGTTAATTCCCCAAAAAAAATCCGGATAACTAAATTAAAGCAAAAAAAAATTGTTGCACTATTTACCTTTTTAAAAATTTTAATCAGCTATTATCATTAAGATCAATATTAATATACGATATTAAATATTTTTCTTTAAAATGAATTTTCAAACGTGAAGTCAGTTTTAGTTAAGTTATTAGTTACACTAAAACAAATCAAAAAACACCTCCGATTATTGACTTCACAAAATTTTTTATTTTCAAAAATCAAAAAACAAATTTAAAGATTTATTTATTTATTTTTTAAAAAATTTGCAGTATGCATTTCGGAATTATCCATCTTCAGCTGCTGTCGTTTTTGCAACTAATTTTTGATAGAATTTTTTATTTTTATTTTTATCAAAGCTATAGAAAGAGAAATAATTTATACATAAGTTTAATACAAATATGTATGCGTCAAGAGCTAAGACTAGAGATTAATCAATTAATTATATTAATTGTATATCTATCTTCTAGAAGTTTTTCTTTCTATCTCTTATTTGAGCCGCTCAATGCACAAAACGATTTACTCCACAAAACAAAATTTTGAGATATTGAATATTTTTCAATGGTCAAACAAATTTTGATGTTTATTAGGTTATCTTTATTATTCAGGAAAGTTGTTTTAACATAGAAAGGTATGACTATAGCAAGTGCTTTAAAACTCAAATATAAGATTTTTCAAAAAGTGGAGTGGAGTCACTTTGTGCAGTGAACGGCTCATTTATAAAATAGTGAATTTTCGTTCGTAGAGCAAGAAAAATAAGACAAACATTATGTTAAGTCGACCTTCCAAAAACAAAATTTTATCTCGTCGCTGGTCGATAGTGTTAAATGGTTAACCACAGACTCTTATCAGAAGGACACCAGTTCGGATTCCCGAGCTTGTAATGAAGCGCTTCTCGTTGACGAATCAACGAAGAAGCATAGCAGGTCGCGTACCTGGCGAGATTATTTTTTTGCCCCTGACTAGCGGCAGCCTATGGGAACAATTAAGAAATCCTGCTACTTCAGCACAAATAAACAATATAGTACGCGAGAAACATGATAAATTCAAAAGTGAAAAAAAAAAACACAAGTGAAAGAATGAGACTCTGGCGACCCCCGTACACGAAAGAACCACTATCACCTCGTCCAATCCCCACAATTCACACTACACCTTCACACGCTTTCACACCGCATACACTCACGCACTCTCACACACACACGCCATCCATATCCCCATACACTCACACTTATATATACACATTCAGTCGTCTTCCATACAAAAAAAAACTTCGACATCCAGTGTGATAAAAACTACTATCTATAGAAATAATAAAAAAAGTGGACGGAGTGTAGAGCTTGATCCAACCAATATGCCATATATTGGAATAAACCTTTTTTTTGTAAATTAGAGTAAAAAAAAATTTTATTACAGATCATGTAGTCCCATTGGTTAAAGAAGCCTATTCATTATATAGTTGGGATTTTCGATTAGCATAATTGATCTTAAAATAATTTTGACACATCATTATAAACGGAAAATGATTTACCGTCTCATTTAAATTTATTTCATTTAATACTACTTTGGTTGGTTTTAGATTTAACAGAATGTTCTTTAATTGAAGAGTTTGTAATACAGCAAAATCTAAATCACCTACCCATAATATAATTCCAGGGCAAGCGCAGTAGATTTTTGTTTATATTTTTGAATAACACCATCGGATGGTGTTATAAAACCCGCACCATATTCACCATCATAAAGTTTGGTTCCAATCTGTTTAAATTCTTCTTTATCTGTATCTCAAAGGACACATTTGGTATTTGTAGACACTAACAGTAATTTATCCAATCCATTAATTCGAAAATGGGATTTTCTAATGTAAGTATTTAATGTGTTGCAGTATGTAAAAAGGTATGCCCCAATAAATATGATAAAACCATTAACGTTACATTGCACTTTTTATCACCATAAAATAAATTTTTATCATCATCCCTCCAATAAAACTTGTTACAGCTGTATCATCCTTTTGCGTTGTTATCATTTGTGGTCCTGATGAATTCAACAGCTCAATCATAACCACCTTTTATGGATAAGAATGATATACATTTTCCATGTTTTGATATTGCAATTTGATTTATAGGACCATATTTGCTTGGTAACTAAGTCAGATAAATCTTTTAAATTCAATAATACAAAACATTCACACATTTTTCGTTTTATATAAAATATCTATGAATAAATTAATTCAATTAAAGAGAACAATGTAGAAAAATTTAGTTATATTTTTTTTTATGGAAATGTATCTTACAACTTCGACATTTAATATCGACTGTTATAAGACCGCTTTGACCTTCGTCTACAATGTTGTATAAATGAAGTATAATATAGTCATTGACTCACCAAACATGCATCCCATGAATTCCCCCCTCCACATACTCACACTCCTTTATACACGCATCCATACTCATTCATACCTATAATTTAAAATTAAAATTAAATGAAACTCACCCCATAAGTATTCCAGTCCCTCTTCTATATCCCAATCCTGGCTATGAGTTAGCCAAGCATCTCACCGAACCACTTGATTCCAGGAGGTCACTGCACCGATACAACTGCTGACGATGGTTGACAGCTTAGGTCAACGTGTCTGCTTTGGATTGCATTTTATTGATTATCGTAAATAATTCCGCCAATCGATTGAATTCACACCATTAACAGAGTGTGGTAGTGAGCTCTTAGCGCCAAAAAAAAATGGTTAATCAAAACTCACGTCGATTTTGTTAATTTATTTTATTTTTGCCAACTAAATTCAGCCTCTGATAAATGCTTTAATTGGTAATTTTAGCTTAACATCAAAACAATATTTTATCTAATAAGACGATAACCATCGCCATTAAAAAAAAATCGAAAGTTCGAGCAAAACGAAAGAAGCGATTTCTTTTAATTTATTGCTATCCTATGACTATTTAAATAATTTAATTACACTTATCAAAACGTTTTCTGGCTGGTTATAAATTATCAATATATATTGCTCATAAATAGTTTTTCTTTTGTTTTAACAACAATCACTACACAGAATACATTTTTTTATATACATTTTTGTTTTAATCACAGAATTCCTTTTTTTTGACTAGATTTACTTTAATTTAAATAATATTTTATGGATAAACCAATAAACAAAACTATTTGACCATAATTGTTTTTATATCTTTAACACTAACTTTGGATTGACTAGATTTAAGGTGACAAAACATTAAGATTAACACAACTATAGATATTTCTTTATCAAAAACTTAGGATTGACTAGCTTTAATTTTATAGCTTAACAGAACTATATCACAATATTACCGATACGGCCTTGTTCCAGACTCCTGATTTTTCTATTTGACTTAAAATTTTTTGATTCTTTCATTGACCTCATGTGCAAAGAAAATCAAACTCTCGGTAGACGTCAAAACTCAAGCACAGCTGATTTCTAATCAATCACAATAGAATAAGAAGAAATAAGAGAGCGAGGCTAGTTGTCAACTAATATTTATATGCGGTCAATAACGAATCGATAAGGTAGTTTCTTGGGGAAATTTTAATTTTCGTTTTATCGTTAGTTATTATACCCATTAAGGAGTAGGGCTGCTAGTTTGTAATAGAAATTGGAATAGAATTTAAAAAAATGAAACGTTTTTACGAAACAATGGAACGAATTATAGATGTAAACAGCGCGTTTACGGATCACTGATAATACACAACCGTTTTCTGACAATTCTATAGCGATTAATGATTATAAAGTAAACATAGGAAATTACACTGGAAAAATATTACTAATTGATAGACGATTGTAGGACATCTACATGACAGTAGCGGAAGTACGAATGCAAATTGAGCAAAGGAAATTACCTTGGAGAAATATTACACAACTATCCTTCTGATAATAAATTTTTGTAGCGGAAACTATAGTAAATGATGACCAAGGACTGAGTATAAGACTATGCGTACAGGACAGAATGAAAAACGACTATTAAAATTTACCCGAATGCAAATTTGATGCGTATGAGGAAATAGTGCATGTCTAAATCAAGGAATTTATATAACTGCTTCATCGATCACCAGGCTACGACATCGGATCTTTCGCTTTTCAAAACAATTTTCATTCTTTGATAAATTCAGTTCTAGTGACTTATAATTCTAGTGAATTCACCTTTTTAGTTTACTTATCGTACTTATGCTGTCCAGTCTGAAAAAGGAAATCCTAATCTTATTTAAAGATACCACAGGGCACAGAGAGAACCTCATAATTGGAACGTGATACTGACGTACAAAATATTTGATGATATGATGATATGATTTGAAAATATTTGATTGAAATATTTGCTATAAAAATTCTAATTTAAACCAGCCAAAAAATTTAAAGCAATCTAAGGTAGGGTGAACAAACTTAATCTGGGCAGGGACGATTACTTCTTAATTGATTGGACGGGATTTACTATCAAAAATTTTAGACAGGCTTATACAGGTTGGCAATAAGAACTCATAACAGCATATGATAAATACGCTCATCATGGCGTGTTTGGCAGTGATAAAACCATCTCTAAAGAAAGCATCATACTTCAACTTTGTACACTAAAAGCTTGTACACTATTTACAAAGACAACGAAGTTCTAGAGCTTACTCTAGCAATACGTACTTTGAGAGCAATATCAATAACAGGCATATTGCAAAGGATGAACCTATGTTCTACAATGCAAACATCTTCCTCAACATGAACACCATCCGAGAGTATCAGAAGTTTACAAATTGAGTTATCATTTCTAATACCAACAGTTATTGCTGTTAATAAAACTGTTCCAACTGTTCTAAATAATGCTTGAAACTGGGATTCAGTGCATCGCAAGAGTATCTACTATCAAATGAAGAAATCTTGATCAAATATTATTTCAAATAACTTTAGGTTCACCGTTTACATAACCTTTTGTGGTTTTGTATACAAAAACCATAAATAATTTTTGACAGTTAAATGCATAAATTCATATATTTACCATAATTATAACTTGTACAAGTATAACAAAAAAAATTGAAAGTAAAACGAATTTCCTTATTGTTTTTATGAAAGATAATTATAAATATTCTATAGTCTTATACCGATTAGCATCGTTTATCCAAAATAGACATATCCAATTCATATCATATAAAATCAAATTAAAAATAGTTTTTACTATTCAAATTAAATTATCTAATTATGTTAATTGAAACAATCATATGAAAAACAATAAAGAATTTTTGATAGACGTAATTGTTTGTAAGAAGTATAAAGAAATTAAAATTCCATTGAAAGTGAAATGCTATAAAAACCAAAAAATTGTTAATGATTGTAGATTAAATTTTTTCGGTTATACATACTTTCGTTTTTCCAATTCAAATTTAAATGTTGACTTCTCACAACTAATTTATAATTCTGAGAAAAAAGTTTTTTCTCCCGATGAGTTTGGTAACAATGTATAACTTAGTTATAAATTTAAAGATTAACTCAACTATGTCTAGACTGATTGTCTACCAAATTATGATTATTTTGACTTTCATAACAACATGAACATTACAATGATGCAAATATTTTACAGATGATTGAAATTCAATAAACATTTCGTGAAAGTTATTAGTTTGAATTACATGTTTCCTCACGACTGACTCATTTTAATGTCATTTTGTGTTACAGTGTTGTAAATATCAATTCAAATCCTAGAAGAAATCAGAACTTTCGTTGTTCGATCTTCATACCGATTACCGACCATGGATTGTATGCAACATAAATTGATACAAAGTGAATATTTATTCAGCAATTCAGTTAGAAAAACCAAAAAAATGTCTATTTATCTACGTTAACGTAAAAATGATATATTTCCGTAACACGAATATTGTACAAATTAAACGCAACATAACATATAACAAAAGGTCAATTTTTTTAAGTTCAACTACATTTCGCTAAATCAAAATTCCTCGTAATTCTTAATTATTTCTTGTAGTTTTTTTGTTTGTGCAATTTACTTAACAGAAATAAAATAAGTGGACGAGCTAATAGTAATTAAGCTAACAGTATTTGTGCAAAATATTTCAACCTTGAATACTTACGAGGGTGAATTGGTAAGTAAGAAAATCCTATTGTGTGTGAATTATTATGGCGACTGTCATGCCTCTAATGAATATAAAACTAAATGGAGTCTAATGACAGTGGAAAAATTCAACTTAAGTAAAATAAATAAGTGATGAAGAAGTTTCAACTTTGAAATTGTCATCGCCTCAACGGCGTAATCGATAGCGTGTCTGCCTACGGATTCGAGCCGGGCACTGACGAGCGTAGGTTCAAATCCGATCCGAAACACGAAAAATGTAAAGTGGAGTTTTTTTCTGAAAAACTTCAAACCATACCTTTGAATTGAAAAAATTCCAATTACTTCTTTTCTTACTTGAGTTTAATTGATCTCAAAAATCTAAAATAAATAAAACTAAATGTTTAACTCATCTTTTTGACTTTATTATGTTCTCTAATAATAATAATAACAATAAAACTATATATAAATGTTGTAAAAGGGATTTAAACTATTATTATTTAAACAATAAATTCATAAACACAAAACGTTACTTTTCACTTGCTAGTACTGACGTTTTTTGTTCTTTGTTTTTTACCAATTTATCGTAAATATTTGCTAAATCGTACGCGCGGTTTTAATAGCTTTATGTCTCGAATATAACCTAAGAACAGTAATGGTATCATGAACCCAAGAACGATAAGTTTTTCTCAGTTATAATCCGGATGTAATAAAATTTTATATTTGAACCGCCATTTATTTTATATGTTTAAATGGCGTCTTAAAACTTTGATTTATTAGTTGCTTTCGACTTGACTGAAACCAATTCATTCAATTTTCATGCATTCAATTTTTCAGTTGTATCAGTTGCTTCAGTCAAATCGAACACGGCTATCATCATTATTATTATTGATTTACTTTTTCATAAAGACCAAAATAACACTTTGCCTTTGAAAAACGGTTGGATAGGGTTGTAATTTTCTTTTTGACACCATCTTCTATGATTCCAGTAGATTAATAGTATAGTAATAATAATAATGTTGATGGTGACACCCTGCGCGCGGGAAGGGAAGTGTAATTGGTCGTAGGGAATTATTATTATTAGAGTTGTTTGAATTTACTACACAAAATTATTGTTTTTCCAGAGCTAAAAATTTTATTTTATTCTGTTACTCTTATAATATCAAAATAATATTAATATTTATAAGCTAAGATTTTTATATTATTAATATCGTTTTTACTCTTGAGTAAAATTTTTATTTCTTTGAATTCACTCCTTTAGATTTTATTTTGATTTTCTTTCATTCCATATGCAGAAAAAATATTGCTTCTTTGACATCCTTTTGATTTATTTTTATAAAAAATTTAATTATTATAAACATCCAGAGAATCTTTTTGGAGTTTTTTGAGTGTAAGTTCTATCCCGAAACCCTCGAAACACAGAAAAATTTCTCTAAAAATTTCTCTATTTTTAAAAACGAAGGAAAGCATCAAATTGAAAATAGGATTTAAATGTGTGAGCAAATGAAGCAAAATATTTATTTCAATTTAGGAGTAAGAACGATACTTTTTATGTTCACTCCACAGTGGAGTTGTCATGAACACCGATAACGATAAGTTTTTGGCAAAATTATCCGATTGTACAAAAATCTAATATTTCAACCATTGTTTAAACGTTGACTTATGTCAAAAATGGAGGTGTAGTGAAGACATAGGCTGTCGTCAGTCAGCTGGATTCGTTAGCGTTTGGTGCGGGGCGGCTCCAATTTTGTTAAAAAAGCCAAATACCTTACAACTACTTGCTAAGCCTGAAAATTAATTTGAGAGTCGTATTTTAATTAAAAATAAGTTTTGCGATCGTCAGTGATGCAATTTATTGTAACCAGACGCGTCAGTCACGCGTTAAAGTTGTACAAATCGGTACATCGTTCAAGTACTTTCTAAAATCAGAAATTTAGTATACAGTTGAAGAATATTATTATAATCAGAAGAAATATAATCAGTCAGTATATTTCTGTAACAGGTACCATCAGTCGCCAATTAAAGGTTGCATCTTGCCCTTCGCTCAATACATATTAATATATAATGAATGAAGTTTCGTGGTTTGTTGTATATATGCGTTTTATTGAAGCTGCATTGAAGTTGATATAGCCTTTAGAAAGTGCTTGCAATTTTTTGTCGCTCTCGGACTATAAATTGTGTCATAAAAAGTTGGTTTTTATTTATTTTAAGTATTATATTTAATAGCTATATTTATTACCGCTAATAATAACAATTCGACCGGTATCGTCGACCGGTATTCATGACACTACGTATTTGGAAGTGTTATAGTTTTTTTTAAGTTAAGAATGGAATAAAGGAACATTTTAAACTGCGTTTTTCTGAATAAATTAGTAGCCATCAAAGGAAAAATATTTTTGTCAAAACAATTCTTGAGTTGCAGTTTTATACAAACACTCTATTTGTAATAAGTTCTGTGCATAACCCTAATGTCAAGAGAAAGTTTCAAAGATAACTAGAATCGTAAATAATTTGTTCGTTGTGTTATTTCAATAATAGCAATAAACAACGTTCAGTTATATATCAACTAACACTCGTTGAAAAATGACTAAGCGTTTGTCTCAAATTTTTAACAATCAAAGAAAATGTAATTATGTCTCAGATTTAGTTTAAAAGAAATATTAAAATCAATGTTTCGAATTATTATTATGAGAAATAAAAATGGTGGCGCAAATCATTTTATTGAAATGCTGAGAATTAAATGGTGGGAACTCTGGAACCATGCAGTTTTGGTTGTAGAAGATAGATAGATAACGCATTAAATCTCATACTAACAGTTCAATTTAATTAAACGTTTTTGTGATATTATTAAGAAAACTAAAGTTAATACAAAATTAACACCACACATCGTGAGTAGTACGAAAGCTCTGCACATGACGGGAGGTAAAACAAAATTTAAATTCTTTATAAATTTACAATCATAAAGTACAGAAAGTATAAGGTACGAAATCGATTATAATACATATTAATCGTTTCGGTTGCTGTGTTTATTTCTGTCAATATCACAGTATGTTGAAGAGATTGAATATTTTGAATATTTTGATCAAATGGAATTGTAACTAATCATTATATCAATTATGTGTAATTAATTAATTAAACTAATAATGAGTGTGTTTTTTTTCTATATCAGAGAAATCGGAGCGATAAAATAAAATTTGTATCATATATATCGTATAATTTTTTCCTCCGATAATTAACTGTCAGATATAAAATATATTCTCTGAGTTCTTTCCGCCAAAAAAAAAAATAAAAAAATATTTATTAAATAAATAAATAAATTTTATTAAAAAATTTATTTTTATATGTTTTTATTTGAAACTTTACCTACAATTTTTTAAATTTATACTTTAAACGATGACTTCCAGTCGGTAAAAAAAATATCTGTAATATCTGTAAAAGTTTTTAGAGAAAATATATGAACTATTTTCATTATTCATATTGTCAAATTCATCTACTAAAAACTTACAAAACGACATATCTAAATTTGAGAGATATTGTATTTAGAGAGAGATTGAGAGAGATTGTATTTATATATAGCATGTTTACCAGTGTAAAATAATGTTATTATTGTGTTCGCCTGTTATTATTCCATCTGTGGGCGAACACAATAATAACATTATTTTACAATGGTAAAAATGCTATAGGGCGATTTTTCTGTTCTGGTGTTTACCGCAATGGCGCTGCAAAAGGGGGATAAGAGAATAAATTCAAAAACTTTTATATGGGATTTCATACAAAACACAACTTGAATAATTTTAAAAATTATCTATGAAATTTCTCATTTTACCACAATTGAATAATTTTAATTTGCTTATGAAGTATTATTGACTACATTTTAAGCGTAATATATAAAATATTATTCTTAAGTCGCTTAAAAAAGAAACATAAAAATTGCCTAAATTTCCCATACAAAGTTGTATGAAAAATTTAACCTATTTTCGTATTTGTTTTACGGACAGAAGAAAAGAAAATAGTTTATATATTATGCTTAATATATTGTCAATAATACTTCATAAACAAATTTAAATTATTTAATTGTAGTAAAATGAGAAATTTCATAGATAATTTTTAAAATTATTCAAATTGTGTTTTGTATGGAATTCCATATAAAATTTTTATGATTTTTTCTCTTATCCCCTTTTTGCAGCGCCATTGCGGTAAACACCGGAACAGAAAAATCGCCCTATATATAAATACAATCTTGTTTATTTTTAACGCAGTCAAATTTAGATACGTCGTTTTGTAAGTTTTTAGTAGATGAATTTGCAAATATTATCATTTATATTTACAAGCGTAGAAAAAATAGCGTTTTCTACGCGTGGTAAAAATGTTTTTGCGTTCCTGAACTTACAAACCGTTTAGTTACGCAAAAAAAAACGTTTTCACCACTAGTATAAAAATCTACTATATGTGAGGAAAAAATTAGTAACAGCATGAAAACTATGGGATAAGGAAGAAAATATTGCGCAAATGGTGGGAAACATAAATAAAAGGTGATCCGAGTTACGAAGGTGAAATGGGGTGAATTTTTAGGGGTAGAAAATATTTTTTCATGATTTTCAGCGAAACTAGACCTTCTATCGAAAAAAAATAAAGTAAAAGTTGTGAAAATAGAAAAAACCGAGAGAAAAGGTCTTTTCGTTTTTGATTTTTTCCTCCCACAAAAAAAAATTTTTTGGTCACACAATTTGGTGAAAACGTATCTTATTATGTCCCTAATACACGCTGTAATTTTTTTCAATCAAAATATTTATTTTGACGTTTGATTTTGATTTTAAACCAAAAAAAGTGACTCCATTTTCACACGGAAATACTCCTGTGCTGGAAACAGTTTTTTAAAAAGAAATCCGTAATCTTTATTTATGTTAAAACGTCTACTTTTAGATGGTGTAAAAAAAATAAACATTAACATATCATAAACATGGAAACATTTCCCAGGAAATGCGAAAAACTGAATCAACTTGATTTTAAAGAGTTATTTTTCAATGATTGTTTTAAAATATTCATTATTTGTTAAAATTTAGCGTTGAAATCCTTAAAAAATATGAATTTTTTCCATGGTAATGTTTTGGCTTAAAATCAAAATCAATTGCTCTATTGCATAGAAGTGGGAGAATCAATACATTTAAGACCCTTGGTCCAAGCCATTTGCTATTGCAAGTAGATTTAAACACGCAAGAATGCCATTCCGATGAAGATTATTTGAGCCTATTAAACAATACCCAAAACCTTAGAACTGTTGATTCCAATTTACGCATTGAATTGATGGTAAACTTTTAAATGTAGATCCTACGGTACAAAAACTTGGGATACGGATCCGCCTGACTGGAAATTAGTGATTCCACAGAGCTTGAAACATAAATTTATTAAACAAACACATTCTCCTCCACTTTCAGCACATTGTATTGTGGCTAAATCGATGGCAAAAATCTTCAAAACATATTATCTACTTAGTTATGTGTGAACTTTCAAACGAGGACAACCAGTGTTTGTGAGAAATTTTACAAAGAGCAACACCAACAAAAACTTTAAGTTAAGACTTGGTCTGTAAGCAGTTCCGGCATTTTCTCCAAACCCGTAGACCTCGTAGCGTTTGAATGTAAAGATCCTAAAGGAAAAATTCTAGGGATTTTTCATATCAAAAACATCTTTCAGTAACACATCACATAGCCAGCATTGTTGTAATTTCTAATAAGCCCGGCTTTGAGACCCAGCCCAGCTTTTAGAGTTGTAAAAAAATATAACCAGTTGATACTGGAATTTTGGAAAGATTGATACATATAAAACACATGTGAGCTGGAATTTGAATTTTAGATATAGATTTATTTTTGATTAAATGAAGTGCATTGTTCTGTTATATTTTATATCTCAGATAAGTTTAGCTTATATCACAAAAATAAAGCTATTGTACATGGAGTTCATTAGTTTTAAAAAAACTTGGGACCGGGTAAAGTTCTAAGCAATAAAATAAAACCAGCAAGCTTAAATCTAATCAGTCTTGGCACTACCAATATTCTGAAAATTAGTATCAGCTTGTTATAAAAGTTTTTATTTCGGCTGTTTTTGTTTTTTGAGTAGAGATAATTTATTTTTACACCTTTTTTCAGCCAGTAAAAAAATTTTTTTTAAATTAAAAAATCATTTAAATCTTAAATATTTTAATTTTTCTTTCTTTTTTATTATTTTTATTATTTTATTTTAACGATATTTCGCCACATAGGCATTATCAAGTTGAATATTGTAAAAACGATTTTTAAAAAATAATGTAACATAAAAAATTAAAATCACATATTAAAAATTAAAAACTATATCACAGAATTAATTATAATACAAAATGTTTTATAAAAAAGACAAAACGAATAAGTTAAATAAATTAACAATTGGTCTACAGTACACACACAATAATTATTAATCATTAACTTATTGAATAAAGTAATTAAAATTCTTTTATCTAAATTAAAATTTGTTAAAGCCAAAAGATGAATTAAACTGATAAAGTGGTTTGCAATAACCCAGCCTAATATGATGCCAACAAATCTACTACAATAACGTTATCGTTTTTCTCAAAATCAAAATATAAACGAGATGGATGGACAATGGATTTTATTTAAGAAAATGGATATCTAATCAGTCTAAGGTTATAAAACCCATCCGAACTGAAAACAAAAAATTTGTTCGAAATATGTACCAATACTATAACTAAACGAAAAATGTTTTCGAGGCATTAAAATTTTTCAATTCCTTATTGTATACTAAATTTTCTTCCAGCAATTCTAGTTTCTAAGTCTGAATTGCGATGATAAGTTGAAACAAGATTAGACAAAGTGGTGGTTTCACAGTTATTTCGACAACGTTTGAGCTCAATTTCCCTATAGGTAATAGCTTCACAGTTGAAGATGAAATGCACAAAACCTTTAAAACACAAGCTTGCATATTATGCTGATGGAAAACCTTTGTGGTGAACAGAAAGACGGAGATGCTACAAATTTTGTCCAAAAATATGCATGTGCGTTCTGAAAGTTATCCTGTCCATTAAATGTGACGCGGTTTGGTATCTAAATAAATCATTGATGTGTCATGTTCCAGCTTGGTTTTTGATAAAATTAATATAAACGATTCAACCAAGTTTTACTCGATGAGAAATCGATGAGTGTTCATATCAAACAGAATCAACAAGTTGTAACAAAATTTCTGTATACTACAAATTATTTAATTTAAATGGTAATGTTCTCTGCTACAGACAACCTGCAAACAAAGTCAACCACATATGAATTGCAAACTTTACAAACCACAAATACCAGAATGTTAATTTTACGATCATCAAACTGAGGTTAAATATGTTTACCACAACCATTATATGCGTAGTCAATAAACTAATTTAAAATCCATAAACGTAACTCTTTTAAATTCTTTTCAATTATACTTAACATCAGCCAACACTTTACGTAATTGCATACTTTATTGCAATCAATTTTTATCATGTTTTCACTATCAATTTAATAAGAAACAAAGTCCTTATTTGCATATACCAACTAATGAATATGTCAAAAAAATTGTTCGAATAAATAATTCGATCGTGAAAACTATAACAATTTAATTAATTGTTCAGTTTTTCATTTCATCAATAATACAACGTTAACCGCAACACAACACTTGATAATAACCACAAAAATCGTAATTTTCGATTAACCAACCTATCAACATTGATCAAAAATGTTTATTATGCAATTTTTGTAACGCTGTATGCAATTTTCCATTACATAAAATTTTTTTGCTCTACATGTTTGTAAACGAGATGATTAAACTTGTTCAAAATCATGTTTGTTTTGAAAAGAATTTTAGTATTGGTTTCATTATATCATTTTCACAATGAATGAATGAGTATTGCGTTCATACCGATGGAAGAGCATTAAGGATATTATAGAAACATTAGGATTTATGATGCATTGTATTGGATCCAAAACATTAGTCTGAAGACTGCACACGAGCTTACCTAACAAGTTTGATGTGATGAAAAAAATTTCACCATTTTATTCCAACTCTACTTTTGATTTACATCAACTGTTTAAAATCATCAGTAGATCGATTTGCAGATGATTTTCCAAGTCTCTATCTTAAAAAATTTTCCGATTAAACTCCCGAAATATCAATCTACAAAATCTTAGGAAAAAGTTTATCAAGATCGCAGAGTGCATGATTTTGTAGGATGTCTTAAAAGGTGACAGTCTGTTATTGTTACACAGATTGTAGTCCTCACTTTTTATTAGAAGAAAAAAACATATATGCATGGGATTCGTTTTTTTTCATATTTATGAGCTTTTGAATAAAAAAGACAAACATTTTTGTTTAGATTTATAACATGCATATGTATCGTAATTAGTCAAAACCGGAACACAACCAGAATTAGATATGTTTTTTTATATAAATTATATGACCACAAGAAAAAAACATGTTTTGTTTTTCGATTCAATCAACCATAATAGCATGCTGCCATAATGAAAACTAATGAAAAAAAGAAATATAATCAAGTTACTTATCGTAAGTCTACTTTCTTTTGAATTAAAGTGAAATTATAAAAACAAAACAGTATTTCATGTATTTGTACTGATCGGTACAATGAACTGTTACGTGAGATACATGTTTATTGTAACACAGCTGTCTGGATGTCAAGATGTTTCTATGCAAATTTTCTGTTTCCTTTTCGTAAACTTTGATCTATTAATATCTTAATTGAGAGACTTATATTAAAGAATTTTCAGGGTAAAAGCTTTCCTTACCTAACAAACTTAAAGGAAAAACATGTACGCTGGTTAAAGTTTTATGTATTACATTTTTAGAGCTTGTCACAATTCATTCGTAAAAAAATAAAATACTATTTGCGTAAGTCTAGATTTTTTACAGTTCTCTATTACATTTTTACCATTACACTATTTAATTAATTCCATGCTGCATTAAAACAAACATTGATGGAAGCATAAATAATAATTGTTTAATAATTTTTTTAAATTTTAATAACATACTCGTACAACCCCTTCATATTTTATTTTTCTTATAACATGACAGCTCATGCTATAGTAATCTAAATTTTCTAATCTTATTTTTTTTCCTTAATACATAATAAAAAAAAAATAAAAAAAACATATTTATTTATAATATTATTATTAACAATTTAATTTTTTTTCTATTTTTTTTTATTTCCAACTTTATTATTACTAATTGTAAATATTTTCATAATACATGCTAATAGTTTTTTTTTTGTTTTAAGCTCGTGTTCCAACTAACAATTTTTATTTCTTTCTTGTCATCCGGAACTAATAAAATTATACAAAAACAAACGAAAACTTAAAAAAAAGCTACAGCGCTTTGTAACGGTGATGTAAAAGTTGGGTGATCTAGTTTCTTTGTTAATAAATTATTATTTAATATAATATTACAGGGATAATAGTTTCTCTATTTTATTTTTCTTAAGCAATAGTTCTTAGCTAAGTTGTTGACATAAAATCAAAAATACTAAGATTTTTATTTTTAGTTTGGCTTTATGAAGTAGACATAAGAAGATTAACCGAAACAATTATGGGATCTAAAAAGCATTCCTATTAAGTAAGTTTCGAAGGTCACATAAAGCAACTCTTACTTAAGCTAGGGTTTCCTAGAATAGCGGTGCCGCTATATAGCGGCCGTAATATTAAAAGTACGGTGGACGTAATATCACAGCCGTCATTGCGGTGATGAGAGGTGGAAAGTTAGAACAACGTAATATTACGTTAGAGATATGACAGTTTTAGATTTGACAAACCAAGATTGGTTTACGTTAGTATTCATGTTTATTGTGAAAAATCAAAATAGTTTTAGCAAAATCTACAACGTTAACAAAATCTTTACAAAGTTATAATATATAGTTTTATTTTATTTATTATTTACCACAAAAATTTCGTTTGTCCAGGAATTTGCAACACAAGTTTCTGTTTAATTTAATTATTTTGAAAGAAGTTTATTGTTTACATATAAAATATTAAGAAATACGTATAAGTTTGAACCAGTAATTCATTTATTAATATGGTTGACAATACACCAATTCTATTTCAACTAAAATTGATTTTGTTTTAAGTTTGTCTTCAATGGTGAAAAATTTGTTTCTACTTTGAATTATTTAATAACAATAAACACCCCCCCCGTAACCCCTATATTAAGTCCGCTATATAACGGCACCGCTATCCTAGGAAGCCATTACTTCAGTATTTTTTACGTTATGTGAAATATCAACAAGATCTTCAACGAATTTGGTGGCGTATTCGGTTTTTGCAACAAACTGCGTAATGTATCGTACGACAAAGTAAGGACTCCTACTTTGGTTGTTCGTTTTTTTAAGTGAAAACTTCTTTAGGCGCGTTGTGCGATTTGCATGGGGAAAAATTATATATTCGAGTTATCATCACGCTAAATAAACATATTAAATAAAAAAAATGAAATTCAAAAACTAAAACCCCAATACTGAAAAATCGCGCTCTAAAAAAAATAAAACAAGAAAATACTCCTATCTGAAATTGTTATGTACAATATAAACTATTCAATATTTATTGTCTATTGAATAAACAACTTACACATAAATAATTTTAATAAATTTAATACATATTCGTAGTGATTTTCAGAGGATAGCCATAGTCGTATGCCCCCTACCCTAACAAAACAATACATTCTAACAGTAGTAAGCGATCATCGGCTTTAGGGCAAAGTGCATCACGCTATACATCTAAAGAGTGCTCAAGAGAGATGTATAGCATGATGCCCTACAGTAGATGATCACTTACTATACTCTTAGAATGTAGAAGGACCAGACTACCGAATCGGAACGTGGAACGTACGCCGCCTGAGCGCTCCTGATGCTCTTATAAGTCTTGAAACAGAGGCTGAGAGGTATGGGATGGATGTCATAGCTCTGCGAGAAATTAGACAGCCAATAATAGGAAAACAAGATTTGGATAGTTACTCTCTATACTGTAGTGGTCATCCTTCTCGAAGAGAATTTGGAACTGGCTTTCTTGTTGGTGCACGCATACAAGAAGCCGTGATGAAATTCATCCCGGTCAGTGAGAGGATTTGCTACCTACGTGTACGTGATACATATAACAATATTTCTCTTATTGCCTTGCATGCACTTACTGAAGCTAAGACCGCCGACGAGAAGGATACTTTCTACATAGCACTGGAAGAAGTTGTGAAACAAACAACAACACGCGACTTCATTATGGTTCTTGGTGACTTTAATGGGCAATTTGGAAGAGATATCTCTTATGAAAATGTGGTGGGTCCCAACAGTCTGCATTTGAATTCGAATGATAATGGTGAGAGAATGACTGAGTTTGTATTATCAAATAATTTGAGAATTGCCAGTACTTTCTTTCCGCACCGATCGATTCATAAACAGCACGCTTCTTTTCGAGTGTTCTGGATGTGCGATCCCTTAGAGGTGCATACATTGGAAGTAACCACTTTCTTGTATGTGCTGAAATAAGGATCCACTTCCCAAACCCAAGCATTCCGAAATTCAATCAACGGAAACGTTTTAACATCTCATCACAAAAAAATGATGAAACAGAAAAGAGATATCAAAACCATATTGCCGAAACATTGGAGAAATCAGAAATCATTAATGGAGACGTCGATAAGTCATAGTATTTGCTCAAAGATGCTGTTTTAAGCGCTGCTGAGGGAATACTTGGACGACCACAGAACCACTCCCAGAAGCCATGGATGGAGCAAACATGCCTTGATGCTATTCAATACAAAAGAGATTGCTATCTCAAGTGTCAACAAGGACGCAACACCCGATCCACGAAGGAGAACTATAAACTGGCAAGACAAGCCGTTACAAAGCTATGTAGACGAGCGAAGAGAGAATGGTGGAAGAGACAGTGTGAGGAGATTGAAAGCTTCAATAAGGAACATCAATCGCGTAACTTCTTTCAACAGGTTAAAACCTTAAAGAAGGGCCCTCAAACTAGATCGACTGCTGTTCAAAACGAAGATGGGGAGCTACAAGTAGACCTTAAAAATATTTTAGATACTTGTTCCGCTTATTTTGAAAATCTTCTCAACTTAAGTGACCAGCAACAAGTCGGGTGACGAGCAAAGCTTATTCGTGCGTCAAAGGTACATGTAGACGAACCCACCAGAGAGGAATTCGATGCGGCGCTGCCAAAATTAAAACGCAATAAAGCACCTGGTATCGACGATATAACATCCGAAATGATTGTCAATGGTGGCGAAACTCTATCCTTAAGATTGTTTGAACTTGTTCAAATGATCTGGAGGACTGAAACCATGCCACAGGACTGGAACTCAGCTATGCTGATACCAATCTATCAAAAAGGTAATCGCCAACAATGTGCAAACTACAGAGGAATCGCTCTACTCTGCACAGCATATAAGATCTTTTCTTACATTTTGCTAGCCAAATCAATCCTTTTGCTGAACAACTGTTTGGAGAATAACAGTGTGGCTTCCGGTGAGGCCGAGGTACCATCGATGCATTTTTCTCGATAAGGATGATTTTGGAAAAGTGCCGAGAGTTCAACATACCTGTGCACCAACTCTTCATTGATTTCAGGCAGGCCTACGACTCTCTCGAACGAGAGACTCTATGGTCTGCTCTGGTGTCAATGGGAATCCCTGGTTAACTGGTACCACTATGCAAAATGACAGTACATACCTCTCAATGCTGTGTACGAGTAGAGAAAGAAATATCAAAGTTTTTTAAAGTCGACTCCGGCTTAAGACAAGGTGATGCTATCTCTCCGACTAATAACAATATCTTGTCAATAAACTCAGTATAGATGATCGCATACGCTGATGATGTTGTCATCCTCGATCGAAGTGAAGCTGTTATGAGTGAGACTTTCAAGTCGCTTGAGAGTGGTGCTAGGAAAATTGGTCTGCAAATTAACTACAATAAAACTAAACATATGAATGTTTCTAGAGAGGCTGAGAAGGAAAATTTGATGTGCGGCGATGAACGAATTGAGGGAGTTGAATCTTTTAAATATTTGGGATCAATGCTTGACTCAAACAACAGCATACTTACAGATACGAAAGCTCGAATCGCTGCAGGTAATCGAACTTTCTTCTAAATTAAACCTCTCCTTAGATCACCTTAGATGGGTCACAAACGTTGACCCTTACACAAAATGACGAATCGCATTTATCTGTATTTGAGCGTAAGATCCTACGCTACATTTTTTTCCCACTAAAGACAGACGATGGAGAGTATAGAACCCGATATAACTTTCAGATCAGAGACCTTCTTGAGGGTCCTGATATAATAGGTTGTAACCGTTCTAATAGGATTGCTTGGTTTGGGCATGTTCTACGAGCCGATTTCTGGAATGATTAGAAAAATGTACGTTAGTACCCCAGGGAGTGGGCGACCGCGAGTTAGGCCACGACTACAATGGGAGACTGACGTAATAAACGACCTTAAAAAAATCGGCTGCAATGGTAATTATGTCGCTGTTGCGAATGATCGTGGTGAATATTCAAAGCTGATTAGCATGGCAACGCTCCTACATGGAGCATGAACGCCGTTAAAACAAAAAAGTTGTTTTGTTGTTTTGTTGTTTATTCAATAGACAATAAATATTGAATAGTTTATATTGTACATACTACATAACAAATTCAGATAAGAGTATTTACTTGTTTTATTTTTTTAGCGTGATTTTTCAGTAGTCGGGTTTAAGTTTTTGAACTTCTTTTTTTATTTAATTTATTTTGGAGTTATAATTTTGTGATAAAGTAATTGCACATCCGCTTTAAATTTTTTGTTTAGGGTTTTTAATTTATATGTACATAGGTTAGGTTTATAGGTAATATACCAAGCTTACTCATAGGTTTATGTTTCGAAACTTAGAAGATTTCTTAACCTTTTCAATTCCTCAAGAGATCCTGAGTCATGAGGATTTTTCAGCAATTTATTATGATCCAAGGAACAAGTAAATAATCCATCTACAGACCTGACTTTGCTGAGAGCCATATAGGGCTCACCTTTAGCGAATAATGACTTCCCCAAACTAATAACTGCTTTATCTAGAGTGCACCCTAGCAACTTGTGCATACTAGCTGCCCCCTTTTGGTTTGTGATCAAACGTTAATGTTTAAAATTATATCCGTTCATATTTGTGTGTGTCTAAATTTTCGATTTTGGCTATGTATTTTATAAATGTCAAATTGTTTTTTCATTTATTTTAACTCTTTCTGATGATTTACTCAATATTAGACCAATTGGTTACAATCAATTCACTCGATTGGAAAGCGAATAATAATTCTTGAAATATCAAAACGATGATCGTAAATGTAATTATAAGGACCGACAGATAGCTGCGGTTAGCAGTACACATCAGTATTTATTATCACAATAAACAAAAGTACGATGATTAATTTGAATCGATTGCCATTATGTAATTATTCAAAATTATCTTGTGCATGAAAGCTTAGTTACAATTTAGAGGTAACGAAAATATATTTTTGAAATTTGCTAATTAAATTTAAAATTAAATTTGATACCAAACCTTTGACACCTTTCATTTGATGCCAAACACGGCATCATTTAATTATTTTTTTTTAGTTCATGACATTATGTCCTCTAGAGGATGCGCTGTTCAATTTATTAAGTCATCATTAAGCCTTTAACCCAATTTACTGAAAATTAGACCAATCGACTACAATCAATCCACTAAAAAATTCACTTGATTATAAAGCGACTTACAATACTTAAAACAATACTTAAAACAAACAACAAAAACGACTTACAATACCTAAAACCTCGAAACGATTATCCTAAACGTAATAGTGAGGACACTTTGATAGCTGTGGTAGCTCACATACGTTATCGTGTACACAATGATATAACAGTATTTACTGTTACAATAAACAAAATGGTCACTACTCACAATCATCCAATAAGAGTGTTAGCCCACAACAACAACTAGCGCTTCAAGGTTTTGATGAACGCTTTTTTTAAACCTATGTGGATTGAAGCCACCTGAGGCTATTGATTCCGGCAAACTATTCCATTTGTATGCAATTCAGGCAAAGAAGTCCCTCTGCGATCTGCCAGTATAACAGCGCGGGATCTCGACCGTTTGACTGGTTGCGGTAGCTGATTGCCGAGTGGAACGGAGGCAAGAATAAGTTTGAGGCATGATGCTGCTGATTTCATCTGAGCACTGTTGATGACGATATTTGTAAAAAACAACGAGGTCAGCAACAGTGCGACGATGTTGTAGGGAAACAAGTTTTGATGTCAAAGCTCGATCACCCACAATTCGTATAGATCCCTTTTGAACAGAATCCAAGAGTCAAGATGGAAACAGAAGCAGCACCCCAAGCTTGACAACAGTACTGCTTTTGCGGATATTTATTGTAAATCAATCAATTTTTAAATCAAACAATAAATTTATTTTAATAAGAACTTATATTCGAAAAAATTAATTTGAATTAATTACAGCACGAAATAATTTTATAATTTTTAATCTTATCTGTTTGAAGACTCGAATTAAAAAAGAGCGATCTTATTTTATCTTGTTTACATTACAGTTATAATTCCCAGTAAAAAAAATATCCTATATAACATTTAAATTATACCGATAAATTATACCAAATAACTTTAGCTACATCTATATTTTTGTAGCATATTAATTAAAAGTATGTGCTATAATTACCAACTTTACATCGGTAACGTTAATTAAATTATTCGTTTACAATTCAAGTGTCAGATTTAAAATTATATAAAACAAACAGTTGACATGGAAGAAGGTAAGCAAAATTAAATTTATAATTCAATTAATTAAAAATATTATTCTTCATGTAGCACGCTGCGTAGACATTCCGGGGGCCTTGAAACATTTGTTTCAAACACTGGTAGCCGACAGACCTTGTGAATAGGACACTTGATGATACCATTCCTGGTTCGTATTGATACCACTCGAACTAAGTTATCCTTTCCAGGAAATGCGTTCACTATTTTGCCAAGCGACCATTTTGTTGCAGGTAACCTTTCATCCTTAATGATAACAATATCATCTACCAGTAGATTTGCTTCTTTCTTATGCCATTTATTTCTTTTTTGAAGTGCTGTTAAATATTCATCATGCCATCGTTTCCAGAAATGTTGTGCGATTTGCTGTACCAACTGCCATCGTGAAAGCTGATTTTGTTTTAAATGTTGAAGATCATGTTCTGGAACATAAGTTTTTTGATGGCCGATAAGGAAGTGCGCTGGTGTTAGGACATCTATATCATCAGATGCCGTGGGACCAATCGGACGAGTGTTCAAAATGGCCTCAATGCGTGCCAATAACGTGGACATCTCCTCGTAGGTTAGTATGTTTGACCCAATGACTCTCTTTAGGTGATGCTTTGTCGATTTTACTGCAGCCTCCCAGAGGCCACCCATATGTGGAGCTGCAGATGGATTAAAGTGCCAATTGATTTTATCATCTAAAAGAAAATCAGAAATTAATGTATAGTTTTTCTCTAGAAAATCGAAAAGTTCCATCAATTGTCTATGAGCTCCAATAAAATTGGAGCCATTGTCACTGAAAATATCAGTGCACAGCCCGCGTCTCGCAGTGAATCGGTGTAAAGCTCCAAAAAATGACTCAGTTGTTAACTCGTTAACCAATTCAATATGCACGGCCTTTGTACTACAGCATACGAATAGTGCAATATATGCCTTATGAACCTGTCGTCCTCGACCCTTTTTCATGCGGATAGTAATCGGCCCAGCATAATCAATGCCAATTTTCAAGAACGGACGTTCGTATGTCACTCTCGCACTTGGTAGATCTCCCATCATTTGTGATTCAGCCCTTTGTTGATGTCGAACGCAAATCACACAGTCACGTATAGTTTTACGAACAATATCCTTGGCACGGATGATCCAATATTTTGCCTTATAATGCTCATTAGAAGCGTTTGCCCAGCATTTAAATTTTTTATGTGTTGTTCATAAGCTAATCTTTTTGTAAAAATGTGTGATGAAGGCATAATGATTGGATGCTTTACTTCAAAAGGAGCTACTGAATTTTCAATTCGACTACCGACTCGAATGATGCCATGTTCATCTAGGAAGGGATTTAATGTTTTTATTCGGCTGGATGAAGATATAACACCTTGTTTTTGCAATATTTTAAGTTCATCTTTAAATTCTTCTTGTTGAACCCAGAGAATTATAGAATTAAGTGCTTGTTCTTGCTCAATTGTGGTTAACCAACCTGATGTTCTGTTTTCTTTTTTTGTTCGGCAGTTATGAATAAATCTATTAAGCCATGAAATTACTGAAATTATTTTTTGAAATGAAGAAACTTTATTAAAAATATTTTCATAAATATTGTAAGTATTTTCTGACGTAATAAGTTTAAATACAAATGTTGAATCTGTTTTTCTTTCTTCCAACACTGCTTCATTTTCATGACCATTTAGATTTGTTAAATCAATTAACTTGGTAGGCCATACTGCAATATCTTCCGACAACCAAGACGGACCACTCCACCAAAGCGACATATAAATCAGTTCCGACGGTCTGATTCCTCGCGAGGCACAATCTGCGGGATTGTCCTTTGATCGCACGTGTAACCATTTCATATTTGACCTAGCACTTTGAATTTGCGAAACACGGTTAGCAACAAACGTTTTCCATTGACGTGGAGGCTGAGCTAGCCAGTTTAACACGATTGTAGAATCTGACCATGCATAAACTTGAACCACCTCCAATTTCATTTCTGCAACTGTTGAATCTATTAGTTTTGATAGTAATACTGCGGCGCATAACTCAAGCCGAGGTATGGACACTTGTTTCAGTGGTGAAACCTTTGTTTTTGCTGAAATTAATTTAACAGTTATGGTTCCATCATCCAACACCGCTCTTGAATATAGTACGGCTGCGTATGCTAACTCGGATGCATCTGCAAATCCATGTAATTCCGTAATATGTTTTATACCCAACCATCTTGGAATACATACATCTTGCAGTAGCGGAATTTCATCTCTAATGCTTGTCCATTTGCTGATGATGTTAATGGGTAACTTTTCATCCCAATCAAGTTTCAGGAGCCATAATTGCTGAAAGAATATTTTTATTAAAACAATACTTGGGGATAGCCACCCCAAAGGATCAAATATTCTTGATGACTCGGATAAAATACCTCTTTTGGTAAGTGTTGGCATTTCATCTAAATTAATTTGAAATGAGAAGTTATCGGTGCTTGGATTCCATTCCAGTCCCAAAACCTTCACTGTGGAATCCTCTGAAATTAGGCAGTTCTCTTCTATTCTCTGTTCACGAAGAACAACCTTTAATAGAGAAGAATTATTCGATGACCATTTCCTTAGATTAAGTCCAGCCTGCGAAAAAATTTTAATTATCTTGCATTGAATTGCCAAAGCATCGGCTTCTGTATCAGCGCCAGACATTAAATCATCGATGTAAAAGTCTTCACTTATTATTTTTGCTATAATCGGTAAATCATTGTTAATTTCCAATGCAATTTGGTTTAATACCCTCGTTGCCAAAAAGGGAGCACACGACGTACCATATGTAACAGTCAGTAAACGGTAGTGCTTTATTTCCATGTTTGGATCTTCTCGAAACACAATTCTTTGATAATCCACATCTTTCTTGTCGACCAGAACTTGACGGTACATCTTTTCAATATCAGCTGCAAATGCAATTCGATGTGTTCTAAATCTCAATAAAATAGACAGAAGACTGGACTGAATTGTTGGCCCGACCATCAGCTTATCGTTTAATGATACACCAGATTGAGAAGATGCTGAGGCATCGAAAACAACTCTTAATTTGGTTGTCGAACTAGATGATTTGATAATACCATGATGAGGTAAATAAAAGGACTTACTTGCACTTACTTCTATCTCGTTATTAGGAATAGGCTCCATGTGGTGCATTAATTCGTATTCCCTCATAAAAGCTATGTAAGTTTCTTTAAAGGACGAGTCTTTTTCAAACCTTCTTTCAATCGATTTTAGCCGTGATATCGCTGATGACTGTGAGTTCCCTAATAAGACATCAGACTCGTTAAAAGGAAGACGTACAATATATCTTCCGTCTGATTGTCGGGAATAATTTTCACAAAAATGTGTTTCACATTGTTTTTCTTCCTTTGTAAAAATGCTCGCTTCTTCTGATATTTCCTCCAATTCCCAAAATCTACGCAATAATCTATCTATATCAATACCTGTATGGAGATTGATGATCGAATTCTCCTCAAACCTTTCGGTTAACTCCCCAGCTATAACCCACCCAAAGATTTTATCATGAGCAATCGGGTTATTTAGTCCATTTGACATACTTTTTGTATTTAAAATTTTAAAGAATTGATCAGCCCCAATTAAAAGATCAATTTCGCCTGGCTGATTATACTCTGGATCTGCTAGTTCTAGATCCCTAATTTTATTTAAATTTAGTTTGTCAAATTTGAATGATGGAAGGTTTGATGTTATTCGGGATAGAATTAAAACCTTGAATTTTAATTTAATGTGATGATTGAGTCTTGATGCAACGGTTAGTTCCGTAATCCCATGCGAAACTGCTGCTGTATTTGAAGATAATCCAGATACCGATACTCGAGCGTTTCTTCGAGGTAACTGCAGTCGTTGGACACAAGATTCTGTTATAAAAGACTTCTGAGATCCTGAATCTAAAAGTGCCCGACACTGCTGAAGTTCACCTAATGAGTTCATAACCATAACACTGGCGGTAGGTAATATCGTTGCTGTTATTGGTTTAAAATTATTTAATTTATTTTTATCTGTAGTTTGGTTTGAATTAGTATAAAAAGATTTGACTGACTTACTATTAGTTGCAATGCTTGTACTTGGACCTTGACCATGTTCTTCTTCCAGATGTAGCAATTGATGATGTCTCTTAGAACATTTATCGCATTTTCCTTTGACATGACACTTGAAAACTGGATGGTTATTACTTAAACAATTATAGCAGCAGAAAAGGTTTTTAATTAGCTTCCTGCGATCGACTACTTTCATATCCGTGAATTTACCACATTCAGATAAGTGATGTTCTACATCTTTACATACCTTGCACATATTAGTGGAGTTTGTATGCATACTTGTAAAGTTTGGCGTTGCTTTACGTACCGGTTTTGATTTATTTGTTTGTCTAAATCCTTCAGTGGCGTCTGCCCTTTGATTTAAAAAGTTAAATAAATCATTCCATGTGGGACAATCTATTTCAATAATATAGTTTGCCCATTTCTGTTGGTTGTCCTCATCCAATTTATTGACCACTAGATAAATTAGCCATGGATCCCTAGCTTCATATTGCTGTCCGAGTGCCTTTAATCCTCGGATTACTTCATCACATGTATCTGTAAGATTGCGTAATGAAGATGCATTTGGATTTCGTACACATGGTTGATCCACAAATGTTTGTATAAATGAATTTACTATGTGCTTTTTTTTATCAAAGCGTTTGCACAATCGTTGAAAGGCTTCATAGTAATTAGCTTCAGTGATTGCCATGTGTTTTAACAAATTACTGGCTTCACCTTTTAAGCATCCTTTCAAATATTGAAATTTTTGTGCCGGCGATAGTGATGAATTTTCGTGTATAGTTTTATTGAACAAATCATAAAACGACTGCCAATCCTTATAATCACCATCAAAACATGGTATATTAATGCGCGGTAGCTTTAAATCAGATACCGGATAATGATTTAAGGAAGAAGATAAGGTGTCATTACATGTTGCATTTGCATTAGCTAGGTTAATTTGGCGAATATTACTATTAATTTCGGCTATAGCAAAATAATATTTTTCTTCAAAATCAACTAGATCTGATTCTTCAGTATCGCTAATATTGGCAATTGCATCTTCCACTAGTATAAATTCTTGTAGAAGAGCTTGAGCACGTTCTAAACGAGTTTTTAACTGCTCAATCGTCTTAGCATCATCATTTTGAATAAACGTGACAATACGCGTCATCTGACCTTTGACCGCAGCGCGCTTTTTCAACAATCCTTTTAGATTTAGCTTATCCATTATAACTAGATTCTAAGCAAATTTAGTTCAATATAAATATGTACCTTATAGTCTTAATAACACAAATCACTTTATCACTTATATTACAAACACTTTTATTAAACACTATATTATTAAATTCGGACACCAACTTAGAAAGTCATAAATTCAGTTCAAATTATAAATTCAAAAAAATAATTAATAAATAATAAGTAAAATAAGTTTATTAAATTTTATTGTTTTTTTATTTTAGGTCAAATGGTTACAATAATCGAAAAATACGATAAAAAAAATATACTTAGCGACCGTTTGAGATAGCGTCCCTCGGTGTCGTTTCCAATTTGTATCCAGTTCACCAAAAATGCTGATATAAATCCGGCTCGAAGGACCAATGTTTTTGCGGATATTTATTGTAAATCAATCAATTTTTAAATCAAACAATAAATTTATTTTAATAAGAACTTATATTCGAAAAAATTAATTTGAATTAATTACAGCACGAAATAATTTTATAATTTTTAATCATATCTGTTTGAAGACTCGAATTAAAAAAGAGCGATCTTATTTTATCTTGTTTACATTACAGTTATAATTCCCAGTAAAAAAAATATCCTATATAACATTTAAATTATACCGATAAATTATACCAAATAACTTTAGCTACATCTATATTTTTGTAGCATATTAATTAAAAGTATGTGCTATAATTACCAACTTTACATCGGTAACGTTAATTAAATTATTCGTTTACAATTCAAGTGTCAGATTTAAAATTATATAAAACAAACAGTTGACATGGAAGAAGGTAAGCAAAATTAAATTTATAATTCAATTAATTAAAAATATTATTCTTCATGTAGCACGCTGCGTAGACAAGTACTCCATACAGTGAAGAATATAAGACTTATAAACATGGAGCAATTGGTATGGAGTGAAAAATTTTTTGTCTCTATTTAGGAGGCCGAGTTTTTTAGGCTCCCAATTATCAGGTGCAGCCAAAGTCGCTAGTTAAAGGTAACAACATATATATTTTTGAAATGTGCTAATTAAGTCCTTTCATTTGATACCAAACACGGCATCATTAAATTAAAATTTTTTTAGGTCATGACCTTATGTCCTCTAGGCATCATCATATTCAATTTGTTGTATCATCATTAAGCTTTTAACCAGTAGAAGATCAAACTGCTTCATACGATACCTCGTTTGTCAAATTGTGATTAGTAGTTTAGAAGTTATGAGGGAACAGATGAACATACATACATACATCGACCAACCACATAACCCACCGTAGTCGGGTAATTATAAGGACACTTTTATATCTGCGGTAGCTCGCCTACGTTATCGTCTACACAACGATACAACAGTATTTATTATTTCAATAAACAAAAAGGTGACGGTCATTCAATAAGAGTGTTAGCTATTATGAAATTATTCCCAATTATCGAGTGCAGCCAAGCAAAGTCGCTGGTTAAAGGTAACAACATATATATTTTTGAAATGTGCTAGTTAAGTCCTTTCATTTGATACCAAACACGGCATCATTAAATTAAATTTTTTTTTAGGTCATGACCTTATGTCCTCTAGGCACCGCCATTTTCAATTTATTGTATCATCATTAAGCCTATAACCAGCAGAAGATCAAAACGCTTCTTACGATACCGGGTAAAAATACCTCTATCCGGTCGTGTCGTTTCAAATTGCAATATGAATATTGCGGTCGACTGAGGTTCTATAGGTCGAGAGTTCAATTCCTTGAGTGGTAAATTTTTTTATTTTTGTTTTTTAAATTTTTATTAAATATCATTAAAATTATTGTTTTTTTATTCATGAATTCATAAAAATCATAAAAATTTCCTTTCACGAATTTTAAATTGATCGATAATGCAGTTTTTTTAAATTATTGCTACTGTCCTCTTCCGTTTCGTTCAAATTATTATCATTTTGATATTAACTATTATTATTAACATTTTGATTTTAACTGTTAAATATTGGTTTTCCCATCATTATTTTCCATAATTTCATTCCCGTGAAATAAAATAAGGAAACCAAAAACTACTTTTTGAGTATGTATTTCTCTTTCAATAAGAGTTGACATCTTCATCACAAAAATTTGATTCAAACACAGTTTAGGGCTGCGGACAATTTACGGTATTTAAATTTATCGATAGTGTAGTTTTTTAAGGTTATTGCTATTGTCTTTTAGCACAGTATGACGTCGAACTCGTTTACGAAGTAAAATTTAGAATGCATCTAGGGGATTTTACGATATCTCAATATTTTCTTCAGTTTTTATAAGAAATATTTTGTGGCTATTCTGTTTTTTTTACTTTTTGTTGTTGTTTTCTCTTTTCTTTTTTTCCTATTTTCTGTTGGTGATTGTTGTACCATTTTTTAAAGTAAAAACTTCTTTATGCGTGTTGTGCGATTTTTTAGGGAGAAAGAGTCATCGTCACGCTAAATAAATATTAAATATAAAATACATATTAAAAGTAAGTGAGATAAATTGTAATGATTTGTGATTTTCTTATTTTTTATTCTCATTTTTTTTTATTGAAGTGTAAGTAAGTAAAGATTTTGTTGTATTTTAACTTAAAGCAAAATAAAAAAATTGTGTTTGTCATATTTGATTTATGTGTTTTTCCTTATACTTGTTAATAAAGAAAACGAAATTGATAGTACAAATAACCTAAGTGTTGTTGAAATTAATGATAATATATTGAAGTTAATATAAGTGATTTTACTCTCGTTCTCTTGATTCATATTTTGGTTTTTTCTTTTTCATTGAATTTGATGTTTTTCTCAGCTAATAACAGTGTGGAAGTGCGGTAAAGTAAGTAAAGATTTTGTTGTATTAAGACGATAAAAACACAGTTTCAAGTTATCATTTCTTCGGCAGTCCTCAAGACTGCCTTATTTTTTTAAATTGTATATCTTTGAACACTAACTGTTTCCCAAGCCTGCCTTAAGTATAGAAAATGATGTTTACGCCAATGTTGTTGATTTATAGATTGATTGATTGATTGATTTATAAGTGCTAAAAATAAAAATAATCTCGAGGACTTTTGAATAAGAATAAGAATGGGGACTCTTGAATAAAAATAAGCTTGAGCACGTTTTTTTTCTCCAATATAAATCTGTTATCAACTGATTTGTACCAACACAACCATAACCTCTGCAACGTTATAGTTGTTTGATTTCTTGCAAATATTTGCAAACAATCTGAATGTCTTAAGATATTAGTTGGGACGACACAATACCAGATTACGTTACCAGAAAATAAATTAAGTTAACATTGAAGCTACACATATTAGAACCCGTACGTGTTCTAAAAATTATTGCAGCTTTAGACAACAAGCATCTGAAACATAATTTTAATTTTGTGAGCTCATGAACTCATGATTAAAACTGAATGGATGTGTTGTCTACATTTCTAATCTGGATGTCTCGAATCAGTACCATTTAAATTTGGTTTGAGGTAGGTAATGAGTAGAGTAGCCTTGATAAAAAAAACAAAACTATTTCATAATTGGAAACTTACCAACAATATTGGTCATCGGCGTGATCAAAAGTTTTCATAGCAAATATCATAACCAACCATGGAAATCATTACTCCAGTGGAAAAAGCATTCTTATTCTCATCCAGTACTGATTCAACCATCAACATATGATCGTATCTCTTGACATTCAGTTACATTAAACTACTTACTGAACTATTGATATTAGGAATCTTTGATTAAGCCAACGAAAAGTAGTTTAATAATTTTTGTTTATAGATACAACTACTAATTTGATTGAATTTCATAGTATTTTGTTTAGTGTTTGCAGCAAAAGTGTTGTAATAAAATTTATTCTGGCTATTTTACCAAATAATTACTAGATGTTATACTGATAAGTAATCTTACGAAACAATATGATAAATTTCGGAAGAGAATTCAAACTTGTGTACTCTTTGTGAAGTTCGATTACATTTTTTGCAATGCCATTGCAAACCCAAAACTAAAATTTGATAACGGCCTCGTCGATCCGAAGAATTTAGGAAATCCTACTATCCTTCCCTTATGAAGAATTTTTACACGATACTTACGTCGTACAACACACAAATTGGAGACTTGTCTCAACTCTTGTCATTGACAGCAGATTTATTGATCGGATTTACTTTTCTTGTGATATATGGCACATGCCACGTTTTTTCAAGCATAATCAACAAAATAAATACTAGTGGTGTTATCTCTTATTTAAAGTCAGAATTCATTTATCGTTTATCACGATAGATCCATTTATTCCGGTACAATTCAATTTAAGCTTTGGTAGCTCTTATAGTCATATCGACAACCACTAAGATGAGGTTCCGTAGAGGACTTTGTGGTCGAGATCCGGACTCCAAGAAAATGGAATTATTTGATTGTGTTAAAGTTGATTCTCACGAATTTCAAAGAAAATAATGCCCGTCCACATAGATTTCCGGCATATGCAGATAAAGAAAATCATATCTGAAAGATATTCGGTATCCATGTGGTTCCGTTCTACCCTAAACAAATCATCATCTTGGATCACATTAAAAAATCAAATCTGTTTGTCACCTCCCACTAAAACATGTGAAGTACCTGTGTTTGATAGAGTCATCCAGCATTGTCATCACTAATCAACCACTCAAACTGGATTGTGCTATAATCCAAAAAAAAAATAACAACAGTTAGTAATACATTTAAAAATTGCTTCCTAAAAATTTGCATAACTATTATGTTATTAATAATTTAACTATGTTCGTTGAAAGCCTTAATTGCCATTCTAACAACAGAATAGCATTGTTATGATCTCCAATAACAATTCACAATGGTTTTGTTCTGTTTCGTTACATTTATATTAAATAAAACTGACGCAATTTTCGTTTATTTCTTTAAACAAAAATAAGTTATTTAACTGTAATATTTAATATTTATGATATGTTTAGCAGAAAAGAAAGTGTAAGTACGAGGTCTACATTAAAGTAAAAACGTATAAACCGATTTGTATTTCTGAATAAATTGATTTATTTGGAGTATTATATTAGATATGTGACTAAATTTACGTGGGTTCGGAATATTGATATAATTATGGATTTTAATAGTGATTCGAAGCTTTGATTTTATATTGTTTTCGTAAGTTAATTTTGGTCAATTTCAAGGGTCGAAATCTCCTTAAAACAAAACTAGTTCACTATATAAACTAAAACCAGTTCGATATTGATGTAATATTTTTAAACTGGTCAAACTCACCAGCGAAATTTCACTTTTATTCAGAAACAACAATTTCATAATATTTACTACTAAAAATGAACTAAAATTATGTAATCAATAGTAATTACATATTTAATTTTTAATTTCAAAAGAATTAAAAGCAAATAGTTACTCTCATTTAATAACAAAACAACATAAACATTAAATAAAAAAAGAAGTAAAACAAAATTATTGATCGCATAAAAATTGTGAATAACTTTACTATCAACTATCGTTATAGGAGAATAGCTTATGATGTTGCATCATGTTATTCAAGATGCTTCGTCACTGATACAGCAAATGCAAAGCTATAGCGCTAACATGACTATTAATTTAACATAAGTTGTTGATTTGCTTGCATATTAGTCCAGTAACTTTATACATCACAGTATGCGTCAAATCCGGTAGTTCAGATTTTTTGCAGACTTGTTTATGATGTTGGCCTAATGAATAATCCAAGTTTGTGACCTCGAGCGCCGAACGCAACTTTGTCAAAAATCGAAAAAAAAAAAACGCGAAAAAATCGTTATTTTTTCAAATTTTGGCGATTATAACCCTAAAGGACTATTTTTTCTTTATACTTTTTTAGGACGGTTTTAAAGTAGACTAAATTTGCTACAATAGGATACTAGAACTGTCTCTGTAGACCCAATAGTTTCCGAGATTAAGCAGTTCAAAGTTTATCATATTTTTCGAAATTCGCAATTTTTTGCAATTCTGTTGTTCTGAATGAATTTTCGAGTGACTAAAATAATGTTTAAAATATTGCAAAATATTGCGAAATATTGCAAGGTTAAAAAAATGATAAACTTTGAAAGGCTCAATCTCGGAAACTATTGGGTCTACAGAGACAATTCTAGTATCATATTATACCAAATACTTTTTTTCAAAAACTAGTCCTTTAGGGCCATTATCACCAAAATTTGAAAAAATAACGATTTTTTCGATTTTTGAGGCTTAATCTCGGAAACTATTGGGTCCACAGAGACAGTTCCAGTATCATATTGTAGCAAATTTAGTCTACTTTAAAACCGTTCCAAAAAAGTTTAAAGAAAAAACTAGTCCTTTAGGGTTATAATCGCCAAAATTTGAAAAAATAACGTTTTTTTCGCGTTTTTTTCAATTTTTGACGAAGTTGCGTTCGGCGCTCGAGGTCACAAACTTGGATTATTCATTAGGACAACATCATAAACAAGTCTGCAAAAAATCAGAACTACCGGATTTGACGCGTACTACCCCATACTCTCAGGCGACAAAGTTACTGGACTATATAATATCTTAATGACTCAGATTGTTTTCGTTATTTATGTTATTTGTTTTGTTTCTATTTTCAGTAGTTTTATTACGGTTTTCGAATTGAATTAATGAATTTAGAAGGAAAAATATGGAGGGGCTGAAAATCTCAAGCTCTGAGATAGCAAGACTTCGGTTTTCGTTAAGGATTTTGATATAGTTTTCGGCATAAAACTTTTATGAGGACATTGTTTTTAGTTTTGGGCAGCGATGTATATCAAACATAACTCTTTGTTAAAGTACATGCATTTTTTAACTCTGTTTAGAAATTTATTACAAAACTAACACGAAACATCAATACGTTGCCGGAAAATAATAACAGATCATAAATTAACATAATTTAGTGAAAAAATGATACAACCAGCAAACTACTCAAAAACCTCTCTATTTAGCGTTTCGAGAAAATATTACCAAATCACAAATTCATATTTCTTTCAAAATTCCAAAAATTTTGTATAAATTAAATAAAATCAAACCTTTTTCGAAATTCTAAAAATATTCCAAAAATTATTACAAAATCAAAGATTAAAACTTTTTTCAAAAATTCTGAAAATATTGCAAAATTTCTAACAAAATCAACAATTGAAACTTTTTCCAAAATTCTAAAAATATTGCAAAAATTATAACAATATCAAAAATTGAAACTTTTTTCAAAATTCCAAAAATTATAATAAAATCAAAAATTTAAATTTTTCAAAATTCCAAAAATATTTCAAAAACTATAACAAATTCAAAAATTTCCATGTCACATTTACGCCATACAAACAGCTACATTTTTTTTTCCAAAAAATTGGATAAAAAAATAAATGAAATCATTTTTTTGACAAACTTATAATGTAATAAAATTCTCAATAATAATAATATCATGATCATTACATTTCATTTCATCCAAATAAATAATTTTATTTCATACTGATATCTAAAACAAAAAGTTGAACGTTAACGTCCTAGGACTTTATAAAATTATATAAAGTCCTAGGACGTTAAAGTTCAACTGTTTGTACCATAAACGTTTAACTTTAACGTGCTAGGCCTTTAAAAAATTTTATAAAGTCCTAGGACGTTAAAGTTCAACTTTTTGAGCAAAATTTAAAACACATTTCTTTTTATTTTAATAAATTTCCAGTATGAAATAAAATTTTGTATTTACCTCAAACGAAAAGTGTTTTTAAAGGTACTCACTAGTAATTTCGGCTTCGGCTAGACGCCCCGGCCGTAAACAACTAGCTAACTTTAAAGTTTCACTTTTCGTTCTAGATAAATAAATAACTATTATTATTTTCTAAAAAAATAAATGAAAATCGTTCTTTTGACACACTTGACATTATTTTTTTGACAAACTTATAATACCATAATTCTCAATACAATAATAATAATAATAATCTTCTTATATATTAATACGCTAGATTAAAACTTTGTGGAGCATAAGGCTTTTTTATTCGCAGATGGATTCAATTCAAATTTTCACAGCTAACTGATATTAGTGTAACCTATATTGGGATCCGGATTCAAACAAATCGGATCATAAATAAAAAAGTTATTATATACGGAAAACTTTTTCTATACATATGCATTATAAGTTTACATACATATAAAAATATATTTGCTATCGAACAACGAACAACAAAAACGAAACTTAAAACTTTATTTTGTTATTCTTTTTTATATTTAATTTTTTCTCAGCTGTTAGTATATTTATTTCTTTGAATGTGAATAAACGTACATATTGTTTTTCTATGTTTTAAATTTCATTTCGAATTTTTTCTTATGCGTAAGATAGGTTTTGAGTTAGATCGTGTGAATCCTTTTGTTCGTTCTTTTAAATCAATGCATGAATTTTGTGAAAGACCTGAGAATGTTACTGCTGATGTGTCAATGGTTATAAAAGTTAACAGAGAATGTGATATTCGTCGTTTTAATGATGCTGTTCAAACTGATGTGGTTGCTATTTTTAAAAATGATGAATTTTGTTAAATTTGTCAGATGAAGATAGAATTGATGGAAATGAAATGATTAATAAATTTGTATGTACTGAAATCCCTGATCCCATTCTTTTTCCTAAATTACATGAATATGTGAAACGTCATATGATGCATGAACCATGTGGTGCTCTAAATCCCAATTCTGTTTGTATGAGAGTGGTAAATGTAGTAATAATTTTCCAAAACCTTTTTCTGAAAATATTAAAGAATATGTGAATGGTTATCCTTTGTACCGTCGACGTGATAATGGTATGAGTGTTGATGTACGTGGTGCATCTCTTGATAATAGATATGTTGTTCCGTATAATATTTATCTTCTTGCAAAATTAAATTGTCATATTAACGTGGAAATATGTACGACTGTTAAAAGTGTGAAATATGTTTACAAGTATGTATATAAAGAGTATGATTCTGCCAATGTTGAATTGAGAGTGAATGGAGAGAATGCAGTGAATAATGATGATGCGATTGTGGGAAATGAAATTCAAGATTTTTTGAATGGACGGTATGTTGGTTCGACTGAAGCTGCTTGGCGCATATTTGAATTTCCAATGCATTTTCAATCTCATACAATTATTCGACTTGATTGTCATTTGCCTAATAGACAAAATGTTTATATCAGGAATGGTAATGTGGCTGGCACAGTCGCAAATGTATCAAGAACAAAATTGTTAGCATTTTTCCATTTGAATTCCATTGATAATTTAGCTAATGAGTTTTTGTATACAGAATTAATTATGTTTGGTATGACCAAAGTAAATCGTGGAAAAGAAGACAACGTGGGGCTGATAAAGTTGTTGCTCGATTATATATGGTTACTCCAAAAGATATAGAATTGTTTCATATGCGTTTACTTCTGTTGCATGTTCGTGGTCCAAAATCTTTTTTTGATCTACGTATGTATGAAGGTGTACCCTACCCTACTTTTGTTGCAGCATGTGAAGCTCGAGGTATTGCAACAAATGATAATGAATAGCGTGAATGTTTACTTGAAGCTTCAGAAATTCAATCACCAAAACAGTTTCGTCAATTATTTGCATTTATCTGTGGTTTGAATGTTCCTCCGAATGCTTTAGCTTTTTTTCTTGACAGCTCATGCAGGTTGTGGCAAAACTTTTGTTCAAACGGCAATCATTCATAAATTTAATTCACTAAATCTTTCGTGTATTGTAACTGCCTTCAGTGGTATTGCATCAACTCTTTTGATTGGGGGGCGAACTTTGCATAATGTTTTCAAATTACCAATTCCATTATTAGAGAATTCAATGCCAAATATAACTCCAAACAGTGTACATGGCACATATATTAATAATGCATCAATCATTATTATAGATGAAATTTCAATGTGTTCTATTCATGCTTTAAAATTAACTAGGAAGGCCCGGCGTGCTTCGCTACGCTTATAAATAAAGTTTTTGCGTAGACATTTTGTTGACGTAGAAGCAATGATTTCAAAAAGTGGTAACGAGAAATGCTAGCATATAATTTTTAATTTTTCTTTTTAAATATATGAATGAAAAATAATCAGAACTCTAGCTGATCAGTTCGGATATATGAAAAATTAGCGATCAAATAAGTTAGAGATAAAATAAGCTTACTTGAAAACTTATTTGATCGCTAATTTTTCATATATCCGAACTGATCAGCTAGAGTTCTGATTATTTTTCATTCATATATTTAAAAAGAAAAATTAAAAATTATATGCTAGCATTTCTCATTACCACTTTTTGAAATCATTGCTTCTACGTCAACAAAATGTCTACGCAAAAACTTTATTTATAAGCGTAGCGAAGCACGCCGGGCCTTCCTAGTATAATTTAATGCATACAAATAATTAATTTATTTTTTCCAAAAAATTGGGAAAAAAATAAATAAACCGAAGTAAAATCTTTCTTTTGACACACTTGACAACATCATTTTGACAAATGCAATAATCTAGTTTTTGGTCTCACATACCAATCGCGACCATCAATATCTCTTCAAATTCAATGTTTCTATTCGTAATCACTTAAAATGAACGTTTTTTAAGCAAAACATATGCAAATTTCCTTGTTTTGACAAACTTCCGGGACAGCTATCGAACACATCGTCCTTTCGGCTCTTTCTATTAAGTAAACCTATTTTTAGAAATCCATCCAGCGGTTTTCTAGATTTCGTCGGATGTGACGACCGGCCGGCAGACAGACATGCATTTTTTTTTTGCTTTTTTAGAATCAGTAGGTCCTAAAACGTCGAGAATTGCCAAAAAAAGTAGGGGTAAGAATTTCACTTCTGGCTCATGAATTCAATACTTTGGCTTTTTTCAAAACCGAAGCACATAATTGAGATTGATTGATTTTTGTAAAATTAATATATGAGAACAATTGTTAATGGTATTAAATAAGGTTAAGGAGAAGTTTAACGATTTTATCAAGGAAATGTGCTACTGTTCTAAAGTGGTACCATAGTTGACTCATAGTTGTATTATAATACACTGGATCTACACTGGGATTAACATGCAGAACTCAATTGGTTACAGAGCTATTTTTGGTTTCTTTATCAGTCTATAAGCATGAAGGTTTTTAAGCGATTTAAGTATGCGTGCCCGGTCCGGATTTTCAAATTACTTAATTTTGTGAATTGGTCAAAAATAAGTCTCAGCAACCTCAAATGTTATAATAACTTCTTCTACCTGGTACAAGGGAACTCGTTTAAATAGTTGAGGTAAACGTTAATAAGATTGGTTGAGTTGTTCAAGTGGTTTTCCTGTTGCGATCACAAAGTAGGCTATATATATCATACGATTAATATTGCTACAAGTGGCCTGGAATAACGAAGATACTTTATCTCTGAGTACACTAGTTTTTTATTTGGATTACGAAGCTCTACTAATATTTGACGAACTCAGATATTCACAATCAAGCTTTAATCTAATGTTTAACCTGCGTATAGCGGTTTATCGTGAAGTGCATGTTGGTCTTCATATTGAGGTTGCTATGTGGTCGATTAGCTACCATCACTTAGCGCAACTATTTAGCTGCATACTAAAATTGAATTATAAATAGACCAACTAATGGCATATTCCATGACCATCATCAAAGACTCTGCCAACTCTGCAATAACTAAGATTTGGGGTACTACCATTGGTTTAATAGTTCTGCCAGCACTCCTTAGATATATAATATAATCAAAAGAAAAATATTTTATCAACAAACACTGTATAAAAAAAAGGTAGTCGGTTCCCACTTCATAGTAAGAAACTTACGCTCCTCTAATTGTTTTTATCTCTCGATAATTATTCATCAATTTTGTCTTTCGACTTTCATTATTAACTTTGTCTTGCGACATCTCTCAAATTTTCACAATGTGAATCATTATATTTTATAGTGATTTTAGTTCACCACTCTTTTAACCTACGAAGTAATGGACCACCTGAGATAACATAAACAAATTTGTATATATATTATATCGATGGTGCACATTTTACATTAGTGAATTATAAAATATTTTGTTTTTCAAATACATGTATACAAAGCTACAAAACGAATTAAGATTATTATTTTACTTAACATGCGCTCTATTCGTAAAGTTTTAACGAAGGGGAATGTATTTATATTCATTCCTTCCCACTTATTTCTTTCCTACCCAATCGTTTATATTCGTATATTCATACAATTCTGATATTTTTTGAGATTTTAGAATTTATACTGTATTACACACAATCATATAGGTATAGGTACACTACACTTCATATTTTGTTTTCAATAAGATTCGTTGTTATTCAAAGCATTATTATATTTATTTTATTTAAATAAAGTGAATTATTTTTAATGTCAAATTCTTTTTACACAAAATCCTCAAAAAAATTAATGTAATTAATTCTATTAACTAGAAAAAAATAATTATTTTTATTTACATCAATAAAAACAAAAGTGCAGGTGGTTTTCGTACATTTTCTTGACATTACTAACATCAAAAAAGGAAATTTAAAACATAAATGTTTTGTTATTGATAATTATTATAAAACTATGAATTATTTAATTTTGAAAGTAATTATTATATTTTATATAGTCTCGAGCAAAAACATGCCTGTAAAAAGCGACTCAAAAACTTTTGTCATTAAAAGCTGTGAGATATAAAATGACGTTTTTGTTTAATTTAATCAAATTATACGCACGCTAATAGTACATTATGATGCTAGGATGTAAAGCTAAAAATTTTGGACGGATGTGGAGTTTGCAAATCGAGGCGCTAGCCGCTTGTAAAAAATCGCCATAACGCCAACTGGAAAAATAAAACTCCATATAAAAAAAATTCAAAAGAATTTAATCAAAAACACCAATTTTTTGCATATGTGAATTCTTTTATAAACCGAACAGATTTGAACAAAATCTGACCGACCCATTTTTGATTTGACTGAAATTTTTTTTAGGGGTTTTTTATCGAAAAAAAGATATACGTGTTAGAGGATTTTTTTTTTTTTTGTAAAATAGAGCTGTTCTAAATTTCGAGAATTTCGTGATTTTTGGCTTGAAGACTTATTTTCAAAAATTCATAACTTCGGTTTTATAGAAGATAGAAGCTTTTTCTTTTTTTTATTTGAAAGTTAAAAGATGGAATTTTTTAAAAATAAATATTTTCAACTAAAGTTATTAACAAACTCCTATTGTTATAAACAAATAAAATGTTAAAATTAAATTTTAACCATTGCTTAACCAATTTTACCCATGAAATTAGTTTTGAATATAATAATCGTATTCATCGTTCTATTTCCTATAAAAAAAATATTTTTTTTTAATGGAGAAATGATATTTACTGTTAGAAATAAATTAATTTATCGAGCGCGGGACTTGAAGACTTGTTTTCAAAGATTTATAACTTCGGTTCTGGTAAAGATAAACACTTTTTATCTCTTTTATTTTAAAGAATAGAGATGCAATTTAAAAAAAAATTTGTTGTTTATAAAAATTATTAACAAATTCCTATTGTTATAAACAAATAAAATGTTAATATCAATTTTTAGCCATTATCTAACAAAAATAAAGAGTGTTTAGTATGCCCATCGTATTTTACGTTCAATTTTCAATTAGAAACGTCTATTTATTTATTTAATGGAGAAATGAGTTTTACTATTAGAAATAAACTAATTTATCGAGCGCAAGACGATAAAAAAGTTTATAAATTTTTGTCGTCCGGCGCTGGAAAAATTAACTTATTTATAACAGTAAAACTCATTTTCCATTAAATAAATATACGTTTCTTATTGAAAATTGAACGACGAATACGATGATTACACTAAACACTCTTTATTTATTTTAGATAATGAATAAAAACTGATTTTAAAATTTTATTTGTTTATAACATAGCAATTTGTTAATAATTTTTATTAATAATAGTTTTTTTTTAAATTGCATCTTTATTATTTAAAATAAAACAGACAAAAAGTGTCTATCTCTACCAGAACCAAAGCTATGAATCTTTAAAAAAAAGTCTTCAAGCCAAAAATCACAAAATTCTCGAAATTTAGAATAGCTCTATTTCCCCTAAAAAAAAAAAGAAAACACCCTCAAACAAGTTCATATATCGTTATGTTTATATAGAACCCGTAAAATATTCAGCTGAATCAAAAATGTCTTAGTCACATTTTGTCCTAATCTGTTCGGTATGTAAAAGAATGACTCGTCTCGCGCTCGATAAATTAATTTATTTCTTACAGTAAATATCATTTCTCCATTAAAAAATACATTTTTATTGAAATTGAACGTTAAATACGATGATTATATTAAAAACTAATTTCATGGGTGGGGCAATGGTTAAAATTTAATTTTAACATTTTATTTGTTTATAACAATAGGAATTTGTTTATTAACAAATTCCTATTGTTATAAACAAATAAAATGTTAAAATTAAGTTGAATGTTAAAGTTAAGTTGAAAATATTTATTTTTAAAAAATTCCATCTTTTAACTTCCAAATAAAAAAAAAAAAGCTTCTATCTTCTATAAAACCGAAGTTATGAATTTTTGAAAATAAGTCTTCAAGCCAAAAATCACGAAATTCTCGAAATTTAGAACAGCTCTATTTTCCAAAAAAAAAAATCCTCGAACACGTATATCTTTTTTTTCGATAAAAAACCCCTAAAAAAATTTCAGAAAAAACAAAAATGGGTCGGTCTGAAAGGTGTTCGGTTTATAAAAGAATTACCCATATGGCAATGTTCACTGTTTATTGCACTGTTTATTGGCTTGAATCAGTAGGGCTATGATTTAGGTGGTTTTGATTTCTTCCAAATTTTATTCTCATTTTAATTCATGCTTTGCTTGCGGATAGACATATTATTTTGGATTGTGATTTTATTTCAGGCTTAAAAAAATATATGTTTTAAAATTTGTGCAAATGCACAGGGGTCCCCTAGTTGAATTATATTTTTGTATATTATAAAATCTCCGGGTCGCCTGCTTTCAAGAGTTGGTAACCCTATTGGCGGCCGACCGTAGGGAGGCCGACAATTATAGACGAAACACAAAAAGTCACTTTAGCTCCGAATTCAATTCACCGAATTCAATTTCGGCAAACGTTTAAATTTGTTTAAAAATATGAAATTAGTGCTTCAAATTTTTTTATAAATATGTTTTAGGTAATAAATTTTCTGAAATTAATTTGTATTGATTAATTAATTAAAATGAATTGAAATGCATTCTGTTTTATGGAAATATGAAAATATGAAAATTACTTTTACAGCCGCCGTAAAAATATGAAAGTTACTTTTCATCCACCGGCAGATAAAATAAAAATGGCGTTCCTTTTGCGGCCGCCGGCTAAAAAGTAAGACTTTAGCTACTCCCCAGCGGCAGTAAAATTAAACTTTACAGCTGTTTGCCGAAAATAGTATATTATTGAATTAGGAGCTAAAGTCGTACTTTTTGTGTTGAGTCTATAGTTTGGCGGCCGACCGTAGGGAGGCCGACAATTATAGACGAAACACAAAAAGTCACTTTAGCTCCGAATTCAATACACTATTTTTTCGGCAAACGTTTAAATTTGTTTAAAAATATGAAATTAATGCATCAAATTTTTTAAAAATATGTTTTAGGTAATAAATTTTCTGAAATTAATTTTTTTTTATTTTTATTCATTAAAATGAACTGAAATGCATTCTGTTTTGAACAAATTAATAATATCATTTTATTTTACTTTACTGCCGCCGTAAAAATATGAAAATTACTTTACAGCCGCCGTAAAAATATGAAAATTACTTTACAGCCGCCGTAAAAATATGGAAGTTACTTTACAGCCGCCGGCAGAAAAAGTAAAAATGACGTCACTTTTGCAGCCGCCGGCTAAAAAGTAAGACTTTAGCTACTCCCCAGCGGCAGTAAAGTTAAACTTTACAGCCGTTAGCCGAAAAACTATTTTATGCATTTTAAATATGCTCTTAAAACCGAAAGAAACCATGAAAATATATGTTTTTAGAGTTTTGTTTTTTAATTCGTTTTCTAATAGGTCATAGTGCTTTGATCATTTGATACGGGACTAGCTAGCCTGCGATAGTGAGGTTTTGATCTGAGCTTTTGTCCACAATCCTATACTGTAGATCCGAGGTATTAAAAGTGTCAGTAATGGTAGTACTGGAAATTAACGAGTATTAAATATTAATTACATCAGTTATCAAAATTTATTTACTAAAATCTAAACTATCCGAATCTCGTAGAGTTCTTTTCTTCTCATAAGTTGACACCAATGGTCTTAAAAATTTTGCGAAGTTTTCCATTTTATTCGTTATTGTTCTTATAACGACGATGTAAAGGTTTCTGCTCAAAACTTTACAGCAACCATTAAATTCTGAATTAATGAAGTGAATTATTTTTAATGTCAAATTCTTTTTACTCAAAATCATCTAACTCAAAATCATCAAAACATTAACTAGAAATATATAATTGAAACCCAAACAAAATATTTGCATTATTTTGACGGTGATATAAGCGTCACTGACCCTGCCAGGAAAGATAATTTGTTCGTAAAACGCTGTGGTTCATACTAAAACTCCTAAAAAAGTACTCTAAATTCTGTCTTCAGGATTCAGTAGTTAATATGAAAAAACTTCTTTCAAAACCAAAACGAGTAAAAAACTTTCAAGGTGGCTTAAAATCAAGATAAATGGACCAACGCCTCTAGCAGCCAACTCCATAGTACTTGTATCATTCCTACAATCAACTTAGCTACCAAGACTAGTGAGCCCGATAAGAATCATTCCAGGTAATTCAATTACTATAGTGTATTCAATTACTTTTGCATTCAATTACTACAGTATAAAGCATTTGATAAAGTGTGGCATAAAAATCTCATAGCTAAATTAAAATCTTATGGCATAGACCATCTTACTGTCTCATGGATTCATAGTTTTCTTACAGGTCGTCAATTTCATGTTAATTTAGATGGTATCACATCCAATATTTTCACAACCAATGCTGGGGTTCCCCAAGGTTCGCCACTCTCACCAACCTTGTTTCTTTTATACATTAATGACTTACTTATTTCCACAGTGCACCCAATCCATAGTTTTGCTGTTGACAGCACATTGCATGCATCACATGCATCTCCTAAATTTCCATCTCATACTCCAGTTACCACTGATAGAGAGCGGCTAATTGATTCTATCAACAAAGACCTAGATCGTATAATGGTATGGGGTGATCGTAATCTTGTTTCATTTAATCTAACCAAAACCAAACTATACCGTCTTTCACGAATAGAGCGACATAAAAATTTCCCTATTAAGATAAACCATGAGGAATTGCGTGAGCTTGCATCAGTTAAACCTCTTGGAGTGGATATTCAAAATAACCTGAAATGGAATAAACATGTGTTCAACCTCGCTAAATCGCAATGCAAAAATTAGGATTCTTGAGTCGATGTAAAAGGTATTTCAATCCCGATCAAACTTTGTTAATCTTCAAGTCCTTTATTCGTCCATGTATGGAATACTGCTGTCATGTTTAGGGAGGTGCTTGTCAGTCAACAATAAAATGTCTAGACTCTGTACAGAGAAAAGCAATACGGTTGATTGGTAATACCAAACTAACGGACCAGCTTGATTCACTCCAGCGTATCCATCTATTCTCATTCCTTCCATTTTCCTCATCTTCCTTTATAGTTGACATGGTATCTTCGGATATTCAAAGAGTCTTAATAATGAATATTTCATATACTAAACATGTCTAACTAATTAATAAAAAAAAGTGCATGTTTATATATTCATATTGAGGTTGCTATGTGGTCGATTAGCTATCATCACTTAGTTCAACCACATAGCTCCATACTAAAATTGAATTATAAATAGACCAGCTAATGGCATATTCCATGACCATGTACCGAAGTCCCTTTCTCAATGATTAATGTGCCATCATCAAAGACTCTGCCATAACTAAGATTTAGGGTACTACCATTGATTCAATAGTTCTGCAAGCACTCCTTAACATCACTTAGATAACATAAAGATATATATAATCAAAAGAAAAATATTTTATCAACAAACACTGTATAAAAAAAGGTAGTCAGTACCACTTCATAGTAAGAAGCTTACGCTCCTCAAATTGTTTTTATCTTTCGATAATTTCTCTGTGTTTGTCTTACGACATTTTCAGCACTTTGATTTGTCTTTCGACTTTCATTATCTTTGTGTCTTGCGACATTTTTCAATTTTCACTTTGTGGATCATTGTTTTAGTGATTTAAGTTCACCGCTCTTTTAGCCTATGAAGTAATGGACCACCCGAGATAATAAAAACAAATTGGTATATATATTATATCGATGGTGCACATTTTACACTAGTGAATTATAAAATATTTTGTTTTTTAAATACATGTATACAAAGCTTCAAAACGAATTGAGATTATTATTTTACTTAACATGCGCTCTATTCGTACAGTTTTAACGAAGGGGAATGAATATCTTTAAATTCATTGCTTCCCACTTATTTTTTTCCTACCCAATCGTTTATATTCGTATATTCATACAACAATTCCGATATTGTTCGAGATTTTAGAATTTATACTGTATTACACACAATCATATAGGTATGGGCACACTTCATAATTCATATTTTGTTTTCAATAAGATTCGTTGTTATTCAAAGCATTATTATATTTATTTTATTTAAATAAAGTGAATTATTTTTAATATCAAATTCTTTTTACTCAAAATCATCAAAAAAATTAATGTTGAGAAATTGTTCTAGGGTGGGCTTGGCCCAGTTGTATTGATGAGTTAAATAATAAAAATTTCCCGTTTTCCTTTCTTTTTTATACATAAAGGGGATTTGAGGTTAATTTTTATTTTTTTCTAGAGTACAATTACAATAACACATTGTTAAGTTATTTAGTCATATATTTGGGTAAACAGTGGCGTCATTTCACCAAAATCTTGGGGGGGGGGGGGGGGCGAGAATTTAAATGACATAAAAAAATTTTTTTCGTAAAACTTAACATACACGTTTTTATACACACATATATTTAAAAGCATTTAAATGCATCGACTTAAAAATAAAAATAAAATGCTTCTGTGCTACATTGGTTACTCTGCTAGTCCTCTGGTGTTGTTTTATCGAAGCGAATGCCACAAAGTTCTGCAAAATCCCTTCATTTGTTAAAAATAATTTTAAATTTAGTATCATCTCTGCATTGTTTAAGCGTCAAGATAGTAGTTTTAATTAAAGCGCTTGTGCTATAAATTATTATATCTTTGCTTTGTAACTGTTCAGAGAGTGAATTTGTAAACGACAGCAGATCGTGCAGCATAGAAAAAAAGGATGGTTTTTCTATACGATTTTTTAGATCTTGGGCATCCCGGGATTTAAAATTTATGAGTCACATAGTGCCAAGAAAAATAAAACACCACGGGATTGCAATCCCTACGTGACTCCTCTTATGTCGAATCGTTTTTTTGTTTGTTTGTTTTCCTTTATTTGTCTCAGAGAGAAAGAGTTATGTCTACCCTAAACTGACCAGAGCCAAATCGTTAAAATGTGGGACAAAATGCAAACATTTTTCCAAATACTAGCTAATTAGAATTTTTATTGCGAGAAAGTGGGACAGTAAAAACGTGCTAAATAGATTGTGCATAAATTTACTATTTAATGCTTTCCTTTACTATTTGTTTACTATTTAATTCTTCAAAAAATTCTTTTATTTTTTTTGGACATTTTTCAACCGTTAAGAAATGTGCTTACAGGGGTTCGTACATTTTCAAAATTCTTTCTAGTGCTGGCATTACCGCCAGCCAGCGAGTTTTACTGTATCCAATAAGTTGGTTATGTTCGACATTAGTTTTGCCGCAGAACTCCTTCAACGTCTCCAGTAAAGACAATAAAATATCCAAATTTTTTTAACCCTGCCATTTAAGTCAGCAGCATTTCTTATTGCATTATTTAGAATATGGGCTGCGAATTCAATACCCAATACACTCTGGTTTAAATTCGAGTTTAGCTTGTTTTTAAATTTTCACCCCTTGACGTGACACCACTAAAATTGGTGTTCGTGTTATCAGCGCAAATTGCAACTAACTTTTTGTCAATGTTAAATAACAACAAGAAAACAAAATAACAACAAAACTAGTTCAAGCTACTGGAGCTGGCGGCTTATAGCAACGCTTTTTTATATTTATCTGTATCTATATGTCTTTTAATATCATAATGTATATCATAAAATTAACAGTGGAATTTTCAAATTCACTCCGACTGGTAATACACTAAACTTTTGCGTCGTTATATTTTGATTTTTTTTATAAAAGGATAGTCCAATTCAATATCGTATAAGAATTTACGTAAACGTTTTCTATCCGTCTTGATTTGCAGGAGAACTTTTTAAATATAATTTTAAAAATTAGTATAAATTTACCTTTTATAGTAGCTTAAAACTTTTGTTACACAAGTAAAGACTGTAAAACAATTGAAACAATTTATTTTAGTTTTACTAAATAATTAATATCTTTTCTGTATTCTGTAAGTATAAGAGGTATACAGTATACCTCTCGTTCTATCTTTTGCAAATCTATACCATTTATCAAGTTTTTATGCTGTTTGCTTTGTTTGTTCTTTATTGAGAAAAAAAAAAATTAGAAATTAGAAAATAATAATTTTACTTTTGAGCTTCCTAGTTAAAGTGTGTTTTAAACAGAGATTGAAACGCTACTTATATCACTCTTTTACTTTGTCCTTTCAGTGCGTAGCTTAAAAAAAATATAACACTCCCACATACAGGAGTGAAAATAATAAAATATCATTCTTGCTACTAAATTGAAATAAATATTTTCTTTCAAATACTCAAAACTTTTACTTTTGCGTCAAATTTGATGCTTTTCAACGTAAAATGCTTGATTCGTTCAATTATTCATGCATTGTTAGAAAAATGAATATAAGGGATGACGTAGAGTGACTAATTTTCTTCTTTTACAAATCGAATGAAAGAACTGGAAAATGTTATCTGCTCCAAAGGAGTAAAATCGAAAAAACAAAAATTTTACTCTTACGAGTAAGAACGATATTCAAATTATGAAGATTTTAATTTTTGAACATTATTTCAAAGGATTGAAATGAGTGCTCGAATAAAGACTCGTAAACTCTGGTTTAAAAATTTTAATTTTTATGAATTTATACGCAAAACTGCATCTTTTTAAGTAAAATATTTTGTATTTTATTTTCCATAATAATATTGCACTGGTTTGCTCTCTCAATATGGTTAAATCAACATATACACAACATTATACAAACTGCAAGAAAAAACTGTGAAGCCATTGCTCTGACTAAGATATTGCGCAAACTATACGTAGGTAGATGATTATTTCGATAATGCGGGCAAATGTGGTGGAAATATTTGTTTCGTGGGACGGTTCGTGGGACAGATTTCTCCGTGGGACAACGCAATAAAATGTGTGACATTGCCACGCAGCGTGGGACGTCTGGTCAGCTTACTACCCATAAACGTGCGTAAATTTTTCATTTGATTCAAAATTGTACAATTATTGCGAGCTTCTTTTAAATCTATAAGAAAAACCTACCACAAAAAAATAATAGTTTCTCCCTTCCTGTGACTGTATAAAAAAAATGAACAAAGATTGACGTTTAGAATACGTTTTGGATTTTATTATAACCAACCAAACATATAATTTTTGCTATTTTATGAATTAAAAATTCATAAAATGAATTTGACAGCAAGTTTTCATAACATAAAGTATGTTGCATAACTTAAATATTTGTTCGTGTCGTTAGAAAATATTGCTTGTCCATTATAAAACATTCACTATTATAAAATCACTGGAAATAGCCCAATAAATTTAAATTACTCCCGTAATTATTTTCATTCATTTTATAAAATTTAGCACAACTATCAAGAAAACTTTTGATATGTTATAGGATTTTACATTTTAGAATTGTTTTTAATTTATTGTTTTTAAAAAAGTCTTGTAAGGTTTGTACAATCTGATATAGATAAAAAAAAAAGGGCAAACAGTCAGAGTTCTCCAAATAAGTGGGGTATAATTAGGTTGTGTTCTCCTGCATGTACTTACTTTTAAGTTTATATAAATTACCAATGACCAATAACAATTGAAATTTGAATGTTAAATACTGCACTATGAACTCTCGAGGAACGCTATACTAATGAAATCGTGGCTCAGACGTGGCTCAGACAAGAATATCTTATAAATAAAACACAATCGTTCTTCTAAAAGCGGTGATGCCGCGCACCTTATAGTACGATAGAATTTTGACACAATACGCACCCACGGCGTTTTTGGAAGAACGATCGTGTTTTGATTAGAAGCAATAGACCGCCTTTCGTATCGGTGGCGCTCTAGTCCTTGAAACAAAGAACGATAACGGTTTGAAAATTGCGGTGAACTGTACTTTAGTCGGGCCAAAATAATATGTAACGTAATAATTATATTATCAGATATATTTCAATTGATAGTATGCGATAAAATTGGTATATTAGTTAAGTAAATCTTCTAAAAATTAGACGAATCTACAAAATAACAGTGCATTGAAATTTTTATGGTGTATAATTCTATCACGATTGGATGGTTTTATTGAATCGATATTGATAGTATCAGATCCTTGGGGGGGGGCCAATGCCCCCCCCCCCCCAGCCCTACCCAATTGACGCCCCTGTGGGTAAATAATAAACTTTTAAATTATAAAAAAATAAAAGAAAAAAGGTCTTTTTTAAAATGGTTATGTTTCACAAATTAAAATTGGAAAAAATTATAAAAACTATAAAGTTTTTTTATCAGTACAAATTTTTGATAAAGTGTTACTTAGTACCTTTCAAATAAAAAAAAATATTAGAATCGGTTAACCCGTTCGAGCACAAATTAATTTTAAACTTTCGTTTTGTCTAAATTTTTTAACAACTTTCGTGCCACCCGGTGCTAAAACAAAGGAAAAATAAAATCACGTATTGCGTCAACTGATTTATTGTCAAGCCTATTACTTAATTTGGATTCATTATTTCCGGAGGCTGAAATAGCCCGTTCCGATTCCACACTTGTTGGTGGAATGGTCAAACAATTATTATTATTGCGTTGCAAATAAGGCTCTCAATGTCCTGTGACCACTTTTCTGAAATATTTTCATTTCGCCTTCATTTGCGGTGACCAGTTTAATATTTTATGTACTTGTATTCTGACCAAAACGGTTTTAATAAAGGCATTACGCTTGAATTAATACGGCGTTGCATTTTATTTTTACAAATTGTTTTCCTCTAATAAATCGACCGGAACCACATCCTCAGTTGCACTGTCGTTGTAATCAGTGCTCGATTATCCAGCAGTGTGAGAAGCTCTATCATCCGTTTAACATCCCTTGTCTGCTGCTCCATGTAACGTTAAATATTATCGTTAAAACAAACTTTAATACGGCTTTGACTTAGGATGGTAAATTTGTTTGATATACCATCGAAAAAAGAAACTTTTCCAATCTAGAAATATTTTAATATTTTAAATGTTTCGGTTTTCGGTTTCATTGAGGCATTAGTCAATCTACAAGCTAATGGGTTGCTTTGATTTTCTAGTTTACTCAGTACAAGCTAAAGAGATGCAAATATTTTTATTAAAGAACTAGCAGGACCCGGCGCACGTTGTTACGCCTATAAAAAAGTTTGTGTGCGTACATTTTGTTGAATTAGTAAGAAAAATTTCAAAGAGTCGTAATGAGAATAGAAGGAGCCTAATTTAATTTTTCCATTTGGGAAATATGAATAACAGAGATCGTTAGCATTCTAGCTGATCAATCTAGATAGTTTGAAAATTGAAAGAAAAGTCAACATTTGAAAGTGATTGGTAAAGGGTTTCGGAGAGTTTAAGTTAAACGCTTGCAATTTTTCACGTTAATCGGCTTAATATGTGTCGCGAAAAATTATGTGAACGTCAAAACATTCGTTTATTGGGTGTTACAGTTGTCAATGACTTACTCTGGAACCGTCATACTTGCGATACAATATACCAATACTGGAACCGTCATACCTGCGATACAATACTTGCGATACAATAGGCACACCGCACCAACATTTACTGTTTTATCGTACCACTTCATGTTGACTAATTTCATTTGTCAATCTATCTAGATTATTTGCTGATCTTAAATAGAGTCAATTTGGATTTTCAAATATATTTTACCAATTATTTCCAATGCTCTACATGCGCTCTGAGTGTTTTTATTAGTAATGGAGCATGTCCCTGAAAGAAAACTTTGAAGAGCAGACTATATATGCATAGCGCTAATGTTTGATACTAATCAAAAAACCAGTCAAGCCCGCTCTACACGATGCGGTAAACGTTTGATTCAAAGGTTTGCCTCCAACGTTTGGGTCAAACAATCGACGATTGATATGGCAAATGTTCTGCTACATGGTAGGACGATTGTTTGATTCAACACATTTGATTCAAACGTTGGTAAAATAAATGTTCACACCAATATTTTTTGAATATCAGTGTTGTGGTTTTTTTAATCAAATTGATTTAAAATGATTTAAAATTATTAACATCCTAGCGTTCGGTCGAGACAACGTGATAAAAAAAATCATGATTTTTCGAAGTACTATACGCAGCCATTTATCACGAAAACAATCAGATTTTTTGCTGGTCTTAAATGTTAAAATGTTTTGAATTTAGGTGACAATAAAAATATTTTATTTTGATTGTTAACGCTTTAGGTTTTGTTTTGTTTATGCTTATAGAGCAAGAGCCCACGACGGCCAGACCTTCGTTATTTTATAAAAGCTGAACGTTTCTCTGCGCATACCCCCTACTAAGGTAGGAACGATAAGCGACATATGTAGTTTGGATCATAGTAGCTTAGGCAGGGAGCAGGTTACAAAGGAGCCTCCAAAGTTTCGTGAAAGTATAAAAGGTAATTTTTTTATATATTCTTCGGGATAGTATTATAAGTCACGTCACCCATTGCCAGACACTTACTATCGTGGAAACCTCCTGCCAGACACCCTTGAACTTTAAAGTTTAAGGGTGTCTGCAGGGGGTTTCCACGATAGTAAGTGTCTGGCAATGGGTGACGTGACTTCTAATACTATCCCGAAAAATATATAAAAAATTAGCTTTTATACTTTCACGAAACCTTGGAGGCTTCTTTGTAACCGGCTCTCTGCAAAAGCTACTATGATCCAAACTTCATATGTCGCTAATCGTTCCTAGCTGAGTAGGGGGTATGTGCAGAAAAACTTTCAGCCTTTATAAAATAACGAAGGTCTGGCCTTCGCGGGCTCTTAGTCTATTACATTTTTGTGATAACCATTCTTGATAAAATTGATTTGTGGTTTTCGGGCTAAATTTATCTTTTGTGTTAAAATTAATTGACATAAAAGTGACCTATAAAGGTTGACGTATAAATCGATCTTTTTATCTTTTGACTGTTGGGTCCGGTTTGACATAATATTTAACGAAGTATGAAGTGATAAGAAAAAAATTTGACGTAAAATATCGTGATAATTATTATGATATTGCACGACCGAACACTACCTTTGATGAATGAAAAATTCTGAATTAGTAATATTACCCAAACTTAAGACACTTTGCATAATGAAATTATCTAAATTTCAAAAACTGAAAGGGTCATTCTTCTGAAAATTACGATTTCTTTGACAATTATTAAAAAAAAATTAAAATTTGATACGTTAAAAACCTAAATTCAGGGTTTATTTATGCACTGAAATTGAGATGAATTTTTGCGGGAATGAGTTTTTGGCCGTATAACCGTTAACGGTTTTTTGTACGCATATTTTAATACATTTTTCAAAGGATCTGCTGTTTATTAAAACAAAATTAAAAGTAATTGACAAAAATTTACATATTGAAAATAATAATTTAAAAGTATATTACAAAACATACCTCTTGTTAATACGCAATTTAATAAAACACTGACCCTTTAAATTAATTTACCCAAAAATCTTCAAAATTTAATATTTAAATGTTTGACGCATCGTGTAGTAATGTTACAAATTGTATAACAAAAGCAATTTACAAAAAAAAAATCTCTTTGACTTGTGTCAAAATACCAACAATGTCCCGAACGTATTCAAATGCCAACGTTGGACGTATGACATTGGACGTTTTTAGTTCGGGCAACGGTCACACGATGTGTCCAACCATCAAGCGTCCAACGTTGGAAGAGGTTCGTAGCATCGTGTAGAGCCGCCTTAATAAAAACACTCAGAGCGCATGTAGAGCATTGGAAAAAATTGGTAAAATATATTTGAAAATCCAAATTGTCTTTATTTAAGATCAGCAAATAATCTGGATAGATTGACAAATGAAATTAGTCAACATGAAGTGGTACGATAAAACAGTAAATTTTTGTGCGGTGTGCCTATTGTATCGCAAGTATTGTATCGCAAGTATGACGGTTCCAGTATTGGTATATTGTATCGCAAGTATGACGGTTCCAGAGTAAGTCATTGTCAACTGTAACACCCAATAAACGAATGTTTTGACGTTCACATAATTTTTCGCGACACATATTAAGCCGATTAACGTGAAAAATTGCAAGCGTTTAACTTAAACTCTCCGAAACCCTTTACCAATCACTTTCAAATGTTGACCTTCCTTTCAATTTTCAAACTATCTAGATTGATCAGCTAGAATGCTAACGATCTCTGTTATTCATATTTCCCAAATGAAAAAATTAAATTAGGCTCCTTCTATTCTCATTACGACTCTTTGAAAACTTTAATTTTCGTTTGAATGGTAATTCTGTTTTGCGGGAAAAAAATCGATCAAAGATAACTGAGTGAAAGTGAAATAAAACCCAAGTATAAAATATAATAAACATTTAGGCAAGCCATTAGGAAAATTAAAATTATTAATTAAGAAAACTAAATTAAATTTTAAAATTTCGGCTCCGAGGTGCATTAGTACCTGTTAATGGCCTTCTCCTGGCAAAATTTCAGACTCCTGTGTGCTACAGATTTCGCTGGAGAGCAGACAGACAAACACTTTATTTTATTATTATAGATATACAGCACGAAAACTAAATTGGGGTTAATATTCCAAATGCTAGTCTTTTTCAAGGATTAAAGCCCGCATATATAGAAATATATGAAAGTTTATTACTTCGAGAAAGCAATAACGTGACATCATCAAGACAAATTTCATAACTAAGATTTAGGATGCTACCGTTGACTGTATAGAGTTCAACCGCCCTAAGGACTCATCTTCGCTAGTGAAAACTCACAGCTATTGCCAGCAATATAGAAAACCTCACGTTAACTCATAATACCAATAACAGCGGCTGCAGCTACATTCTGACTGTGAAGCGGTGAAGTGATAAGTTTTTAATGAAAAGTAATAAAGAAATTTTTAACGCTTCAGTGCTTCTCAAACAAAAATTTACAAATCAACAAAAACTGACCTCTCCATGCAAACCTAATATAACTTACTTTTTAACAGGATATCGTGTTTTCATCGATTAAACCCGGCCAATATTTTTGACTCAAAATGTAATAAAAACTAAGATAAGTAATAACCAAAATGTTGACTCTATTCAAATCGAAGACATTGAATACGAAGCGGTTGCACATTACGTCTATTTGGGCCAAGTGCAATCTTTCAAAAACAGACAAGAAAAACCAATCGATGACCGAATATCAAAAGCATGTTGTTCGTTTTGGAGTTTAAAGAAGTTTTTCAAAAGTCAACTTCCCAAATTAACCACAAAAGAAGATTATATAACTCTTGCATCCTTCCCGTGTTCACTCATGGCTCTCAAACATGGGCTTTAACTGAAGATGATAAGAACAAACTAGCTGTTGCTCAGAGGAATATGAAGAGATCTATGCTGAAGATAAGAATATCAGACAAAATAAGCAATCAGAAGAACCGAAGGAAAACCAAAGTGAAAGACGTTGTATCTACCACGAATGAATTGAAATGGAGAACTGGGCTGGCCATGTTGCAAGGTATCCTCCAGACCGAACACCATCAATTATAGAGGCTTGGACACCAACAAGCAAGAAAAGTAGGGGTCAACCTAAAAGAAGATGGAAGGACAGCATTGTTCAACATGCGAACTGTTTTTGGCGACGAAAAGCGAAAAATCATGTAAATTGGAAATCTTTGGGAACTTCATCTTTAGGATATTCAGTATTGAATTGTTAATGGAGTGACAACGGGTGTGACAACCCCGCGTACTCCAGTCCCTGCTATTGGCATATGAGTTAACGTGAGATATCACATACCACTGGCAATAGCAGTGAGATATCACTAGCCAAGGTGATATCTTAGGGGTGCTGGCGGATGAACTGTATTCAGTCAACGGTAGCACTCTCAATCTTAGCTAATGAATATTCCTTGATGCTGGAACGCTGTAGCTTGCTCGATGAAACGAGCCTTCATATAACTACATATCTGAGCATTAATCATTGAAAAATATACAGCGTCCCATAATCAGGGATTATGCCATTGGCTGGACTATTGGCAAACCAATTTTAGTTTTGTTCCTGCAAATTTGTAAAACAAATTTGCTTTTTATCTCTTATTTTATTTTTATTTTTCCCTATCCTACCACGAAATATTGGCCTATGTCATATTTTATATGTGATAGGATTTATGGTTTAGTTATCCATTACTTAACAAAAAAATATTAAAAAAAAACAAAAAAAAACAGATTTGCGTCCATTAACATCCTTAGAACGCATGTTGTTGTGGGACCTTGGTCTTAAAAGGTTTTTATGTGTTGTTGTGACACATATTGTAATGCCTACTACCATCACATTTAAAAAAAAAAAAAAAAAAAAAATAAATAAATAAATAAATATGGCAATCCCGCAATCTCAAATTTTGCTCCCTACTACACTTTTGACAACATTTTTGGTTTGGAGAATGGACTCTGTGAATGGATGTAACAAAATATTTTTTCGATAAATGTAAATTTATGCGGTGTAGTCTTGCTTTAAAAAATTTCCTAGGTTTTTCTTTTTAACGAAGACAAACAGGAATTTAAAACATATTTTTGGGTATAAAAGGGATTACATTTTTGTATAATGGGAGAGGTGATTGAAATAATTAATCGATAATCAAATCGAAAAGTACAACGTGATGTGCAAATAAATAAAAAGGAAAGTTTTTTGATAATAAAAATAAAAAACAAAATAAAATGTATTTCAAATTTGTAAAAAAAAATCAATTCTTGTTAATCAAAAAAAAAAAAATTACTATGTGTGTTGTAAAATTTGTTAAAACAACGTTAAAATAAAATTCTTTTTGTATTAAGATTAATTAAAAGAAATGTATATGTTTGTGTACGTTATGTAAAAAAATAACAAATCATAAGCAGTTTTTTTTTAAACAAAAAAAAATTATATCAAAAAAAATCAATATTTGTTAATAAAAAACAAAAAAGAAAGAAATCAATTAATTAAGCATAAAATTAGTTTTAAAAAAGAATCTAAAATATTGTTTTTGTATGAAAATTAAAATTAAAAAAAAAAATTTTTATGTTTGTGTATATGTTATAAAAAAAAACAAATCATAAGAACGGTAATGGAATTAAATTATCTCGACGTCACCATTACAACATTAACGCTAGCGTAATTTTTATCATTGGGTTGATAAACAAAACAAATTAAAAGTCAACTTCACTTCAACATACAAATTTATTCGGCATTAGTAGATCAAAATAAATAAATAATAGCTATTTATGTACCTAGGGCGTTATGTAGGTTATTGCGCCCGGAAAGCGACGTAATCTAGCCCGAGGGCCTCTGGCCCGAGGGATGGATGTCGCTTGATGGGCGTAATACCCAGTAACGCCAGTGGTGCATACAAGATTTTATGCTTCACTTAATAAGCTAAAAACTAAGAAAGAATTTAATTTATTAATCTTTATGGATATGCAAACAAATACAAATGTATCGTAGTATGCCAAGAAAATAACTATTTTGAAGTTTAAAATAAATATTTGTTGTTTGAACGTTGCTATGTAAACAAATTCTCCTAAATTTTGTAGCGTATGACAAAAACATTGTATGACGTTTAAAATAATTTGATAGTTTTGGCAAACTATATGAACAATTAATAACTAAAATGTTGCTAAACATTTTTAAGCAAATGTCAAAATCTTTTACTAGCTTAAATTGAATAAGAATTATTTACATTGTGTAGACAAAACCACAGTTAAAATAATTTTATTTAGTTTTTTAGCGTCTTAATAGCAGGCGTTATGAACTCATAATGCCCTCTCATAACGCCCCGGTTTTTATGAATGTGTTTATATATTGCGTATCCTAGACATTATAACAACTTTATATCATTGTGAAGCATAAATATATATATGCAGATACTACAATAGTATATTAAGAAACTAGTTTCATAATCGACGATTTTATCGCACGCAATCTGTTTAGAAAACGACCCGCGCAGCGGGGAGTTTTCTAAAGGATAAGTGCGATAAAACGTCTTATGAAACGAGTTTTTTATACTATTTTTTCTATTTTGCATTTTTTGTCTTGAAATTTAAAAAAATATTTTTTATGTTTTTATGTTTTAAAGAAAATTTCTAAAAATTTCAATTCAAAATAGTAAGCTCTGCGTTTCATCATATTTCTGTATATTTTTTTGTTGCAAGACTAGCTTTCATAAAATGTGTATTTTATTACAATATAGTCAATTTGATATTTTATTATTATTGCTAATTATTTTAATTAATTAAAATATTTAACACTAATTTAGATTATTTTTTAATAATAAGATTAATTAATAAAAATAATTTTATTTATATAATTATTCGTTTTAACTTTCACTGACGTTTGTATGACCAATGTGACCAACCTTGAAAAACAAAACTTTGCGTATCTTAATGAAGGCCATTTCGATACGCATTTGGGTATCGAAATGGCTTTATTTTAGACGCAAAATAGAAAAAATACATTTTAAGGACAACGTTGCTGCACAGTAAAAACAGTATCAAATTTTTTTTTATATTTAATTACGTTAAAACTTAAACCATAAAGTAAAATTTTTTTTTTAAATTTTTTATTAAACTAAAATTCAATGATTTTGTTTTAAAATAACTTATAATAATTTATTAAAGATAGTTTGTTTGTTAAATAGTATATTATTGAATTAGGAGCTAAAGTCGTACTTTTTGTGTTGAGTCTATAGTTTGGCGGCCGACCGTAGGGAGGCCGACAATTATAGACGAAACACAAAAAGTCACTTTAGCTCCGAGTTCAATACACTATTTTTTCGGCAAACGTTTAAATTTGTTTAAAAATATGAAATTAATGCATCAAATTTTTTAAAAATATGTTTTAGGTAATAAATTTTCTGAAATTAATTTTTTTTTATTTTTATTCATTAAAATGAACTGAAATGCATTCTGTTTTGAACAAATTAATAATATCATTTTATTTTACTTTACTGCCGCCGTAAAAATATGAAAATTACTTTACAGCCGCCGTAAAAATATGAAAATTACTTTACAGCCGCCGTAAAAATATGGAAGTTACTTTACAGCCGCCGGCAGAAAAAGTAAAAATGACGTCACTTTTGCAGCCGCCGGCTAAAAAGTAAGACTTTAGCTACTCCCCAGCGGCAGTAAAGTTAAACTTTACAGCCGTTAGCCGAAAAAATTATTTATAAATATATTCATGTTTTGTTTCACAAAAAATAATTTAACAATGAAAGTTTAGAGTCTTATTTGTAGGTGATGGTATTTGTGTGTGTGTGTGAACCATATTAGCGATAAAAAACAAAACATTGATACGCGATTGTAGAAGCAAACAGTGATGCTGGGTATAAACGAATCCACCTAAGGCGAGCATTCCCTAAAAACAAAATTAAAAAGACGTATCAATGACCAAAGCATCCCGCTTCATTACATGGACCTCAGAAATGACAAACTTTTTAAAGTTGAAATTTACTTATTAATTTGAAACGAAGATCAATGGTATGAACTGTAAGTTTTTTAAAATTGTCAAAATCTAGTTCGATTTTATTGATTCCAATACTTTAATGGTAGATGGTTTTTTCCAGTGGCAGTGATCATTTATCACCACCACTAATTCTCTTTTGAAATAATTGTAAAAAGTGATTTACTTGGTTAAAAAATACAATTTCATTTTCTCTAACAGACATATATGTTTCATTAATTTCATTTTCTAGGGGGGGCCAAAATTCGTCTAGGGGAGGCCGGGCCCTCTGGGCCCCTACCTAGTTACACCTATGCCCGGCGTGCTTCGCTACGCTTATAAATAAAGTTTTTGCGTAGACATTTTGTTGACGTAGAAGCAATGATTTCAAAAAGTGGTAATGAGAAATGCTAGCATATAATGTTTAATTTTTCTTGAAATTTGTTTTCCTGAAAATTGTTTTTTAAATTTTGATCAATAAAACGTCGCATGCTAAATTTGAATTAAAATTTTTAATTTTGATGTTCGCCACAGATATGATTAAAAAAAATCTATAAACAAAACATTCTTCCAGCTTTTATGAGCAAAAATTATAACATGGCAATATTTTATGGGAAAATATTTTGTTGGACAAAGACCAAAAATAATGCAAAATAAAAATAACTATTGTTGATATTTTTTGGTATTCCAATCTTATTCCTTATCTAAAGCAAACAATCTTTGAATGATTTTCTCTTTATTTTATTCTAATATTCCATTAAAATATTTCCTTTCAAATATGCAGTAAAAAGTATGACAATTCAATATTTGTTTTATAAACGAAATTTTCTTTTAACTATAAAAATAATATTCAACGAAATATAAACCTTTTCATTTAAAGATTTAGATGAATCATTTCTTTAAATTATCCCATCAAACAATTTTACGTACGTACCCAAAAGTATACGATTTTTGCACGGATTTCCATACCAATTTTTCATATATGAATGAGAATGTATATGTGTTACGAATTAAAATCAAAGTTTATCTCATGCTATACTATAGGAATAGATGTCATTGGTTTTTGTTGTTCCTAAGTGTCAGGTAAAATTTATATTAAATTGAATACTAATGAATACTGAATTAAATTAAGTAATTTAATAAATAAATTATCAAAACAATACAAATTTGAAATTATATTACATATAGGGTGAACTATTATTGCACACAATCTTTACATATTTCATTCGGAAAGCGCATGAAATTTGGTCCAAAAATGAGCATTGAATGGGTCTGGAATGCGTACGGAAAATTTGAACATGCATACACTCCCAAAGAAATGCATAAACTAAAATATAAAAAAGAAAATAAAGTTTTAAGTTTTAAATTTCATTTCGTTTCGTTTGTTGTTTCGTGTTTTTTTTTACATACGAATATAAGGTGTTCTTAAAGTAATTCAATATGATTTTTGGACGTATAAGGAAACATTTTATTCAAACATATTAGGCTTTTAAATTTATATGTAACATTTATTATTTCTTTTATTTGTTTTGAGAAATATGCAAATTGTAAACAGTACCCAGTAGAATATATGTATGTATATAAATATAAAAAGTTTTTTGTTTTTCTGAAAAAAAAAAATATATATGTACTTGGGCAATTCCATTTGATATTGTATGTGGTAGGCCGTTAAATTCAAAAATGCATTTTAATTCGTCTATAACTTTTTTATTTATGATCCGAAAAATCCCAAAAATCTTTAAAATCTAATTTCGTTTTCTTTTTACCAAAAAATTGTCCTAAACACGCCCATTTTCGATCTAGATCGATTTTTTTTGACATTACATATTCTATTTGATAAAAAAAAGCACTCCTTTTGCTCTGAAAATAAATCTAGATTTTTTCGTAGAGCAAGTTGTAAATACAATAGATTTGCACAAATACATTTGCACATCTCTCAAAATTTGTAAACAAACAAAACGCCATCTAGTTATTATTATTTTTTTTAAGTGAAATAGTTATTGTTTATATAAATGTTATGTTTAAATCGTGTTTTAAATTAAAAACTAATACAAATTATTTAATTAAATACAATTAATTACTAAAACATTAAATGACAGTTCACAAACACAACTAGATCAAATTTTGTCATATTCTTTTTATGAAAAAAAAAATCACTCTTTCTGCTCCGGCAAAAAGAAAACGACATAAGTTACACTAATATCGGTTAGCAGTGAAAATTTAAAATGAATCAAAATTCGAATAAAAAAGCCTTAGGCTGTACAAAGTTTTTTTTAGCGTATTAATATATAAGATAACTAGAAAAAAATAATATTTTTTATTTACATCAATAAAAACTTGGTTTTCGTACATTTTCTTGACATTACTAACATCAAAAAAGGAAATTTAAAACATAAATTTAAAACAAAAACTTTTGTCATTAAAAGCTGTGAAATATAAAATGACGTTTTTGTTTAATTTAATCATTTTATAAGCACGTTAATAGTAGTTTATGTAACAAGTACGCAAAATATGGTTTTAGCGGACGAATCGTAATGTTTCCGGACGAGGCGCTAGCCGAGTCTGTAATGTGAAGATGAGTCTGCTGAAGTCATTTGCGTACGTGTTGCGTACAACGTTTTTTAGTATTAGCTCTTAGGATTTTTTTTTCTAATTTATTGCTTAATTTGTATTCTTGCGTACCTAAAAATTTGATTTTTGAACAAAACTTATCAAAGCAATTGTGATTATAATTTAAAATAATTATAATATAAAATGAAAACAAGTTTTGCATCCGCTAAAGTGTTGTCATAATGACTTTAAGTACTAGGCCGCTAAAATACAATTGTGCGGACTCTAAACAGTTCTAAAAGTAAACATTTTTCGGAGCTAATACTAAAACTAAATTTATTTAGAAAATAAAATTAAATCTTTTATTTTTCTAAATTAATTTATTTTTTCTATTACAGCAGATGAAAAGTCTATTTTCAAGCAGGCTAATCCTACGTGAAAAAGGTTCTTTTTCCTCTAATGTAAAAGCATTTTCGCTAAATAACTATGGTATCATATAATTTTACAATGACAAAATCGAATCTGAATTTTGAATGTTATTATGTCGATTTTTAATTTAATAATTAATAATAAATATCGTTCATATATTTAATATCATAGAAAAAATTGCATTTTCTACGTGTCATAAAAACATTTTACGCTAATGAAATATGTTCCACTCAACGCTAATACATCTCGTTAACAATTCTCGTAAACTCACGAATAAGTAGCGTTTCTTTCTCTTGTAGCAAAATGTACTATTAACCTGCCTATAAAACAAGTGTTCGCAAATATGTTTTTCAACGAATTATGTCAAGAGACCTACGGCAATATGTAATTGTAAACTAGATATAAAATGAATGCTAACTTTAAAAAATTAGTTATACGCCATTAAAAGTGAAGGTATAACGGTGTGAAAGTTACACTTTTTTGACAATAACTCAAAACCTGCGCATTTCAAATCGTTTTAAAAAAACGGAACCCTTAAAAGTAAATCAAAATCATTGATCGCATAAAACTGTGAATAACTTTACTATCAATTATCGTATAACTTATATCATGTTATTCAAGATGCTTCACTAATGATACTGCAGATGGAAAACTCTACTAAGATGACAATTAATTAAACAAGGCTTAGTTGGTTTGCCTGCAGCATATTTTAATGAAGCAACAGCTTGCGTCAAATGTCATATTTTTTTTTTCCTTTATTTAATTTTAGAATCATTTAAATTATAAAATTTGTGTAGATTCAAATGGCTCAGATTACTACTCTAGACATAGAAAACAAGAAATTACTTATTAACTGTGATATACTTAGTGGTAAGTTAATAATAACAATTTAGTATAAAATTATTATAAAACTGTTATAGATGAAAAACGTGTTCTAGACAGAGTTGTGAAAACTTGACCATTTTTGATTTTCCTGAAACTTGGCATATAAGTCGTATGGACAAAATAAAAAATATAACTTATTTTAAAATTTTTTTAAAGTGCATAGTTTGAGCATAGGGGACACCCCAACATGCATGAAAAATGAAAATTTTGCCAATCCGATGTAACTTTGAAATTAAATTTCTCAAGAACGGCTATACCGATTTCATCAAACTTTTTTTTGTTTGATAGATGATTAATTAGTCGTTTGAAAAAAAATTAATTTACTGTTTTTATAATTAGTTTTTAAATAAAAATATTAAAAAAACTTTTTTAAAGATGGCGCTAGGGTCAAAATCTGTCTAGAACACGTTTTTCATCCATTATCAATTCCTTTACGGATAATTGAAATTAGCCGAGTAGCTGCTGCTAGGGTGTTCGAGGACTTAGCAAAGCCAAATTGGTTCTTGTGTATAACACTGAACTTTAACAAAAAGTCCCATTAAATATTTAAATAATCATTAAATATTTAACTACTTCTACGAAGCAAAAAGTACAGAGACTTACTTTTTAGTACAAAGTGCTATCCCTTTGTTTCTAGCTGATACGCCTAAATTGTTAAAATTAACGTCAAAATAATTGATGAGTGGTTTAAGCGGGCCCCTGTTGCGGACAAAATAGTCATCTATACAAATTATACGAAGGCGTATACCTTGATAATGTGACGGACTATTGTCATGATTACAGCCCAAATATATAGTCATATGAAGGCTCTATCTATAACTAAGAATCAGTGTACTACTGTTGACTCAATAGAGTTCATCTGCCAGCACTTCAAGACATCATCTGTTGCACGCGTTACAGGCTTCTTACACCTTACTATCGCGGGATAGCTTCAGTTTTCTAGAATTTATAAATATACTGAGGCCGGATGCAACAAACAAGTGCTGTGTGAGATATAATTTTTTTGTTTCGTAAGACATTTTGTAAAGCCTGGATATTATTAAAAATGGAAACGTACGGTATCTATTTATTCAAGAGAATTAATTATTTTAAATAATACATGAATGTACGGATAATGCGCAGACTCTACTAAGGAAAAATCTCTAATATAACACGAATAATTTAATTTTAATTTACAAGATCATGATGGTCTAAAACAATTAAAAATAAAATTGAAGATTTTAAAAATTAGGATATGAAAATAAACTTAGCTTAATTTGTTGAGAGTTGACATCATGTTTTGATGTCCCGATAATAAGCCAAAAAGGTACATTTATTTTTCTTTTAATGTATAAACATTGTCAGCGATTTCTTGCAGTGCTTTAATTTTTATATATGGTTCACGAGATATAGGCATTTAAAAAAAAAGGCTAATATAGGGTATATGGGGGTAGTTTGGATCGTGTAGTATCATTGGAAAGGTCTTTACAAAACAAGCTCAAATCAAGTGAAAAATTTCCGCGATCTCATCCCTGGAAAAAGTTGTTAGTGTTTAAAGTTTAGCTTTTTTTATGCATTTTTTCTCAATTTTCACCTAAGTAGCTTTGGTTTTCATGTTTCATTTAAAGAAACGAAGAATTATTTCTGCGACCTTATTTCTGCGGCGACACCCCTACCACCCCCTCCCCTTTCCACCACCCACCACAACCCACCGATGCGGTGGCTATTTTTGATCGAAGGTTTACAAATTACCACAAATTAATTTTTAGAGCTTAGTAATAAAAAAATAAATTTAGGCCGTGCCACACTTATCATAGTCGTGCCTCTATCAATATACTTGCTTTCAAAATTTTCGGCAAAAAATTATTTCGAATTATCCCCGCCCTTGGGAAATTACAACTGAAAATTTCCCCCAAAAATAATGTTAACACATTTCCGATAAATAGGAGTCTATAATGACAGTTGAGAATTCAACTTAAGTAAATAGAGTGATAATGAAGTTTCAACTTCAAAATATCATCGCATTGGTGGCGAAGTGGATAGCGTATCTGCCAAAAGAATTGAACTCATTCTAGCACTGATGAGGTTATGAGTTTGAATCCCAACCGAAACACGTAAAAGAGAAAATGAGTTTTTTCTGATTTTTTTTCCAACAATACCTTTGAATTGAAAAAATTCAAATTATTTCCTTAGTTACTTGAGTTTAATTACTCCCGAATAATTAATTCTAATTCGTTTTTATTCTTCTTTTATAATGTTTTTTATGCAAATCGAAGCAAAAACCTGTCAATGAATGGATAAAAAATGGATACCAATAATTCATGAAAAGAACATTGCAAATCTTTACATTGATTACATTGGTTAGTCATAACAAGATGACATTTTCCTTAAATCACTAAAAATAACATCACCAACAGTTCAGACTATTTCAGGTAAGTATTTAATTCAGACAAAATATTAAGTTTGCTGTTTGTGCGTATAATAGTTTATTTTTTTTGGACATGGTGATGCTGCAACTCAACTGTAACACACATTGCCTTGAAGCGTCTCACCGCTGTTGCCAGTGGTATGCGATATCTCATTTTAGCTCATATGCTAAAACAAGTGACTGGAGTACGCGGGGTTGTCGCACCCGTAGATCTAAAGATAAGAGTGCAACCGTTAACTAAACTGAGTGTGAACCCTTGCCATCAACCCTTAGATATCACCATAACCATATCATTATATGTTAAAAAATGAATAATAATAATTAAAAGAAATATTTTATCAGCAAACAGTTTAAAACAAAAGGTAGTCAAAGTACCACATCATAGTAAGAAACTCACGCTTCTTTAATTGTTTTTATCTTTCGATATTTCTTTTGTAATTGTTTATACGGTTCATTATAACTGGTTTAATGCGAAATTACTTTGGTGATATTAAGTTCACCACTCTCTTAGCCCATGAAGTAGTGGACCACCCGACATATCACAAATAAATTTGTATATATATTATCTTTATGGTGCACAACCTGTTTTAGTGAATTATAAAATATTTTTTTGCATACACATATAAACATTTTCTCAAAATAAATTTTCATACAAACTTGGATCTCATGAGTAACAGTAATTGCATTGTGTGTGCACTGTTGAAATTCGTTTTTTACTTGACATGCGCTATATTCGTACAATTTTAACGAAGGGGAAAATATTTATATTCCTACACACTTATGTTTTTAATTGGTTTTATTCGTATATTTACACAACAGTTCTGATGTTTTTCGAGGTTTTGAGACTTAAACAAAGACCTGAATCCAAGTAAAAGAAATATAGTTCTAAAGCACGAGCTTCCAAAAACGTGAGTAATGGTGATTTATAGCGTTACGCAATACGCATTGATTGCATTTTAGACATACTGTTGACAAAGAGCATTCAAATATCTGGGCAAAGCTAGAATCATTTTCATATCCAAACAAAGAAAGAAGACGAACACAGTTACCTTATAAAAGTTTACAATATATTGAGATCGCTTGTCATCCTGACGTTCTACTAAATAAGAGACACAACGCCAACTAAGCTTGACAGATAACATCTACCAGCCACATCGATATCGACTGCCTATAAAAATACTCCAGCCAGATCTGCTACTACAATAGATCATAAGGTTGCAGTGCTATTCGAATTGCTCCTCTTTGAGACCTTCCTATAAAAAAATAGTTACAACTGTATATACAGACTTTCACCATTAATACAATTCGATGAACATCAACTACAAAAACCATCATCAAGTGAAGTCGAATAGGATTTCTGGATTATTTGTATAGACATGCTGCCCACTGAACAAATGCAGATTCAATGGGATGTGATAAGTGTCAGGGTCCAGTTCATACATAATCTGTTTTACCAATAAATAGTGATTAAAATTAAAAATTCACATTTCTATCTTAAAAGTTAAAAGTACACTTTTTTAAAATAGTATTTTTATATACATTTTATTTTTGATTTCTAAGCTCAAATTGACTGAAAATTTCGTATTCACATTGTACATTCAAAAAAAATTACTGAATAAATTTTTGATAAAAATCATTGAAATTAAACAGAATAAACAGAAAACCCTAATCCATTAAACTACACGAATCTATTCAAAAATATACCTTAACTTGACATTGTATTTTAAAACGATCCGATTTAGATTATTTCTTTCAAATTTTTGAAGGTGACAAGTTTCCTCAATTATAATATTTTTAAACAATCAATTTTATACAAATCACCCAAAAAAATTCACATAATTAAAATAAAATCATTTCAAAATAGATTGTACTAATTTATTTGAACAGTATGGTTGGAGAAAGAAGATAACCTTGGCGATTAACTAATTATCGTTTATTTCACATAATTTAGACTAGATCAGTATCAAAATAATTTAAGAAATAAAACTAAAACGTTTAAATTAAGCAATTGGAGTAAAAAAAAGTTTTTGAACCATTAACCTTATGCTATTCCGCTATTAGATAACTGCTCAAAGCTGCAGTTTCAAACAAATAAAAATTAATAACGTTCTACTTGTAAGTAGGAGGAATGCAATGCCAATATAATTAATTACTTTAGCTTTATAACAATGCGTATGAGAAGCTTTTTTCTCACAATAAATAAACTATTTTGAATTTGATAAAATTAAATCAAAAGTTTTGAATAAAATGACCAAATTAAATTTTTGAGCTCATTGCCAGTTTTAATATTTCCAAATTACTTTTATTTTCACATCAGTTTAATTCTTAAATTTTATCGTATCGGTAAGCCCAAAATATGCATGATTATATTGAATGCAAACATATTTCCACTTTTCAGCGAGTTTGAGCTTTGGATCATTTAGTTCAGGTCTATATAAAAAAGAATTGATGGGATTTTCCGTCGTTATAGAAAATATATCTGCATTTAGGCATTTTATTTTTTATATAATTCTACATTACAATTCTCGTAGTTCAGGGTAATCCTAAGTTCCACAACTTTTTTCTGCACGAACATTAATGGTTAAATACCGTCTGTTTCGATGAGAAAAAACAATGAAAAAACCAAATTACAAAAACCGGAATCAACAACTTCGTTGGCTCAATGACCAATTAATTAATATTAAAAATTTTGTTCGTAATATTAATAAATCGATAGTTGAGTCAATGAAAAGTTTCGCTGTTTATTAATAGAAGGACTTATTGTCCCCGTTGTATTCTGATCACTTATAAGTTATAACTACTTATCACTTATTATTTATGGCACGGCAATTGGTGACTCCGAAAAACACTAGTAAAAGTTAATTTGTAATACTATCGTGTAATAAGCACCGTTAAAATCAATTGGTGTTCACGATAGGTTTAATAAGTGGTGAAATATTGGCAACTGTTTAAAAAAAACAAGTTTAGTTACATTGTATTGCAGTTTATCAAATTAAGTTCACTTCTTGAACTGGTTAATAAATATCATTCTCAAGCTACGCATCGACATATACAACAAATAGAACAAATCAGCACCGTTAATGGTGAAAATTTGAATTTGTATTATTTTTTTATCACTATTACACATCATTATCATCTGTTTTATGTGATTTCGTATATAATCACAGTAACATATCAGGATCATATCAAATTAATACTCAGATATTTACACCATCACCTACAACATTAATTATCTATTATACAAGAGCTACAAGTAGACCTTAAAAATATTTTAGATACTTGGGCCGCTTATTTTGAGAACTTCTCAACTTAAGTGACCAGCAACAAGTCGGGTGACGAGCAAAGCTTATTCGTGCGTCAAAGGTACATGTAGACGAACCCACCAGAGAGGAATTCGATGCGGCGCTGTCAAAATTAAAATGCAATAAAGCACCTGGTATCGACGATATAACATCCGAAATGATTGTACATGGTGGCGAAACTCTATCCTCAAGATTGTTTGAACTTGTTCAAATGATCTGGAGCACTGAAACCATGCCACAGGACTGGAACACAGCTATGCTGATACCAATCCATAAAAAAGGTAATCGCCAACAATGTGCAAACTACAGAGGAATCGCTCTCCTCTGCATAGCATATAAGATCTTTTCCTACATTTTGCTATCCAAAATCAATCCTTTTGCTGAACAACTGTTTGGAGAATATCAGTGTGGTTTCCGGCGGGGCCGAGGTACTACCGATGCACTTTTCTCGATAAGGATGATTTTGGAAAAGTGTCGAGAGTTCAACATACCTGTGCACAAACTTTTCATTGATTTCAGGCAGGCCTACGACTCTCTCGAACGAGAGACTCAATGGTCTGCTCTGGTGTCAATGGGAATTTCTGGTAAACTGGTATCACTATGCAACAGTACAGAACAGTACTAGAGAGCTGAACTTAAACAGCTGAACACTATTTTTAATATCGCGCGTAACAATGGCTACGAAGATAGATTAGTCTTGCGGTTATTAAAACGTAAACGAAAACAAAAACTCTTACGTAATATTTATCCAGTTCCAAAAGTTTCTGAAAACAAATGGCGTCGACTAGGTTATATTGGTCCAATTAGTTCAAAATTAGGAAATTTCGTATCCCGATATTCTAAAACCAAATTTGCTTTCTCGACTAAAAAAACTTTAAAAAAACTTCTTTTTAATAATATACCCAAAATAGATCCTTTACGGAAATCCGGTATATATCAAATTAAATGTAATGACTGTAGTTACAAATACATAGGCCAGACTGGACGTAGCTTTAAAATTAGAGCAAATGAGCATTTCGCGTGTATAAGGAAGGGAAATCAGGAATCCGCTTTAGCCAACCATATCATAAGTTCAAACCATAATGTTTCTCTTGATAATCTTTCTATTCTACATACTTAACCAAAAGATAGAAAGTTAGATATTCTAGAATCTTATGAGATACGTAAGTCCTTATTTTTTAATGAAAATATTTTAAACGAACAAACTGAAATCAAATATTCTCCTTTAACCGATCCGGCTCTTATTTATTAGGTTCTTTCTTTCATTTATTTCATTAGAAACGTTTAAAACTGGTTAGGTAAATTATTTAGTCCTTTACTCCAATTAATTACATTATTTTTTTTTCGGATACTTCTCTTTTCCTTTGTTTTTATTTTCAGATTCTTCCGACATAGAGGATTTCCGTTTACTCCCATTTCATCATTCATAAATTTTGATATTTTAATTTATTTGGTTTATCTTTAGTTTTTGTAATTGTATACATTGTTATTATTGTTAAGTTTTATTGTATGTTCCCTCCTTCTCTTTTAAGTTAAATGTAATTATTATAGGAATTTGTTATGTATAGAGTCACAAAATTTTGATTGTTAGTATTAGTAAAATTTTCTTGTATATAAATACCGATATATCATACTCCTGAGGATGTCCTAAAAAGACGAAGTATATAGAGTGATCATAAAAATAAAATTTAATCTTTTATTTTTAAAAAAAAAAATTTATATTAACGTGCGTAAAAAACAAGTGTTAAACAAATATGTTATTCAACGAATTACGCCAAGAGCCTACGGCAAAAAGTGTAAACTAGATTTGAATAAGGCAAATTGGTTTATTATACCAATATGGGTTATATATTACAATATTATAAATAAATAATAACGTCAGACGACGAAAATGAAACTAAAAGTAACAATTGCAAATGCAAGTAGAATCCAACATCACGATCCCTATTCCTCCGTTTTGGCATGAAATGCCTTCGTTATGGTTCGTACTAATAGAAACTGTGTTCACGTCAAGAGGTGTGACGGCATCTGACAGAAAAAAATATCTGCTAGCAACAGCAGCACTACCGGTCATTATCGCAACCGTGTCGGACATCATACAAAAACCACCTAATATAAAAAAAATTGACATCTCGCAGCTATTCTAGGGATCGTTCTGGAAATCGATCGCGATCAAAAACGCTATCACGTGATCGTTCAACCAAACTCTGTTTCTACCACCACCGATTTGGTGCAGACGCCAGAAAATATGCTGGTAGATTTTGCAATTTTAGTGAAAAATCGAAATCTAGCCAACACAAAGACCATTGTTCAAAGACGCTAATCGCGATCAATATAGCAGAATTTTTGCAACAAATGGATCAGCAATATTAACTTACGGTATAAGGTTTCTCCATTTGTATTACCATCAATGAACAAATTAATAATAGGCGCAGATTTCTTACAAAATTCGGTATCCTGCACTCAGAAAAAAGAGATAGCTTATTTAACGTAACGTATATGTAAATTTAACTGAAAATGACGTACGAATTGAGCCAGCGGAGGCATAAGTAAAGTAAACAAAATTGACAAAGTAAATTTTACTTAAAAGCATTGTAAAAGGTCAGTTTCTTATTAAGCTTGTGCAAAAGCAAATTTTACGAAGACCACAAGTAAACATTTAAAAATATATGTAACCCTAACGTAGCGTTATGTAATTTCGCTAGTAGCACATTAAATATTTGCTACGTAAAACAGACAGAGTGTTATGTAAAAATTGAACTATTTTAGTAAAATTTACATCCCAGCAAGCACACCGCAAAAATTTTGGACTGTTATGTTACCATCTTGTCTAACCATAAAAATGAAAAAAATTTAATTTTTTGCAATTATTAATTTTGTTTTTTATCAATTCAGGGGGGGGGGGGGGGAATCATATACACGGAATGATAACAGCGGTTAAGAAGGGCTCTGTAAAGATAAAATGCTATTTATTATTAATATTTATTTTGGACTTAACTCGGATTCGATGGCCAGACCTCTGTGTACAAGGCAGCAACATTAACCATTCGTCTATCTAAATAATTTATTTATGAATATTATGTTGATGCTAAAGTTTAGGACGGTCCAGGGTTCGATTCCCAGAGTAACCACTATTTATTTTTAATTACATTTTTATTATTTTTTTTTAAAATAACACAAAAATGATTCCTTTTTATTCATAAATTATTCATAAAAATTCAATTTTACAGCATTTCAATTTATCGATACTGTAGTTTTTTTAAATTATATAGACCCAAACATTTCAAATTTATTCCAACAATACCTATCAAACAATTTCACGTACGTACCCAAAAGTATACGATTTTTGCACGGAATTCCATACCCATTTTTCACTTATGAATGAGAGTGTATATGAGCAATTTCACGAAGATTCAAAAACGTTTTGAGTTGACCTCTTTTAATTTTGATTATTTTTTGTTTATAGATAGTCTTTGATAAATAAAAAATACAAGTTCTCTTAGAATTTTTTTTTTCGACCAGGGGTCTTCACAGGGTGCCCCTCAATTTTTTGTTATTTTGTGATGTGACTGCATTTTGACGAGCGATTGTAGAAAAACTACTGAATCGATTTTCATAAATGATATGTCGTTGAATAGGTATTAGACATGGTAAAATGAAAATAAGGTATTCTCACTAGAGTGACAGCGATGCCATTTTGATTTTGATTGACGTCATTCAGAGTTTTATATAATACGTTTGTTGCTATTATCAATGAGAAAAGCTATTGTTTTTAAATTAAAAATATATTTAGTATGATTTATAAGTTAATGAAATTATTGAAATTAATTCATTCATTAATTAATAAACTTTAGTATTTGTTTTACTATTAAAACATATACAAATTTAAATGCTGAACTACGTTTAGTATGATTTATATATTTAGTATGATTTATATATTTAGTATGATTTATAAGTTAATGAAATTATTGAAATTAATTCATTCATTAATTAATAAACTTTAGTATTTGTTTTACTATTAAAACATATACAAATTTAAATGCTGAACTACGTTAAAACCTGTTAAAGTTTTCAACAAATGTGAAAAATCATACTCAAAACATAAGGTTTTTTAATTTCCAGAAAAATAAATCAATTTGTAGTGGATAGAATCATGTGGAAAAAGAAAATGTTCGTATTTATTATAAGATAGTTTGTTCCTTACACTACACTGAAAATGATTGGACTTTAAAAGACAAACCTTTAAATACTCTGATGAGTAAAAGATCGTTGAATTGATCGTTGAAAGTGGAACCTTACTTAGAACATACAAGGAAGTGGCTACATCCAATATTTGCACATCTAAAGGAACGCACATCCAAATCGCTCGAAAAGAAACGTGCTATTGCTAGTACTTGATCAATTTGACTTCAAGAGTTTCCATTCGGTTTAAAAACATAAGTCTGTTTATGAATCGATCGATGCGAAAAGAAAGTACTGGCAATTCTCAAATTATTTGATAATGCAAGCTCAGTCATTCTCTCACCATTATCATTGTTGGTGTTGATTTCATAACCTCCTCCAGTGCTATGTAGAAAATATTGACGGTCTTAGCTTCAGTAGGTGCATGCAAGGCAATAAGAGAAATATTGTTTTATGTACCGCGTACCCTAAGTAGCAAATCCTCTCATTGACCAGGATGAATTTCAACACGGCTTCTTGTATGCGTGCACCAACAAGGAAATCAGTACTAAATTCATTTCGAGAAGAATGACCACTACTGCATAAAGTGACTATTCGAGTTTTGTTTTCCGATTATTGGCTGTCTAATTTCTTGCAGAGAAATGATATCCATCCTATGCCTCTCAGCCCCTGTTTCTAGGCTTATTAAAGCATCATGAGCGATCAGGCTGCACACGTTTCACGTTCCGATTCGGTAGTTTGGTTCTTTCTCACGTCCAGGTAAAACTTCTGTTGTTTTGTTAGTGTCTGGTATTCTTTTTTTGGTTATCAAATTTAACAAAGCTTTTTTTCGGAGTGATGGTATTAACCTCAGTCCCAACCCAAATTTTCGTTAATGGTTCTGTTATGATGTTAAGGTTATAAGAAGTTTTAAGGCGCCAATTCGCCGTGATGTAGCGTAATAGACTAAGCAGTTTTTCTCTGCTTGTCTCCGATGCACCAACCTAATTCTGTCTGCATTACCCCTGCAGCATGGCGTGGACGTCGAATTTCCTACCCTGTAAAATGTTCTTTAGAGTTAGAAAACTTAATAAACAAATTGTTAATGAAAAAAAAAAAGGAAAACCATAACGTAAAAATTATGTTTTCTCTAATTATCAAATCAAAACATTTTTTGTTTCTTTATATTTACGCCGGATGACGTCACACAAAATTTTCGCTTAGCTGTCAAGAATACCTTATATTCGTTATACCATGGGTATTAGAACAAAGTTTTTAAAAATGTACACTGTTAATTTTTTGAAATAATTTTTAACGGTGTAACATAAGAAAAAAACGGTGTAATTGAAAAAAAGATGGCATAGCCTCTTTTTTTTTTTTTTTTTTTAAACAAAATTGAAGCTTATTTTATATCTAACCACTTGTGAAAGTTGAGGACACGCGTTATTTTTTGTTTTAAAGATAAAATTCGTTGTGCATATGACTGTCGGGAATCAGTTTTTTTTGTTCTGAAGGAAAATTATAAAAATGGCGTTATAAACTAAGAGATATTTTTTTTATGTTAAATATCAAATATTTTATTATTAGATGAACTTTTTAAAATATTATAAAAATTATATATGGAGTACAATAAATAAAATAAGTACAATTGTTAAAAATGATTTACTTATTTTACAAACAGAAGTTTCTTTTGAATAGGAAAGCACTTCTGCAATTATTTTCTTTGTATTAGATGGCATAGAAAATGAAATGTTTATTTATCACTTTTAGTAATCACTTGTCACTCTTATAAAAAATAATTTGACAGTCTTGACTGCAAACAAAAAAGCCGTATAAACAACTAAATCTATTTAGGAACTTTTGACTGGAGAAGTATTATGTTCGTATTATGTTATTATGGAATCATAAAGTAAAAGATTGTTTTTCAACATTAAATTACAAATATTTTATTATTGAATAAACTTTTTAAAATATCATACAAATTATATATGTGAAAATAAATATAGTTATTAAAAATTATTTACTTATTTTACATTCAAAAGTTTCTTTTGAGTTGGAAAACATTTTTGCATTTATTGTCTTAGTATCTACTGGTACAAAAGAATGAAATTTTTGAGTTCCACTTATAGTAATCGCATTTTTATATCGATTTTGTAATTTTTCTTTTGTCAATTGATATTCATTTTTATCGGCGTATCCAAAGTTCATGGTAGATTCCCATTTTAAAGCCCATTCGAAAAGTTTTTTTGGTGTATCAATAATATTATCTTCGCTCGCCATACTATAACGGTGTGCAGCACGCTTCAGTGTACCACCAATTCCATCACAAGGTCCCTTTCCATGGCTGGTAGCATGAAAATGCCATTCAGCGTCAACCTTAAATTAACTAATTAACTTATGCCACCATAAAGAAGACTTTAAGGTTGACGCTGAATGGCATTTTCATGCTACCAGCCATGGAAAGGGACCTTGTGATGGAATTGGTGGTACACTGAAGCGTGCTGCACACCGTTATAGTATGGCGAGCGAAGATAATATTATTGATACACCAAAAAAACTTTTCGAATGGGCTTTAAAATGGGAATCTACCATGAACTTTGGATACGCCGATAAAAATGAATATCAATTAACAAAAGAAAAATTACAAAATCGATATAAAAATGCGATTACTATAAGTGGAACTCAAAAATTTCATTCTTTTGTACCAGTAGATACTAAGACAATAAATGCAAAAATGTTTTCCAACTCAAAAGAAACTTTTGAATGTAAAATAAGTAAATAATTTTTAATAACTATATTTATTTTCACATATATAATTTGTATGATATTTTAAAAAGTTTATTCAATAATAAAATATTTGTAATTTAATGTTGAAAACAATCTTTTACTTTATGATTCCATAATAACATAATACGAACATAATACTTCTCCAGTCAAAAGTTCCTAAATAGATTTAGTTGTTTATACGGCTTTTTTGTTTGCAGTCAAGACTGTCAAATTATTTTTTATAAGAGTGACAAGTGATTACTAAAAGTGATAAATAAACATTTCATTTTTTATGCCATCTAATACAAAGAAAATAATTGCAGAAGTGCTTTCCTATTCAAAAGAAACTTCTGTTTGTAAAATAAGTAAATCATTTTTAACAATTGTATTTATTTTATTTATTGTACTACATATATAATTTTTATAATATTTTAAAAAGTTCATCTAATAATAAAATATTTGATATTTAACATAAAAAAAATATCTCTTAGTTTATAACGCCATTTTTATAATTTTCCTTCAGAACAAAAAAAACTGATTCCCGACAGTCATATGCACAACGAATTTTATCTTTAAAACAAAAAATAACGCGTGTCCTCAACTTTCACAAGTGGTTAGATATAAAATAAGCTTCAATTTTGTTTAAAAAAAAAAAAAAAAAAAGAGGCTATGTCATCTTTTTTTCAATTACACCGTTTTTTTCTTATGTTACACCGTTAAAAATTATTTCAAAAAATTAACAGTGTACATTTTTAAAAACTTTGTTCTAATACCTATTCAACGACATATCATTTATGAAAATCGATTTAGTAGTTTTTCTACAATCGCTCGTCAAAATGCAGTCACATCACAAAATAACAAAAAATTGAGGGGCACCCTGTGAAGACCCCTGGTAGAAAAAAAAAATTCTAAGAGAACTTGTATTTTTTATTTATCAAAGACTATCTATAAACAAAAAATAACCAAAATTAAAAGGGGTCAAGTCAAAATTTCCCAAAAATTTGCTGAACTTGCGTGAAATTGCTCAAATGTGGTACGAATTAACATCAAAGTTTATTTCAAGCTATACCATAGTAATAGATGTTATGGGTTTTTGTTGACCAAAAGTGTCAGGTAAAATTTATATTGAAATGAATACTAATGGATATTGGATACTGAATAACTTAATTTAATTTAATAAATAAATGATCAAAACAATAAAAATTTGTTTAATTTACATATGAAATTACATTACATCTAGGGCGAACTATTATTGCACACAATCTTTACATATTTCATTCGAAAAGCGCAAGGAATTTGGTGCGAAAATGAGCATTGAATGGGTCTGGAATGCGTACGGAAAATTCGTACTCACCAATACATACAATACCAAAAATATTGGACTTGGAAGATTGTGACAGAGTTCATCCGCCAAGGGTTCGGAAATCCGTGCTCTGAGAAACAACTATTCCGAGTACTCCGCACGATTTTCAGTGTGAAAACGTACGACTTTCCGTGCGCGTAATAATAATGTAACTATAGTAACACAGAGATAACAATTATATTTGTCAAATTCTTTTTGCCAAAACATTGTTCTGACATTTTTTGCTCTTAGATAAATTTATTATTTGACATTACGTGTTTTATTTGGTCAAAAAAAGTGAGTTTTCGCCCTAAGAAGATTTTTTTGAATCTAGATTTTTAGCTATAGAGCAAAGCATAAAATACAATAAAAAAAGAAATACATATATGTATCTCTCAAAATTAGTGAACAAACAAAACACCACGCCAAAACGCAAGAACATGTGCTGTTACATTTATACGGTTATACTACAGTTATACTACATTTACATATGTAAATTTTACTAAATTTTACTATTTACATATGTAAATTTTACAGAAAAATCATGGTTGTTGTCAAAAAATTATCACACACCGAATGTAAATACTCGACTTTTGATGGCGAACTCTTAGCTATGTATAATGCTATAAAACTTTTTAGGTATTTTGAGGAAGGCAGAGTTTTCACACTTTTTACGGACCACAAACCTCTTACTACTGCCATGGAATCAAAAATCGAAAGAAGTCCACGATAGTTTGGCAATTAGACTACATATCGCAGTTTACATCGGATATATGATATATAAAAGAAGCAGGTAACGTAGTAGCTGATAATTTATCTATGGACCTACGAACAAGAAATAGTTCCGATAGTTCATACAGCACTTGACATGGGAAAACTCGTCTCGTTATAGGAAAACGATGAAGATCTTAAAGTTTGAGGAAATAACAAGTTAAGTTCAAGTAAAATTAAATTCAAATTGATAAAAGATCCTGCATCTGATTTAAATATATGGTGCGAAACCTCAACTGGCACTAACCGTCCGTATCTACCAACCGAACTTCGTTCGAAATCATTTGATATGCTTCATGGATTGGCACATCCTGGAACACGAGCATCTCGAATATTAGTTTCAGCGAATTATTTCTGGCCAACCATGAACATCGATACTGGTTATTGGTCCAAAACTTGTCTCGCCTGGCAGAAGTCTAAAGTTTCAAGACACTCACACACACTCCAAAACAGGACGTTTTAATCTACCTTCCGGCAGGTTCAAGCACATACATATGGATCTAGTCCGACCATTACCACCGTCAAATAATTTTATATATGTCTTAACAATAATCGATAAATTTACGCGATGACCGGAAGCCATTCCTTTGGTAAGCATGAAAACCACAATTTCACAACAGTGGTAAATGCATCCATCGACCAGTATATCTCCAGATTCGATGTACCGAGCGAGATCACGACCAATCAAGGCGGTCAATTTGAAAGTAACCTGTTCCACAAACTTAACATTTGTTGGGTTCACACAGAATACGAACAACGACGTATCACCCACAGGCAAACGGTATGGTGCAAAGATTACATTGTACTTTAAAAGCCGAGGATTCGATAGAAGCAATTGATTGATCCAACTTCACTGGTAGATTTTCTAAGACAATCGATGCGCAATGTTGTACCCCGAAGGGATGCGCAATGTTGTACCCCATAGCCTGTATCATGTAAGTTCTTTGGAATTAAAATGTGTTTTTGAGGGAAATTTCGAGTATTTCGGGGTACAACACCGAAATACTCGAAATCTTTCGTTTCGTTTCGTTTTCTTTCGTTTTCGTAAGAGTGGACAAAGTCAAAACTGGTTTATTTCCCCCTATGAGGAACCATACAAAGTAGTGAAAAGACTTCGGAAGTATTTCGTTTTGGATATAAAAGGTAAAAGTCTATCCATCTCGGCAAATAGACTTAAGCCAGCCTATATATATATGATGGATTCTTTACACAACAGATACGTAGATGAAACCAATTCTCACCAAAAAAGTTAGATTTTTTTAACACAAATTAATTGCTGCAGGGGGAGTGATATGGGATACATATTTGATATACCAACTTTAAATTAAATATATACGAAAACAAAAAATGAACCTTAATATAATATTAATATTAAAGCCAGTTTACCAACTTTTATTGTTATCATAGAGTAATCTATAATTTTGTAATACATATAATAATTATTATTAATTCTTTGCTCTCGATAAATGAGCACTTTAATTATTGTATTCTATAATTTGCAATTAAATATATATATTTGTGAATAAAAGTATTTTTGTTGTTTTATATGTTAATTGCCGGTGCAGGAAGCAATAAGTGATAAGTTGTTATAACTTATAAGTGATCAGAATACAACGGGACCAATAGACTAAGTTTATTTTTTAATTTTTGTTTCCATATAGATAGACACGAAACTAGATATAAATCAATACTGATCTTCAAAAGTAGTACCATACTGTACATTAGAATTAAAGCCTAACTTAATTCGAAAGCTAGGAGAGTAACATATAGTAATATTCTAATTCTAATATCTGCAGGTGACCTTAATATATACAACAAAGAGTGACTTAAACACTGTTCAGAAACTGATGAACTACACAGTTGAAAAAGTTACTGACAGGCGGCTGAGATCCAAATTATAGAGTTACCAAATAGCATGATTTTCATGGAAGCTGGCAAAATTCAAAGGGTACCCGTTCCGTAATTATATTAATACCAGTAATGCAAAAGCCTTACGAGGATGTCAAGGCGAGGAGTATACGTGTCGATTAATAAATGACTTCTGCTGAGAAAGTTACAGATTCTGTTACAGGTTTGAGACTGCCAAACCAGTTCAAAATAAGTGAACACAATCTTTACTACCACTCAATCTTCACAACCATATAATGAACCTTATAGAGAAAAGAGAGGATGAATATTTTCGGAAAGTTTAACTCCGTGATGATGATGATTATTGATTTTTCACTATTTGATGTGTCATAAAGTCCGCATACTCCTTACACGATTTTGATGTGTTGTTGGGAAACATATTGGTATTTATGCAATACCATTTTATTAAACAAAATCAAAAATAAAAGTAAATCGTCCAGGAATAAATGATTAAGTTAAGTTAAATGAAATGTTTTAGTTAAGTTGTTTAATTGTTATACTGATTGCATTTTTTGTTTTGTTCAAAACTAAACAAGATAATAATAAAAAAAACTGTATACGCATTTTTAAAGCTGTATGCTTTCATCATCTGTAGTATATAAAAACTCTAGCTATGGATAATTAATAAAATCGTTGTGCACCAAGTATACCTACCTAACTGTGTGACGTGTAGTATAATAAATTAAATTGATCTTAAAAAATAGGTGGAATGGTGTAGACCAGTGATCACAAATACGTGGCACGCGTGCCAGACCTGGCACGTTTGAAGATTTGTCTGGCACGGCAAACATTCTGAAATTGTGTCTAAAATTGTCCTTAAATTTACGATTTAGGAATCATAATAAAGAAAGTATTTTTTCAGATATTTTTTAATAAGTTATATATTACTGTTAGACTAGTAAAAGACGGTGAAAATAGTAGGGGAACCTCCAAATTCTTTGAATCAGCATCGATTTGCCTGAAATGCCTGAATCGATTTGCCTGAAAATTTGAAATTAAGCTCAACATACACTCCATTTCAAAATCTACCCTACGCGCTTTTATTTTTAGGGGCATAAACTACCCCTTATTGTCAAAACTTATTAAGCTACAAATTAAATCTTAACAGATCGAAATAAAGATCACAACCACATATCTTAACCCTTAAAAACCACCCACTATTATGATTACATTAAATAAAGTTATTACAAATTTATTTTCCTTTTTTAATTTAACTACATTAAATTTAAATGATTTTTCATTTATATTTAGCACATGGAATCCTCATGAGAACTATAATGATTGTCAATCTCTTCCTTTTCTTGATCTAAAATCGGAGCACTATTATGACAGATTTTGTCGGAGCATCCACTACAGGTTGCGTTGCAAAACAGTCCAACTTTTCGACAGATACATAATAAACCACATCCTTTTTTGCAAACAGAAAATCATTTTTAAAAGGTTTTCCGCAGGAATTTTTTGCATTCTGATGGATTGCAAAGATAATTCTTATGTATTCTTATGAGGCAAACTTTTGTGAACGAAAGTTTATTTCTACCATACTTTGTTCATAAAAACCATCAAATACAACAGTATTATTATTACCGAATTTTCTTCTCGAATAATAAATGATTCTCGGAAAAAAACTGCTGTAAATGTGCCATTTAATTTTATACAAAAGCATATTTCAAAAAAGGTTTATGAACATGAAACGCAACCAAATAAAATTACTAAATATACTAAATCTTCTAATAATATTGCCGCCGCAAGTTTTAAAGTAGCAAATTTTAAAGATATTGCTAAACATGGCAAAGCATTTACGGATTCATTAAATCAACTCTTTTAAGTTGTCTTGAAACACTTTCCAAAAATTTTGAAAGCAAAGATAAAATTCTCACCCGTAGCCAAAGTATGCAGTTAAGTGCAAACACCGTAAGAGATTGTAAAAATTTTATTAAAATACGTGAAAATATTTCTAAACAGTTAAAATCTGATCTTCATGCGTTTGAAGTGGTTGCATTGGCAGTTGATGAGAGCACAGATATTAACTCCGATGCCAGACTGGCAATTTCTTTGCGTTGTGTTACAGTTGGGAAAATACGACAAACTCCTAAAACTAGAAACTTTGCAGGAACGAATTTTTATTTACACATTTTGCGTCCGTGAAATTGTCTCTCTCGTCGCTAACGCCTCTCGTGAACAAAATTATCACTCACGAAAAATCAATGTTTTCATCTCTTGTAGCAAAATGTACTATTTCATAATTGGCACGCGAAAATAGTGATTATTACAAAAAAAACGTCAATAAAATTCAGTTGCGAACCCTGGTGTAGACTGTAGAATATAAATCCAATATGAAAAAAATATAAGCAAAAGATTCTCCTCCGTGAAAATTTAAGAACGAATAGCGCATGTCTTGCAAACCAAAAAATCCAATATATTCTGAGCTTTTGTTATCCATAAAGTATACTTTTAAATTTCACTAGTAAAAATTGTGTACGAAGAATAATATATAGTTAAAAGTCTATTGAACGGCGTTTGGGTGGTCCGCTACTTCACGGTATAAGAGAACGGTGAACTTAAATCACCAAACTTATCACAATGAAACTAAATAGTGAAACATAAAAGTCGAAAGACAAAACGCAGAAGTTATATCGTAAGATAAACAAACAATTGTGAGGCTTAGGCTTTTCACTGGGATGTGGCACTTTGACTACCTTTTTTTGGTTTCGTTTTCAACTAAAATTTCTCTTTTATTATTCTGCAATAACTTAACTTCTTCATTCACAACAATTAAAAATATAATTTAACAAACACTATCTCACGTTTTATACTCAAATAAAAATTTTATTACGATAATCACTTAATTCACACTATGTTTTTGTTTGATGTCGTTAAAAGTCAAAGATGACAGATAATAATATTAAAAAAATATATCAAAAATGATAATAAGTTCCTGTAACATAACCGATAATCTCAACTGTAGTTTTATTTTAAAAAACAACTTTCCATCTGGTTTAATTAAACGACTATTTAAATGTTTAGGGAATAAGAAATAAGAATAGGAGTTAATATGATTGGTTTGTCCAATTTTTAGGACGGTCACACCCAACATATAATGAAAAAAGTGCTCTCTGACAGCTATTTCGTAATCATTTACCTTCGTCTCTTACAGGAGAATATGCACATTACAAACCCACTTGAACTTCAGAAGTTGGAAGTACAAAAAAATTAATCGAGCAAAATTACTAGTTAACCAGAAATTTAAACCCAAATCCTTAAAAATGTTAGGCAACGCGATGAAGCTATCAATTATTATTAATTAGTAATTGCAGCATGGGAAATTAACCCTATTCCTGTGGAACATTAGATCTAGGTCGCTATAGATACAGATACAATACAACCGCTACGGATGTGGTCGGATACCAAGGCAAGTCCCAAAATTAATGTTTTACCAAACAAAACATTCGTAATTTTTGTTTACTTCAAATTCTCTGCATATTTCGTTTTACTTAAATAAAAATAAAATGATTTTGACGGCATAAGAAATTTGATTTAAAAATTAAAACACGTTGTGATATGTTGTGATAATGCACGTGTGTAATAAAAACAATTCTACATTGAAAAAAAGTATCGATGTATAGGTATAGGAAACTAATATTAAACTGATATAAAATAACATATACAAGCGTATTAAAAATATCCCCCTTCATTAGATCTGTACGAATAGAGAGCAAGTTCAGTAAAAACAGATGCACAATTTAATTTGTAGCTTTGTTTATATATGTATGTATGTTATATTGTATATAAACATATTTTCAGTTATAATTCACTAATAAAAAAAGTGTGCCATACTGAATATATAGTTAAGAATTTGGTAACAGTAAAATGGGTGGTCCACTACTTCATGGGTTAACAGAGTGGTGAACTCAAATCACTACACACCACATTGTGGGCAAAGTCATTATGGATTTAATGTCAAATGAAGGAATGTCGAAAGACTAATCAAAGAAAATATGTCGAAAGACAGAGTAAAAACAATTAGAGAAGCGCAAGTTTCTTACTATGATGTGGTACTATGACTACCTTTTTTTTCCGAAGGTAATATGGTTATAATATACAGCTAACTGTTCTGACGAATGATTCAATCCTTTTTGTTGAGTGGTCATTGCTTCATTCCTTTGGCTGGTACTTTTGGTTGCATTTTACAATTTTATAGCTTCGAGGATTATGACATGAAAACGTTTTAATAATATTTTAATTTTGTTAATAAATTAAAATATAATGATGGTTTAGTCTCCAAGTTGTTTAAATTTGATTTAGAATAATTTATTTAAAATAAATTTTCTATTTTCCATCAATAACTTAATTTATAATATATGTTACGCGATTCGAACATAAATGTTCATATTCCAACGTTTCAAAATATTATAATAATAATATAATATAATAATATAATATTTTGAATCGTTTGAAAATGAACATTTATGTTCGAAACGCGTAACATATATGGGTAACTCTTTTACAAACCGAACGGATTTTGATGAAAATTCATTGACACCTCTTCGATTTGGCTGAAATTTTTTTTAGGTGTTTTTTATCGATAAAAAAGATATACCTGTTCGAGGATTTTTTTTTTTTTTGGAAAATAGAGCTGTTCTAAATTTCGTGAATTTTGTGATTTTTGGCTTGAAGACTTATTTTCAAAAATTTGTAGTTCCGAATCTATTAGAGCTACAATATTTTCACGAAGCACTTTTTTGTAGCTGAAAAATTAAACTTTGAGGAAAAAATATTTTTTATAAAAAATATTAACAAATACATATTATTATAAACAATTTAATTGTTTAAATCGATTTTTAACAATTGCCCCCAAAACGAATCCAGTTCTTAGTATTTTCATTGTATTTTTCGTCAAATTTTACGTCAAAAACATGTTTTTAAAATATGGCACCTTTTCAATTATTCTTAAAATATTAATTTATGTAGCGCGTAACGACCCAAAAAACGGTTTTTTGCTACAAAAATCAAATCTGTAACTTGTTTTCGTTTTCTTTCTTTTCGTTTTTTTTTAAATATCGGTTAAAGTTAAAGTTTAAAGTAATAGAATTCATTATTTATTACTCTCTACTTCGTTTCGTGTGTCATGCTCCAATTTCTATCCAGCCTGACGTCGCCTAGATTCTTTTGTCATAAAGACCATTTCTTTTCATTTAAATAAATCATAAGCTCTTATCATAAAACAATCCTAAAATTTCCATCCCATTCAACAAATTCGATCCCATAAACTATTTTTGCGAGCGAGTCTTCAGAGAATAAATGATCCCATTCGAACACCACGAGAACTATTTAATTGGGCGACAGAATCATTGCCAAACATTACTTGTCGCTATTCTACAAATGATGAGTACGAAGAAGAAAAAAAATTATTATCAGAACGATTTACAAAAGCAAAATCGATAAAGGGAACTCAAAAATATCATTGCATGATTCCAATATCTTTTCAAGAATTAGCAGCTAAGATATTTTCTTTGCATAAAAAAAAAAATTTTGTGAAAATTTTCAATTAAAAAATATTATTATTAATCTGTCAAGGAGAGTGTTCATTTTTGATTTTACTATACAAATGTGGTTATTCCAATAAAGTACATATAAGTAATATTAAGAATTATTACTTTATTTTTCATTACTTGATTTTTTTTATTTACTAAGATATTTTTTATCATCTATTATTATTTGTCAAAGTTTGTCATGGCAGTGGTGGCTAATACAACAGACAGGTTGAAATTACGTGGTGCACTGGATGGATTTTTTTTCCAAACGCTTGATAATAATTTTTTGTTTCAATCAAGATTTGTTTTCTAACAAGTCAGGAGATTCGGTTTGAAAACGAATAACCCATAAATTTTTTTTATGCAAATTTTCAATAAATAATTGTTACAAAGTGATTTGTAACATTTTTTGCAATTTAATTTAAAATTTTGAGGTTATGTCAAAAACTAGTTTAGACAAAAGCTGTAGACCTTTTAATTATCTACAACTTTCACATTTAACTTTTTTTGATACAAGTTACAGATTTGATTTTATAAGCAAAAAACCGTTTTTTGGGTCGTTACGCGCTACATAAATTAATATTTTAAGAATAATTGAAAAGGTACCATATTTTAAAAACATGTTTTTGACGTAAAATTTGACGGAAAATACAATGAAAATACTAAGAACTGGATTCGTTTTGGGGGCAATTATTAAAAATCGATTCAAACAGTTAAATTGTTTATAATAATATGAATTTGTTAATATTTTTTATAAAAAGTATTTTTTCCTCAAAGTTCAGTTTTTCAGCTACAAAAAAGTGCTTCGTGAAAATTTTGTAGCTCTTATAGATTCGGAACTACAAATTTTTGAAAATAAGACTTCAAGCCAAAAATCACAAAATTCACGAAATTTAGAACAGCTCTATTTTCCAAAAAAAAAAAATCCTCGAACACGTATATCTTTTTTATCGATAAAAAACACCTAAAAAAATTTTCAGCCAAATCAAAAATGGGTCGGTCAGAAAGGTGTTCGGTTTATAAAAGAATTACCCATATTATAAATTAAGTTGTTAATGGAAAATAGTAAATTTATTTTAAATAAATTATTGTAAATTAAAACGTTGTTGGTTGATTATTTGTTTAAATAAAATCTGTTCTGTAATAGGAATTACAATATGTATACGATATATATTACAATATGTATTACAATATGTATACGATGTATATGATATATCACAACAACACATAGACATCTTTTAAGACCTTATGTTCTGAGGTGTTGATGGATACACATTTTTGTTTTAGGTAGCTATTTCATATAAAACTCTACCTATTGCAATGTGCCTCATTTTGGAATTTCAGAAAAATTTTGATGCCAAACGACTATATATGATAAGCGAAGATGGAAAAACAAAAAAAAATTATATATATATATATATATATATATATATATATATATATATATATATATATATATATATATATATATATATATATATATATATATATATATATATATATATATATATATATATATATATATATATATATATATTTATATATATCTATATATATAAAGATATATATATATATATATATATATATATATATATATATATATATATATATATATATATATATATATATATATATATATATATATATATATATATATATATATATATATATATATATATATATATATATATATATATATATATATATATATATATATATATATATATATATATATATATATATATATATATATATATATATATATATATATATATATATATATATATATTAGGGTGGTCCAGAAAAATTAAAATTGTGTTTTTTAACGCATACCCTTTAATTTTTTTTTGTTTTATGTCAAAACAACTGTTACTGTTGTTACAATACCTGTTTTATTGTGCTTATAATTTCTAAATGTCTTGTAGGTTATACGAATTTTCCTTGAAAAATAAATATGTCTGTCGAACTACGTAGTTCTAAACAAAAAATATACCTAAAAGGTTACCAAAAACTCCCTTTAAATGGACAAGCTCTCGTATAGTATTGTTGTATAATATATTGTTTTTTAATATAATACATTTCATACGAAAACAAAGAACAATTGTTGTGCCGAAACTGAATAATTCTATAGACACGTTTGGAATGTTATTTTAGATTGAAAACTCAAGACAAAGTGCAAATTCTCTGCTGTGATACTAAAACTGCTTTGAATACACATCGTATGTGTGCGCGTTGAAAAAAATCAATATAGAAAAACGCAACCATCACATGTACGAGCTGGTGTTAAAAAGTCATTTTGAAGTGAAAATAAAACAAGTGCCTATAATAAGCCCGGACATTCCACTTTTTCAAAAAAATTGAGATCATTGGCAAAAAGTTGATCTCCATAAAATAGAATGCTATAGAGAAAAGGTAGAATGGTGCCTGTTTCCAAAATTGATAAATTGAAAGTAGATTAAATAATAATAGAAATAATAATTAAAAAGGAGATATCAGTGCTTAAAGCACTTCAGCTGTATCGTTCAGATAGAGCTGAAAGAGCGGTCTAATTAATGCAGGACTTTCATTGTTTAATTACAATTGAGGCAATATTTGTTATGTTGCGTACAAAAGCACAAGATGTTATATCCGGACTGTAAACAGCAAACATTGCAAAGAAAATATACTTAGTAATAGTTGTTGTAATGAAAAATAATATTAAAATATGGAGTTACTGAAATCTCAAGCTCTGAGATATCAAGACTTCGGTCTGGGTTAAGGATTTTGATATAGTTTTCGGCAAAAAACTTTTATGATGACATTGCTTTTAGTTTTGGGCAGCGATGTATATCAAACATAAAACTCTTTGTTAAAGTACAAGTATTTTATTTCTGTTTAGAAATTTATTACAAAACTAACACGAAATATTAATAAGTGCCGGGAAATTATAACAGATCATAAATTAATATAACTCAGTGAAAAGATTAAACACCCTGCAAACTACTCAAAAACCTCTCTATTTAGCGTTTGAAGAAAATATTACAAAACAGATATTCATGGTTCTTTCAAAATTCAAAAAATATTCTAAAAATTAAAATAAAATAAAAAATTAAAACTTTTTTTTAGAGTAAAAACATTCCAAAAATTTTACAAAATCGAAGATTGAAATTTTTTTCAAAATTCAAAATTTTTTAAAATATTCCAAAAATTATAACAAAATCAAAAATTTCCATATCCAATTTCAGGTTCGATAACATTTCATGTCAAACAAATAATTAATTTCATATTGTTCCAAAAAATTAAGTAAAATGAAAATCATTCTTCTGACACACTTGATAACATTTTTTTGACAAACTTATAATGCAATAATCTAGATTTTGGTTTCACTTACCAATACCGACCATCAAAATTTCTCTAAATTCAATGTTCCTATTCGTAATCACTTAAAATGAACGTTTTTATGCAAAAAATAGGCAAATTTCCTTGTTTTGACACACTTGACGTTTTTTTTTGACACACTTCCCGTACAGTTATCGAACACATCGTTCTTTTGGCTCTTACAATTGAGTAACCCTATTTTTAGAAACAAAAATTTTTGAGATCCCTTCCAGCGGTTTTCTAGATTTCGTTGGTTGTGACGGCAGACAGACATACAGTTTTTTTTTAGAATCAGTAAGTCCTAAAACGTCGAGAATTAATGCCGATAAATGGGGTAAGAATTTCATTTTTGGCTCGAGAATGTAATACTTAGGACTTTCAGACCGAAGTAATATCTTTTTCTAATTCATTGGCGTTTTATTTAATGAGAGTAAAATAATTTCTCAAATAATTACACAGTAATCCCATTAAAAGCTTGTATGTTAAAGTTTAACTTCAAGTCGGCACGGGTTATCGTCATCCAATCGCACGAACGATGTTAGTTTGCATGGTTGAAGAAAAAAAAACTTCGCTGACATAGCTTAGTCCTAGCTCAAGTGTATAGTCATCCATTTGATTACGTTATATACAAAAAACATAGTTCGCAAAGCTTAGCTCAAAAGTTTAGCGCGCCTTAATTTTTTTTTTTTTTTTTTTTTTTTTAATAAGAAGTGTTCTGTAGTAGGAATTACAAAATGTGTCACAACAACACATAGATACCTTTTAAGACGTAGGTCCCACAACAACATGCGTCTTGAGGTATAGGTGGACGCTTTTTTTAAATCTTTGTGGATTGAAAGCACTCGAGACTATTGATTCGGGCAAAGCATTCCATGTGTACGATGTACGCACAAAGAAATCCCTTTGCATTCTATTACTATGACAGTGAGTAATCTCGACAGTTCGACCGCCCGCACACACCGATTGACGAGTAAAACGGGGAAAAACATATGTCTGAGGCATTATGGACCTGATTTCATCCGAGCACTGCTGGTGACGATATTTATAAAAAACAACGAGATCAGCAACAGTGCGACGATGTTGCAGGGAATCAAGACCTAATGTTAAATCTCGATCACCAACAATTCGTATAGCTCGCTTTTGAACAGAGTCCAAAAGAGCCAGGATAGTAACAGATGCAGCGCCCCAAACTTGACAACAATACTCCATACAGGGACGAATATAGGACTTATAAATGTGGAGTAATTGATGTGAAGTAAAATATTTTTTACATCTATTGAGGAGGCCGAGTTTTCTTGACGCGCTCTTTGCCATGGCCATTATATGATCGTTCCAGAGTAAGTCATTGGATATTGTGACTCCCAATAAACGAATGCTTTTACATTCGTCTATTTGGTCGTCACACATATTAATTGAAATATCGTTAGGAAACTCGGTCTTTGATCTGGAAACAATAAATGGCTGTGTTTTGATGGAATTAAAATTGACCAAATTTTTGTCACCCCAATCGGCGACTTTTTTTAGGTCCTCGTTTACATTTATGGCAGCGTCTCTCCGGACGGGATTTATTCGTTCATGCATTTTACCCTTTGAAGATAGGGGGACGAATGACTTGTGCAGTGTACTATCATCTGCAAAACTATTTATTGGGTTACTGGTGATTTGCAACAGTTCGTTGATATAAATTAAAAATAAAGTGGGAGATAAAACTGAGCCTTGGGGTACACCAGCGTTAATTAATTTGGACTCAGAAGAAAAGCCATCTATAGATACCGAAATGTATCGGTTAGACAGAAAATTTTGAATCAAATTCACGACTGTGGGATGAAAACCGTACGCAACGAGCTTGTTGATCAAGTTGGCATGCCAAATTCGATCAAATGCTTTTGAGATGTCTAATGCGATCACGTACGTTTCACCACCTTTCTCAAGTATGCTATTCCAAATATGTGCCACATAGTTCAATAGATCGGTTGTTGATCTTTTGTTTCTAAAACCGTATTGGCTGTCAGATATCAAATGGTTGTCTTCCAAAAATTTGGATATGTGTGAATTAATATAGTGCTCGTATATTTTAGACATGACTGGGAGTAAGGCTATTGGTCTATAATTTGAAATATCACATTTCGTTCCTTTTTTTGGGACAGGTTGGACATTGGCCAACTTCCAGCAGGAAGGATAAATACCAGATTTATAGGATTTATAAAATATTTTGGTGAGGGTTGGTGCAAGTTCTTTTGAAAATGTTTTTAGAATAACAGGGGGAATGTTGTCCAGACCAGAAGCTTTGTTGTTGTTTAACCCCCTTAAAAGTTTTTCGACAATTTTGGGTTTGAAATGTAATTGTTTCATATTAACTCCTGAAGACTGGATTTGGGGTATTTCTTTAGGAGTTTCTAAAACTGTTGAATTTGAAGCAAAGCGTTCCGCGAACAATGTAGCTTTTCTTGCAGGGTCAGTAATGATTGAGTCACCATCAATGATAGGAGGGATAGAAGATTTAGTACCACAATTTAAAGAATTAATGGCACTGTAAAAACTTTTGTCAGAAATTGACATACTCGAAAGTTTTGCCGCTTTCGCTCTGTCAATCTCTGCTTTTTCGTTTTCAATTATCTATTTTGATATTTTATTAGCCTTTAAATATTGGAATCGATTAACAGAGTTCTTTTTATGAATCCAAATATTAAATAATCTACGTTTGTTTCTAAGAGCCAATTTGGCTGCTTTCGAAAACAAATATTTTTGTTGGGGTTTCATTATTGAAAAGGGAACGAATTTGTTAATACCGAATTGAATGGTTTCAGTAAAGTTTTGAGCAGAAACATTTACATCGTCAGTATAAAAACAATGACGATCAAAAGGGAAACCTTGAAAAAAACTTCGGAGACCATTGGTGTCCATTTTTGAAAAGTGAAATATTTTACGGGATTTGGGAACTCTAGTTTGTAGCAAATCAGTTTTGATAACTGATGTGATTAGGTAATGGTCAGAATTTCCAATACTACCCTTATCGACATCGACACTCGTAATATCTGGCATAGATGGGAGATAAAGGTCTAAGAGAAAACTTTTATCACCGCCATTACGAGGAGTGAAAGTTGGGCTTTTTACAATCTGCGTCAGGTCGTGCGATGCAGCAAATATTTCTGCCTGCCTTCCATTGTTGTCGTCGTCGGTCATTTTGGAAAATTCCAACCACGATTTGTTGTGGACGTTGAAGTCGCCGGTAACGATAACCTCACAACTTTGAAATTGTGCTCTAATTTCGTCGACAACATTAGTCAAGTCATTAAAAAAATTGGGATTATGTTTGTTTGGGGACCGGTATAGAGCTATTGTGAAAAAAGAAATTTCAGGTAGACAAACCTTTAATACTACTGTACTGTAGCCATCACCATGTACTTCATAATTTGGAAAGCGTTTATATGCAACACTCTCATGAATGTATGCACATACACCCTGATGAAGTTTAAAAGCTGATTCAAGCCTATATTTGGGATTTAGTGTTACGTCATAGGGATGGTTTTCAGAAACTTGTGTTTCTGTAAGAAAAAGAATATGCGGGTGGTCGTGCTCGAGATGATGTTGTACGGCGTCCCGGTTGGCATTCAATCCACAAATATTTTGAATGTGTATTTTAAAATGTTTTTTATCAAATGTGATAGTCATTTGATCAAAATATAATTTGTTTTAAAAAAATGGGTAACCAAACAATAAATCCTATCATATAATAAAATATGACATAGGCCAATATTTCATGATAGGATGTAAAAAATAATAAACAGGTGAAAACAAAGTTTTTAAAAAATTTGAAAGGTTACTAAAATATTTATCCATATTGTTCCCACGAGTTTAGACGCAATAAAGGTCACCAACAGGCCTTCGTCTATACCTGTTAGAAGTCTATATACAACTGGGGGCGACAGGTGCCCAGAGGATGGTACTTTTGTGGTTTGACCCTGCAAGAGTCCTCTCTAGTGTGTACCCACCAGGGGGTGCTAATAAGGGAGCACCTTCCCGCGACCCGGGCGGCTAAGCCAAGGTCCCCGTTCCCGCTAGACATGACAACAGGTTTACGGTTTGCAATAGCAGGCTAGAGCCCACTATAGCTCAGGTACCTCGGGTTCGCCAAGTCCCGTATCACGGTCTAATCAGACCAGTGACCCCTGAGGGGAATTACAACTTTTATAAAATAAAAAAGATGAATCATATCATGAATCATAAGAAAAATGTGGTATCAATAAACACTAAAAAAAGGTAGTCAAAGTCCCACTTCATAGTAAGAAACTTACGCTTCTTTAATTGGTTTTATCTTTCGATAATTCTTGAATTTTGTCTTGCGACCTTTATTATTTCTCTTGTCTTACGACATTCAATGTAAACTCTCACACAATGTGAATAATTAGTGATTTAAGTTCACCACTCTTTTAACCCATAAAGTAGTGGACCACCCGAATCAATTTCAACAAATTTGTATATATATTTTCTTGATGATACACAATTATTATTAGTGAATTATAAATTAATATTTTTTTTTTCAATTGCATATATACAAAGTTTAAAAATTATTTGAATCTCTTCTTTTACTTGACATGAGCTCTATTCGTATAGTTTTAAAGATGGGGAATATATTTTTATTAATACATATACACACTTATTTTTTAATTGGTTTATTTGTACTACAATTCTGATATTTGTCGAGATTTTTAGAGTAAAATCCACACAAACATAGGGGAGATATTACAATTTAGATTTTGTTTTCAATAATGTCGAATTCTTTTCACTCGAATCCATAAAAAAAATTGATGTAAATCAAAATCTTTGTGCTATTCACGCAAAAAAATCAATTTTCTTTTCGATTTAAATAAAAAAAAATGTGCATTTTTTCCTAAATTTGTTTGGCATTACTAATATCAACAAAGAAAATTTAAAAAATAAACGTTTTGTTAACGACAATTTTTATATAAATACGAATTGTTTTATTTTGAAGAGGTAATTATTGTGTTTTATCCATCCATCCATTCCATAATATAATAGCTGTGAGTCTATCCCTCTACTACCAGGGTATTGTTCATATTGCAATATTGGTATCACGCTCGACTGATGATCTATAGGTCGTGAGTTCGAAACCTGGAGTTGTACAATTTTTTTATTTGTTTTTTTTAATTTATTTTTAAATAACATTAAAATTATTGTTTTTTTTATTCATACATACAAAAAAATTCCATAATATAATGGCCGTGAGTCTATCCCTCTACTACGATTGTAACGTTCATATTGCAATGTGGGTATCGCGCTCGACTGATGATCTATAGGTCGTGAGTTCGAATCCTGGGGTTGTACATTTTTTAATTGTTTTTTTTTTAATTTATTTTTAAATAACATTAAAATTATTGTTTTTTTTATTCATACATACAAAAAAATCATAAAAATTGTGTTTTACGATATTGCAATTTGATCGATAATGCAGTTTTTATAGGATTTTATTGCACTGTCATTAATAAGAAAATTAATTACTTATTTGAGAGGGAGTGCTAAAAATTATTAAAAAATTAAGGCTAAAAATTAAAAATTTAAATTTGGCGGAGCCCGCGGTATACCCCTAGCATAATATATATATACAATAATATAACTAATATTTAATATAATAACTTTGAAACGGATTTATTAAAATGATTTATGGATTTATTAGAATTAAAATATTATATTTTATTGGTGGATGAAAAAAGATGCATCATACAAAAAACGAAGACGCTTTTCCCTAAAATGAAGCAATTTAAATTTAAAAAAAATATCAATGAATAAAGCAAAATATATTAATCCACAAATTAATTAAATCTTTTGTAAATATTTCAATAAGCAATTGCAAAAGATGCTATTATATGGAATTTTTCAAATTTAAAAGTAAACAACCGCCATTAGAATATCACTAATACAAACATAATTCACATCAACTTTTATTCTTTGTTCTATTCACTCATAATTTCTAAATTGTTTTGAAGATAATGAAAAGAAAACCACATAAGATTCGTTGTTATTCAAATTTCAAACCATTATTTTTTTTATTAGCAATCATTTGTTTGATTATAATATATATAATATTATGTTTTTCCAATATTTTACTTTAAATAATCGGTTACATGAAGTGTTAATCGCTCGTCGAGAATTCTGTTAACAGTTCATCCTTCTTATCCATTAACGCTTGCTTAAATTAATTTCTTTGATATCAAAACATGATATCAGAGGACGACTATCAAGTTCCATAATTTTGAATAATAAATCCAAAGCGTTTTAAAATTACCGTTGTCAAAAATAATAATAAATTCTTGTTTTATTTGGAAATGGGAGATAAAATCAATATGAGTAAAAACAAGAATAAATATATTTCTCTAATCCCTGCATTTAAATTGAATGGAGAAGAAAGCACAAGAGTTAAGAGAGTAAACAATAATGTAAATAAATAGATAAATCCTTTTTTATAATTCACTAGTACAAATTTTTCGCCTAAATAATACATATTTAATCATTTAATTCCGATTTGATTGGTGGTCCGCTACTTCATTAGGAAAAAGAGAGAGAGAGATCAAGAGAGAGAACTTAAAAGTTAAATCACCAAATCAGAATATTAGTTAAATGGGATAAACAAAATTAGAAATTCCGTAACTTTATCTAACTATGAAGTGGTAGGTTTGACTACCTTTTTAATCAAGAAACTGTATTTAGTGTCAATCAAAACAGCATCAATAGATAACCGTTCACGAAAGGATTTTTTGCTGGATTTGTCCATGGACCAGGTCCGTCTTTAAGAGATCCGATTGAAAACAGAGAACGGAGTCGCCACGAACTTATCCATCAGGTCTCTCCATCAAAGATCAAACCGACTGCCAATTCATTTATGTGGGTATATTGTTATGTCGTTCAAGCAGTTCTGGACTTCAAATTCTGAAGTGGCAATTTAGGAATTCCAAAATATGTCATTCGTCTAAAACTTTTTCAAAGTCTGCAAGCGAAATTCGTACATATTTCTTAAAGTTTACCGGCATATTTATACGTAATCTCGAAATTAAGCCACATGAGCCACATATATTATATTTCTATTACAATAGACAGATTTTTGTTTCCTATTTTCAGAAACTTTAAACTCCGTGAGTGTTAAGTATGAAAGTAAAATTCATAAAAAGTTGAAAGATTAACATATCGCCCGCTTCGTGACAAGACCTATCCTATCTACAAAAACTACATTTTCCGGGAGACAAAAAAAACTGTGCACCGTGATAACGATTAAAATTTTTTATCGTGATAACGATTAAAAATTTTCGTAAAATTTAAATGAGGATTCTTTATAGATAATTTCAACGTATCAATAACTATTTTTGTTAGTTATCTCGATGGTAAAATTTTTAATGTACTTAGGATAATTTGAGTCAAATTGTTTAGCAGGTAGGCAATCAGATGCAGTTTTACTTTTACGTTTTAGTTATTATGTATAGGTTCGCCTGCATTATAGCTATATTTCTACATCAAAAACTCATTTTCGCAAAAAACGCAGAGAGGAGTTCTTGTCACGAAGCGGGCGATATAGCACCTATAAAAATATATTAAATATTTTTGAGTTTGATATTTTAAATTAAATTTTTCTCAAAACTACCATTTCACAAACATACAAGATAACACTAATTTACAAATTTTGATTTTTTTCGTCTCCCTGACTAAAACCCAACTTTTCTTGTGGATTTTGACCTGCTGAACACGAATATTATATTCATTTTTTTAGTTTAGCTATTGTTTTTGAGATATTAATTTTTTCGGTGAAAAAGAAGTTATTTCTTTTTCTAGATTGCATATTTTACAAAACAAACAAATTCAATCTATTAATGAAAGAAGTGCATAGAAAAGATGCTAAAAAACATTTTGAGCTATTTTTTGTAAAAATCCATTAAGGATTCTGCATTCTGATTCTTTAAGTTAAAAAAAACGAATTTTGGTTTAGGTTGCACCAAGTTATTCAGGTTTTTCCAAAGAAAAATAAACTAAAAATTTGAAAAAAAATTTTTTTTTACTAAAAATAATTTAAATTCTGCAACATATAGTTGATTTATATCTAAGTTGTTATACAGATTTTCAAATAAAAACTGCGAGCCAATTTGAGTTTTCTCTATGTATTTTTCTTTTCTTTTTGTAATAATATTTTACAAGTTCAGTCGTTCCAAAAAATCAGTTATGAATTCTTTTAAAATAGTAAAGTGTAAAGTTAAATTTAATTAAATGGCTGCTCAAGAAGTTTCAAGTGCAAAAATAGTCCAACTTAATTTTGTTTTATTTGTGGAATTTGCTAAATACATCCTGCTAAAAAAATCACTCCATATATAAGAATTGCCTACTTTCATTACTTCGGTATAAAACTGAATGAAGATAAACCGTGGATGCCGAAAAATAGTTATGTCAACTGCAACTTAACACATTCAAGATGGTACAATAGAGAAAATGTTCATTTAACGTTTTAACGTTGTGTTACGACCAGGTTTTGACCTTAGCTCGCAATTTTAATTCGTAAATCTGTATAAAAACTGAAATATAAATCAATTGTGTTCGAGAATTTAAATTATTCTTGGTAAAAATTTTTTTTTAATTTTGAGTTTTGAATTTTTTTGGCAGAACCTAAATAACTTGGTGCAACCTGCACCAAAATTCGTGATTTTTAACTTAAAAGAAAGGATATTGCATTAACTGTAGGCTCCAAGAAATTAAAAAAATTTGCAATCATTGTTTGTTCAAAATTTATGGCGTTTAAAATAGAAAATTTAAAAAAAACATTTTTGATTTTTTTTCAACTTTTCTCGCGTATAGCTTTCAGAATCCTTGATGGATTTTTTCAAAAAATAGCTCAAAACGTTTGTTAGTATCTTTACTATGCACTTCATATTAATATATTAAATTTGTTTGTTTTGTAAAACAAGAGCTAACCTAAAAAAATTAATACGATATTCATGTTCAGCAGGTCAAAATCTATAGGAAAATTTGGGTTTTATTTAGGGAGATTTTTCTTGTAAACTAGTGTAATTTGTATTGACGGATATATATTGCAAACGGCCATATATTTTCTGTTAAGAACATCATCCGACGAAAATTTATTATTATAATTCAAAGCAAACGGATCGTTTTAAAAAAAAACTTGCTTTCATCCTTTGCAAATTCCATTCATTCCTTGCATATATTCACTATTGTACTACCTAGCAATTATCTTAAATATAAGAAAATCTTAATTAAAACACATATGTTAATAATAATAGTTTAAAAAGCAAAAGCAATCGGTGTAATGTAATCGGTGTATTACACTAGCTAGACAATTGATCATATTCATTACAAATCAGTCATTATAATATGCTTAATTTTAATATAATCAATCACAATACAAGATTTTGGTTAGTTGTAAGCAGTAAGATGCCAAAAAATAATCGATTTAACGGTGATAATATTTAAGGTTATAATACAAGTATTTTAAACTTCCTCTTAATTTGCGATGTTGCCATTTTAAATTTACTTTCCCAACATCTCTACTTAATTTATTTTGCGCTTATGAGAAATAAAATAGTATTACATGAAATAGTTGGATGTATTGGAAAAAATATTCTCTTTCGTCATATTTAGTGCTATTAACATTTACAAGCCCAATATGAATACAAACATATATTCCCCTTCATATAAAGCGATCATCTACGAAAAGAGTTAATTAATAAATAGAGTAAACAATTGTATAAAGTAAATCTGTAATTTTTTTTAAAATTCACTAGTACAAATTGTGAACTACAAAGAATAAGTAGTTAAATGAAAAACATTGTAAAGTGGATGGTCCTTTACTTTACAGTTTATAAGATTAGTGGTCTTAAACACACTACAAAATGCTATCGGAAATTTGATAAATGTGTTTAACAACAAGAGAATTTTCTATAATGATATATATTCAAGATTTTATCAAGGTTTTTATCTATACGATAGTAATAGATCCTATAACCATTGTGTAGTTTAGACTTATAAGACACTAAAAAAGTGAATGTATTCTATTCGCAGGAGGGGTCGATTTTGATTAATTATGATCAATGTTGATCTACGGGTCTGACTACCCTGCGTACTCTAGTCCCCTGCCATTGACATACGAGTTAGCGTGAGATATATCACACACCACTGGCAATGGCAGGAGATGTCATTAGCCAAGATGATATCTTGGGGTGCTGGCGGACTTTAATTAGTCAACGACAGCACTTCTAGTCTTAGCTGGGTAGCGTTCCGTAGTGGTACCGCTCATTAGCTCTTCCGAGGAATCAGACCAATACGTAATTATGTGTGGGCTTTGTGCCTCGATTAGGGTGCATCAGCTGGATTATTAGCAATTAGTTTTGTTTTGTTTTCTGCAAATTTCTATTTCAATATTGGCATATGTCAGTCATATTTTATTGTATGATAGGATTTTTTGCTTAGTTATCCATTTTTAATAAAACATAAAAAAATAAAATAAACCTTTTGATATACCTTTTGATATATAAAGCGGCACGTCCACGGTATTTGTAGGGACAACACATATATGAATCAATAAAAAATTTTAAAATACATCTTCAAAACATATGTGGATTGAACACGACCACGTGCAACATCATCTTGAGCACGACAAAGCGAACATTCTATTCCTTACAGAAACACAAGCTTCTGAAAATTTTCTCTTTATAGAATCGCTTAATTCCAAATAAAGGCGCGAATCAGCTTTTAAACTCCATCAGGGCGTATCCGCATTCATTCATGAGAAACCCGACTTTCACTCCCTGTAATGGCGGTGATAATAGTTTTCTTTAAGATCTCCATCTTACCACAATGCCAGATATTACGAGTGTCGATGTCGCGAGAGGTAGTATTGGAAATTTGGATCATTATTCAATTTTATCAGTTATCAAAACTGATTTACTTAAAACTACAGCTCCCAACCCCCCTAAAATACTTCACTACTCAAAAATGGATAAGAGTGTCTTCAGAGTCTTCAAAATTTTTTCCATAGTTTCCCTTTCGACCGTCTTTGTTTTTACACTGACAATGTAAATGTTTCTGCTCAAAAATTCACAAAAACCATTCAATTTGCTATCAATAAATTTGTCCCTTTCTCCATAGTAAAACCCAAACAAAAATAATTGTATTCGAAAGCTGCCAAAACGGCATTTAGAAACAAACGTAGATCATTTAATATTTGGATTCATAACAAAACTCCCGCTAATCGATCCCAATCTCTAAAGGCCAACAAAATATCTAACCAGATTATCTCAAACGAAAAGTCTGAAATTGACAGAACGAAAGCCTCAAAACTTACGTCTATGTCTATATCTGACAAGAGAGACAAAAAGGGACCAAAATCCGATATCTCAAATTATAGACCAATAGATTTACTATCGGTCCTATCAAAGTCTACGAGCATTACACTCATTTCAAAATTTCTGGAAGTAAATCATTTAATATTCGACAGCCAATACGGTTTTCTAAATACAAGATCAACTACCGATCTATTAAACTATGTAGCGCATTGTTGAAAGACCATACTTGATAAAGGTGGTGAAAGATTCTTTATCGCTTTAGACATCTCCAAGGCATTCGATCGAGTCTGGCATGCCAACTTAATCAAAGAGCTCGTTGCGTATGGTTTTCAGCCCAATGTTGTGAAGCTGATTCAAAATTTTCTATCCAACCGATACATGTTGGTCGCCTTAGACTGATTTTCTTCTGAGTCTAAACTAATTAACGCTGGTGTACCCCAAGGCTCAGTATTGTCCCCAACCCTATTTTTGATATATATCAACGAATTATTGAAAATCACCAGCAACCCAAAAAACAGTTTTGCAGATGATAGTATACTCTGCACAAGTCGTTCGAGCTCCTTCCTTCAAAAGGTAAATGCACGAACGAATTAATCCCGACCGGAGAAACGCTGCCATAAACGTGAATAAAGACCTAAAAAAGTCACCGATTGGAGTGACCAAAACCTGGTCAATTTCAACTCTACCAAAACACAGCTGTTGATTGTTTCCAAATCAAAGACCGAGTTCCCCAAAGATATTTTATTCAGTATGTGTGATGAACCAATAGGTGATTGTAAAAACATTCGTTTATTGGGTGTCACAGTTTCAAATAATCTCTGGAACGATCATGTAATGGCGATGGCAAAAAGCGCATCTAAAAAACTCGGCCTCCTAAATAGATGCAAAACATTTTTCACTCCATATCAATTGCTCCATGTTTATAAGTCTTATATTCGTCCCTGCATGGCGTACTGTTCTCAAGTTTGGGGCACTGCTTCTGTTTCCATCTTGGCCCTCTTGGACTCTGTTCAAAAGCGGGCTATACGAATTGTGGGTGATCGAACTTTGACATCAAAACTTGATTCCCTACAACATCGTCGCACTGTTGCTGACCTCGTTGTTTTTTACAAATATCGTCATCAGCAGTGCTCAGATGAAATCAGCGGCATCATGCCTCAAACTTATTCTTACGCCCGTTCCACTCGGCAATCGGCTACCGCAACCAGTCAAAAAGTCGAGATCCCACGCTGTCATACTGGCAGATCGCAGAAAGACTTCTTTTTCCGAACTGCATACAAATGGAATAGTTTGCCGGAATCCTAAGTCTCAAGTGGCTTCAACCCGCAGAGGTTTAAAAAAAGCGTTGATCAAGACCTTAGAACGCCAGTTGTTGTGGGACCTAGGTCTTAAAAGGTATTTATGCGTGTTGTTGTGACACATATTCTAAACCCTATTACACAACACTTATTATTTAAAAAAAAAATTGATGAATAGAATGAAAAATTGCTTTGAAAAGCGAAAGATCCGTAACAAATGTTTTATCTCTATTCCGGTCGGTTTGGTAATAGAACCGGTGTCCTTTTGATCAGAGTTTTATATGGTTGTAACCATTTAACCAACTCGACCAGCCATGGGATAAAAATTTGCTTTTGGACGATCGACTTAACATCACAATTATTTAATTTAAACCCCAAAGCAATACCCGTCATTCTTGAAGATATTAACATTCATGACAAAGAATCGCTGAAATATTCATCACGACGTAGGAAGAAAAGCTGAACTAATACTCTCCGATTAACATGGTTTGACTCAAATGATAGTGTCCCACGGTACAGTACAAATCATAATAATAATTTGTTGGATCTGTTTTTGACAAACGAACCCGACACAACGAAGGCAATAGTTAAACAAATCCTTGGATCATCGGTTCGATGGTCCATTCAGTAATATCAACACCCGGGTAAGAAAAAGCTAAAGAGTCCAGTCTGGGCCAAGACCGCGCCATAGCTTTTGGGGGTTGGGCCAGGCTTAACATTTTCAAACAACCCAAGCTTGAACTGATGTCCTGGGGTTAAGTCTGGCAAACCAGGTTTGAGCCAAGGCCGGCTAATAAAACTTGGGCCAGGTCTACCAAACCAATTTCCAGACCCCATTTAAATGTGTGGAAAGAGGTTGTGGTAAGGGTAACATATTTGAAAATAAAGATAAACTTAATAGGGCCTGCACATGTTTACAATGCATTAGACTGGTTTATAACGCGTAATATAATAAACTGAACCTTGGTTCAGTCTAGGCATTTACAACTGGCCCAGACCCGTCTCAAAGCTAGCTAGCCAAGGCTTGGCTCGCCAATACTGGTTGTTTTACATTGGCAGCTCCTACCCGGGCAGCAGTACAATTTTTCTTGACATGGTATCTTGTTATAGATTCTAGTTGACATGGTATATTCGGATGTTCAAAGAGTTTGAATAATGATTATTTAAATGAGAAAACTAATTACGAATACATATCAAACAAATTTTAAAAAGAAAATTAGCTACATATGAGGAAAACTACATCTATGCCATTTTGGCACATTTTTACAAACGAAAAAAAAATATTAAATGTACCACATATGTGTGATGATGCATGTTTCCTAACCATTTGTCGGATTTTGCTGATTTACTTACTGGTCAGGAACCTTTAATTAGGTATATGTTTAAAATAAACTGATAAAAAAGATTCAAACAGTTTTAAATTTGTCAATTTTTAAAAAATATTTGTAATCAAACGGTCGTTATAACGGTTTTAAAAATTCAATTTTTGTAGTAAAACCTCTAGTTTCTTAACCACTTTTCAGATGATTCGCGACTTGTCCAAGATTTTAATTTTTCCAAAATGCCCAGATGAGGCCATTGCATATGAAATCTACTTAAATAAAGTTAGTCGAGAATTCCACTTCATAGTCAGAACACAACTGACGACGTTTCTTTATTGATTTATCTCGATAAACTCAAGAATGGTTTTTGTGTAAACCTGGGGTACAACGACCTGGATTTGTCTTGCGACATTCAATGTAAATTTTCAAGTAATGAAAATTAGTGTTTTGAGTTCACCACTCTTTTAACCCATGAAGTAGTAGACCACCCGAATCCTATTGAACAAATTTGTATATATATTTTCTTGATGATACACAATTATTATTAGTGAATTATAAAATAATTTTTTTTTTCAAATACAAAGTTAAAAATTATTTAAATCTCTTCTTTTACTTGACATGAACTCTATTCGTACAGTTTTAAAGATGGGAAATATATTTTTATTAATACATACAAACTTATTTTTTAATTGGTTTATTATTTATACTACAGTTCTGATATTTGTCGAGATTTTTAGAGTAAATTCCACACAAACATAGGGGAGATATTACAATTTAGATTTTGGTTTCAATAATGTCGAATTCTTTTCACTCAAATCGATAAAAAAAAATTGATGTAAATCAAAATCTTTGTTCTATTCACGCAAAAAAATCAATTTCTTTTCGATTTAAATAAAAAAAAATGTGCATTTTTTCCTAAATTTGTTTGACATTACTAATATCAACAAAGAAAATTTAAAAAATAAACATTTTGTTAACGACAAGTTTTAATAAATACGAACTGTTTTATTTTGAAGAGGCAATTAATGTGTTTTATCCATCCATCCATTCTATTTCATAATATAATTGCCGTGAGTCTATCCCTCTACTACGAGCGTAACGTTCATATTGCGATATTGGTATCACGCTCGACTGATGATCTATAGGTCGTGAGTTCGAATCCTGGTGTTGTAAATTTTTTTAATTGTTTTTTTTTAATTTATTTTTAAATAACATTAAAATTATTGTTTTTTTTTTATTCATACATACATAAAAGTCATAAAAATTGTGTTTTACGATAGTGCAATTTGATCGATAAAACAGTTTTATAGGATTTTATTGCACTGTCATTAATAAGAAAATTAATTACTTATTTGAGAGGTAGTACTAAAAATTGTATAATATTTGTTTTCCATCACTATTTTTGCGTATGTAGTTTCATTTTCCGAAAATAAAATAAGGAAAAACAAAAGCTGCTATTTCAGTATTTTCTTATTATTGGTAGTACACCAATTTATAGTACACCTCACGATGTATTTTTAAAGAATTACTTATGCAGAAGGTGCATACAGAATAGATTAGAACAAGTTGGATTACGAGTGTATAGTAGTTGTATCAAAGTCGGATGAAAGGAGAAAGATTGTGTTGGCGTTCGGGGGAGTAGGCGAGGCCCTAGGAATACCCCCTAGTATAATATATATACAATAATATAACTAATATTTAATGAAATAACTCTAAAACGGATTTAATAAATCGATTTATGCATTTATTAGAATTAAAATATTATATTTTATTGGTGGATGAAAAAAGATGCATCATACAAAAAAACGAACACGCTTTTCCCTAAAATGAAGCAATTTAAATTTAAAAAAAATATCAATGAATAAAGCAAAATGTATTAATCCACAAATTAATTAAATCTTTTGTAAATATTTCAATAAGCAATTGCAAAAGATGCTATTATATGGAATTTTTCAAATTTAAAAGTAAACAACCGCCATTAAAATATCACTAATCCAAACATAATTCACATCAACTTTTAGTCTTTGTTCTATTCACTCATAATTTCTAAATTGTTTTGAAGATAGTGAAAAGAAAACCACATAAAATTCGTTGTTATTCAAAGTCTAGTAATGGGAACAATCGAATGATTTCAATAATCGAATAAATAGTAGTCGACATGTTGTAACAATCGAATAATTATTCGAAGTGTTTTTTTGTCGTCGACAAAGTAGGACACACCATCCCTAGGGTCACAAAACTAAAAGACTAGTTGAATTTCGACCACTTCATTTTTCAGTTTAAAAAAAAAACTTAATAAAAATTTATGTTTCTGTTTTGTTAACTAGAGTTCCGTTTTTTTCATTCGGGTCAAGATCAATGTTTGAAAAAAACGATGTGGTCACGCAAAGAAAAAAAATATTATATTTTAAATTGTTGGCAACACTGAGCTCAGAAGAAAAAAAATCGTGAACTTGTAGCGCCATTTTGAAATTAAAACTCAATATAAAAAAAATTCAAAAAATATTTAACGTCCCTTGAAAAATAAAACTTCGCATATAAAAAAATTCAAAAAAATTTAATCAGAAACACTAATCCATTTTTTTACATATGGCAATGTTCATTGTTTATTGCAAATGGCGTGAAATAAAATAATAATTTAAATAATTCAAATAATATCAAATAATTGATAATCAATAAAAAATTGTAAACATTTAATCTTTAAAAAATATGGATTTTGTATCGTAGGTATTGCCTTAAAATTAATTTTAAGCAAATTTATTGAAATCATGTTGAAAACAAATCATATTAAAATTGATTTTAAACAAATTTAATAAAGTATCTTTGACAGTTTTTTATTTTGAATAAATTTTCTGTGACATTTATAATGTGGTGTTCTTTTCACTTTTCTAAATCAATTTATAAATTCGGGTCTGAAAAGAACAAAAAACAAAAGTTGATGTGAAATATGTTTGTTTTAGTGATATTTAAATGGCGGTTGTCTACTTTTAAAGGGTTGTTGGCGGTTGTCTACTTTTTTAATTCCGTATAATATTTTTTCAAAATCAATATATTATCCCATTTTTTATAAATAAACAAGGCACATATACTTTTACAATTGCATTCATTAAATTCTTCTACTCATTTATCCCAAAAAATGAAACAAAATGTTTTGCTATAATCCATTTATGACAATTAATTATTCGTTACATGATTTTATTGAAATAGTTTTTAAGTTTTAAAAACAGACATTACTGAATATGTACTTTGAACTTGAAAAATTTCATGATTTCCAGACCAAAATTTTATAACGAATTTGTCGATGAGTGTGAAGGTTTTACCTCTGGAAAATTTACGCGCCACCATAAAATTAATATTTGGAAAATTAGAAAATTTTCAAATTATATTATTATCATTATAAAATCCATAAATATGTATCCAAATACATCTTTTAATGCTCCTTGTATCATATTGCACCGTAAGTTTTTATCTATATATATAAAAATGAATGTTTGTTTGTTTGTTCGTATTTGATAATCTCCAAAACCACTGCACCTATTTGAAAAATTCTTTCACTATTTGAAAGGTACATTATTCCAGATTTACATAGGCCTTATATTATGTATATAAATGGAACCCCAGGGCTCTCAACCCCAGGGCTATTAATTAACTTAATGGGTTTTGCCTTAATTATTTAAATTGGGTTTTTATTTAAATATCGTTTTATACACTTGCTTTTCTTTGATCAATGTTTTTTACATTGAACATAATTTTATGAAATTGAAAAATGAAAGTATAATCAGACAAACAATTACATTTATATATCAAAATTATATATATTGGAATTAAACACATCTTACAAATGGTTTTATCTACACCAAATATGTTTTTGGTATGCAATTGTTTGTAATAGATGTTTCTAAAACTAAGTGAAGATAGTTGATAACATCGATTATATCGATTTAAAGCTCAAAATTACGAAATGGAATTCGCACAAATACTATACCAAGAAGCATAGCTTATGTATAATCAAAAACGGATGGCAATTGATGAACAAACTAATTAAAAATAGTGGCACTTAGCCGGCAACACGTTTGCAATAGTGATTTGCAAACGGTAACAATGAATTAATACCATTGAATTGAGCGTATATTCCCGACCACATAAACATATGTAAACTTTAAAATTTTGGATCTATGGGTGTGACAACCCCGTGTACTTTAGTATCTGTTATTGGTAAATCAGTTAACTTGAGATATCGTATACCACTGGCAATGGTAGTAAGATATCAATGATATAAGGGGATATGTGATATTTTAGGGGTGCTGGCGGACGAAATTTTTCCAATCAACGATAGCACACTTAGTCCTATAGTTATGGAATAGTCTTTGACGATGACACGCTTTTTTTAAATAAAATGTGTTGGGTAGTAGGAATTACAATGTGTGTCACAACAACACATAAGAACCTTTTAAGAATAAGGTTCCACAACAACATGCTTCTAAGGTGTTTATGGACGCAATTTTTTTATATTTTTTTTAAAGAATGAACTTTTTTGCTTGCTCGAAGAAATGAGGTTCCATATAACTATTATATATGCTGGATTGACAAAAACAATGCGTTACATGATCTTGGTATATGCTTCTAGCATTAGGATAATTAGTAAACCAATTTTAGCTTTGTTTCTGCAAATTTGAAAAAAAAGTATTTTATTTTTATTTCCTCTATCCTATTATGAAAATATGGAGGGGCTGAAATCTCACAGCTCTGAGATATCAAGACTTCGGTCTGGGTTAAGGATTTTGATATAGTTTTCGGCAAAAAACTTTTATGAGGACATGGTTTTTAGTTTTGGGCAGCGATGTATATCAAACAAAACTCTTTGTTAAAGTACTAGTATTTTTTATCTCTGTTTAAAAATTTATTACAAAACTAACACGAAACATCAATACGTAGCCGGAAAATTATAATCAAAATTCCAAAAATATTGTTAAATTAAATAAAATCAAACTTTTTCAAAATTCCAAAAATATTCCAAAAATTAGAATAATATCAAATATTTAAATTTTTTCTAAATTCCAATAATATTTCAAAAATTCTTAAAAATTCAAACCTTTTCCAACATTCTAAATATATTGCAAAAATTATTACAAAATCAAAAATTGAAAATTTTTTCAAAATTCCAAAAATTATAATATTATCAAAAATTAAAAATTTTCCAAAATTCTAAAAATATTTCAAAAATTCTTACAAAATCAAAAATTAAAACTTTTGCCGAAATTCTAAAAATATTGTAAAAATTATTACAAAATCAAAAATACAAACTTTTTCAAAATTCCAAAAATATTTCCAAAACTATAACAAATTCAAAAATTTCCATGTCCAATTTCATTTTAAATTACATTTACGTCATAAAAACAGCTACATTTTCTTCCAAAAAATTGGCTAAAAAAATAAATGAAATCATTTTTTGACACACTTGACATTATTTTTTGACAAACTTATAATGCCATAATTCTCTATAATAATAATAAAATATCATGTCACAAATCATTAATTTTATTTTTTTGTAAACAATTGGGTAAAAAATAAATAAAAACCGTTCTTTTGACACACTTGACAACATGTTTTGACAAACTTATAATGCCATAATTCTCAATAATAATAATAAAATTTCATTTCAAAGAAACAATTTTATTTTTTTCCAAAAAATTGGGTAAAAAACCAATTAAAAATCTTTTGACACACTTGACAACATTTTTCTGATAAACTTATGATGCCATAATTCTCAATAATAATAATAAAATTTCATTTCAAACCAACAATTTTCTTGTTTTCCAAAAAATTGGGTAAAAAAATAAATAAAAATCTTTCTTTTGACACACTTGACAACATTTTTTTGACAAACTTATAATGCAATAATCTAGATTTTGGTCTCACATACCAATCCCGACCATCAAGATTTCTCCAAATTTAATGTTCCTACTCGTAATCACTTAAAATGAACGTTTTTTAAGCAAAAAATATGCAAATTTCCTTGTTTTGACACCTTTTCGATTTTTTTGACACACTTCCGGTACAGTTATCGAACACATCGTCCTTTCGGCTCTTCCTATTAAGTAAACCTATTTTTAGAAAAAAAAATTTTTTAAATCCGTCCAGCGGTTTTCTAGATTTCGTCGGTCAGACAGACATACATTTTTTTTTTTTTGCTTTTTTAGAATCAGTAGGTCCTAAAACGTCGAGAAATGCCAAAAAAAGTGGGGGTAAGAATTTCACTTTTGGCTCATGAATGTAATACTTAGGTCTTTCAGACCGAAGTAATATTGTCCTATATCGTACATTATTATGTGAAAGAATTTATTATTTGGTTTTAAATTCTTTAAAAAGAACATAAAAATCCAAAAAAAAAAAATTCGCGAAATTTTTTTCAATTTCTTTGAAATTGCACAATTTTTTTTTGAAATTTTCGGTGAAAAAGATGATGAACAATGTCTTTGAAGCTACAATTTTAAATGGGAAATACGAACCGGAAGATGTAGTGTTGCCACGTATTCCAATGATTCCAACAGATAGGGCATTTGAATTCAAACGTTTAGTTTCTAGTGCAACTCACTTTTGTAATGACCATCAACAAATCACAAGGACAGTTACAGCAAGTATGTGGACTAGATTCGGAGAATCCGTGCTTCTCATATGGACTCAAGTATGTGGACTAGATTTGGAGAATCCGTGCTTCTCGCATGGTATGTGCCTGACGCGTTAGGAAAACCATTCCGTTAAACGGAAAAACAAATAATAAAGTGTACCCACAAGTACTCGAATAAATAAATAGAAATAAAACGACATTTTGAAATTATTTCCATATTAAAATAAATAAGTTGCAATAAAAATGACACAATGTAAATTGAATGTTATCATAACGAGTTTTCTCGAATTTTCTTTCTTATTACATAGTGGCAGTATGCGACGGGTATAATGTTAAATAAACAAAACTTTTACACTATTTGGTGTAAAAAATAAATTTTGGAGAGATTTTGTTATTGATTTGAGAGATTTTTGTGTGTTTCGTGTCGGGAACAAATGCAATGCATGAGCACTGTGAATATTTGTGATTCTATTTTTGTTCTATATAATGTTCTATATAGAGATGACACACCTCTACTAATTCAACAAGTGATTTAAATTTTTTTATTGCTTACTTGAAAACTTATTTGATCGCCAATTTTTCATATATCCGAACTTATCAGCTAGTGTGCTGATTATTAGGTAGATTTCATATAAAAATCTACCTATTGCAATGACCGTCATCTCGGAATTTCGGAAAAATTTTGATGCCAAACGACTATATATGTAAAGCGGAGACGGAAAAACAAAAAAAAAAAAAATTATATATATATATATATATAACGATATGAGGTATAACGGAATTTAGCGGCACTCTCACGGTCGCATTTTTCAACCTAGACCAAAAATTTTTTCTGAGCGTGTTGCGGCAAACAATCTCTTGGATAAGTTCGACAACTGGCCATATCCGGGTACAGGTTAAGAGTCTAGAGCCTTAAAACTGTCAAAAACAAAGCGTTATAACGGCCGTTTGGGGCAAAATATGTAAACAAAATTTATAAATATTAATTATTTGAACATATTTCTATCATTTTTTAAAAAGCCTGACATCTGCAATAAAAGGTTCTTTAGCTATCTGCAATAAACTGTGTAAAGTACAACGGCATTTAGCGGCACTTTCACGGTCGCATTTTTTCACTTACGCTAAAAATATTTTCTGTGTATGTTGCGGCAAACAGTTTTTTGAATATGTTTGACAATTGGCCATATCGGGGTACAGGTTAAGTGCCTAGAGCCCAAAAACTGTATAAAATAATGTTTATTTTTAAAGTTAGTTTAATACTTCTGTTTTTAATTAGTATTTTTTATAAAGTAATCTGATAAATCCGATTCTAATTGCAAACATAACTGTCTGATCCCGAAATCTACCTATTTCTAGCGGATATACCTGCCGCTCGGACTTTTAATATTCATTCATATTTTTAAAAAGAAAAATTAAAAATTATACTATCATTTTCCATTACCACTTTTTTGAAATCATTGCTACTACGTCAACAAAATGTCTGCGCACAAACTTTATTTATAAGCGTAGCAAAGCACGCCGGGTCCTGCTAGTAGATAATAAATAAAACTATAGAAAATCGTATTAGAATTTTCTCAAATAAAACCGCATGGTGTAGGAAATACACAATACTTCATTTGTAACTTAATTGTCTATCTAAAATTGTAGTGTTCGATCAGTTTACTTCTTCTGTCATTGCAACTATATAAAAACCTCACTGCAGCGTCCTTGTAACAGTAACTTGAGGAAAATATGTTAGTCACATCAAGGTTGCTAGGTCGTTACTGGATTTGTAGCAACTACAATAAAATAACATTTTTCATATGTGCTACAAAAAGAAATGTTTTATGAACGTTGATTTAACTTAAACATAACTTCTTTTTGTGTAACTTTTATGAAACATTTTAACAACCATTGTATTTTCCCGTAGCAAAATTAAAACAGTATTGTAACTGAGCCGAATGATTTGTTGCCAATCGCTAAGTCGAAACTGTAATATAACCCATATGTGACTAAATTTGTTTCATAAAACTGAATTACAACCGAATTGTAACATATTCATATTTATGTTTTAAATCGAAATCTGTGCTAGCTGGGAAAGATCTCATTAGATCTAACTTGATCAAAAGAGATCTAATCAGATCTTTTTAGATCTCTCTATTTTATCCCGGGTTTTTATTCTTATATTCTGCTTTTTGGCTTCCGTTTTTATATCGTGTTACTGTTGATTGAAGATTACTATCATCGTATCGTAAGAGTTACCATATTTACTTGTGTTGTGTCACGTAGAAATTTAGGTCTTTCCGAATTTCAGTCACTATACCCACAATATCAAAGGGGAACTCTCAGCGTCAATCCAATGGTAAGCAGGGTTAATCAACAGATGAGCATTAATTTTACTAATATAAGAAGGCTTAATTCCAATTTAAATGTGGTTCACCACTGCATCGAAAGACAAAAATCTGAAGTATTATTTCTTACCGAAAGAATTGAAAGAGGCAAAGTATCGAAATAAGATTTTGATAAATACCAGTTACTCAGTGACGAATTGGAACGTTCCTTTTATAACAAACATGGTGTCTGTGTTGTGCGAAATTCACTTTTATGTATGAGACTATAGGCTTACGAGTTGAACTCTAAGCACCATAATTCTCCTTGTAAGAATATACAGAACTCCAAACTTTCCTCCAGGCTATCTTTTTTTGGAAAAACTTTCGTCCAACCTAGATAAAATTAGTGCCGACTGCCCATTGGCGTAACTAGGAAATTGTTCTAGGTTGGGCCTGGTCTTATAATATTGCTGAGTAAAATAATTAATAAATTTTCCGTTTTTATTTCTTTCTTTTAATACATAACGGGTGTGTTAGTTTCAAGTTTATTTTCAAATTTACTATCAATTATATTTTTTTTTCTAGGTTATTTATGTTAGGTTAGGTTGCAGTAACTGTCACCAAAAACACAATATCAGGACGACATAGTAAGACCAAAATACGTAGGTTGTGATACCAAAGAATCTCGTTCCCCTACTCGAACTAACTATTTGGGGCTTCTCATGAAGCTAAGTATTTGCGTGAGTTAATAATTACCCAGGTCGGTGAGTTTTAAGAGTTTGCCGTAGAAAGGGCAAATGCTGGACACGTGCAAAGTAGATAAAACGCTGATCCCTCTTGGTCCTCATCCTTACAGCTCCTTCAATCAGTACTTAGGTGAGCTCCAAAGTTTCAGTAACCAGTGATGACTTTACCAATGAACTAATATTCTGCCTACTCAAAGATATAAGTTCATTTGAACGCTGCAGGTCTAGTGTGGGAAAGATTAACCTGCTTATCTTGCAGCTAATTTTGTTTGACTACCGCCCTATAGGTTACGCATCCCGCCCCTGTCATAAGTTAGTAGTTTGAGAGGGGCAAACGACCCGCTTAGAGCTTCCATTTCTTGTAGAAGATCGAGTTCAGTCCCTTGCTTAGCAAGTGCGTCCGTTATATAGTTGCCCTTAACGCCACTGTAACCCGGCACCTATAGAATATGCACGGTGAAATTAACGGTGTTTAGTGTCTCTTTTGACGCCGTTGCTACTACATCTACCGATTTTAATCCAGCTATTTATGTTTACATTTAGATATAAATATTTGTGTAAATAATAAATCTTTAAATCATAAAAATAAAAGAAAAAAATGTTCTTTTTAAAACAGATATTTTTGGCAAATTAAAATTGGAAAAAATCATATAAAATTATAAATTGTATTATATATTACAAATCCTTACTTAGTAACTTTGAAACAAACAAAAATTATACAAAATCAATATTCCTAGTCTCTAAATTTCTTAACATATTTTGACGCACCCTGTGTCAAAGCTATGGAAGAAATAAAAATTAGTCCAAAAATAACAATTCATTGTTTACAGTAATCACACACTCCCCTAACCATTTAATGCAGTTCTGTGCAGTGTGCACAACGATCTTCATTTTCAGCCATACAAAATTCAGATAATTCCAGAAATAAATCCATCAGACTACGAATTATGCCATCAATAATTGCTAATGGCGATACAAACAAACTTGAAACTACGAGTAGTGTTGGTGTTTCGGTGTGGTTTTAGGTCTTATGGAGCAATGAGAACGTATTTTTAAAACGAAGTCTATATTGTTTTTATTGCGATGTTTTTCGTTGAACAAATTGGAAGGAGAGGTTTTCCAGAAATTGTGAATTCATTTGACATTCTGACATCTGATCTAACACGTCACATGTTGGAAAGAAAATGTTTTATCTTTTAAACTTCGATAATATGGTGAACCGATAAGATGAGCGACCATTTTGTAGATACTTTTGTTGCAGTATTATTGGTAGTGCTTATAAAATTGAAATGAAGATCAGTGATATTAACTGTAAAATTTTTTTTTCTACTCACAGTAAATTATAAATTACATCACACTACCCATGACATGTAAATTGATTATTTCAAATAGCGTGCGGTAAGTAAAAAAAAGCGTGCGGTAATGGATTTTCATATATATATATATATATATATATATATATATATATATATATATATTACCGCACGTTTTTAATAAAAAGAAAAACTTTTATTTAAAGAAAAATTTGATTTTTAAAAATTAAATATTTCAATTCATTTTGACACAGAATAATGCAAAGCCTACCACAATTTGTAAATTATTTGCATTTAATTTATAATGAGTAGTTCATTTTTTCAAGTAATTAATACGTTTGGGCATTAAAACAAAGTCGTAGAAAAAGTATATAACAAATCTCGAGTTGTTAAGCATTTTCCATACTCGTGAAGATACTGCACTCGACGCTACGCGTCTCGTGCGCAAAACTTTCCCTCGCATGTAAAATGCTATTTACAACTCTAGATATGTAATATACTAATTTCATACTTGTCAATAAACAGTTCGATTTGGTTTATTTCTATTACTTTAATGGTAGGTGGTTTTTTATATTGAGATGATCATATATCACAAATAAAAAACAAATAATTTAATAAAATATTGATGCTAACGTTTTGAAATAATTTTGAACAGCAAGTTCTTTAGTTACCTAACTATTATATGCTTCATGAGCTTCGTGTCCTAGGGGGGGGGCCAAAATTCGTCTGGAGGAGGCCGGGCCCTCTGGGCCCCTACCTAGTTACGCCTATGCGGACTGCCCCAAAGTGGCAATGGGTTAGAAAATCAATAAGAATAAAATATGCTGCTGCATTTAAATAGAATGGAGTGGAGAAGAGAACGGAGAGAGTAAACATTAATATAATTAATATAATATAAATAAATAGATAAATCTTTTTTTATAATTCACTAGTACAAATTTTGCGCCTACATAATACATATTTAATCATTTAATACGTATGTGTTTAGTGTCCGTTAGTATCCGAAAACCAACTACAGAACCATCACCATACACTCCTATTCCATACGCAATTTTTATGGAAACCAACGCCTTTCTTAACATACCAGTCACTCCAACATCCTACTCACCCTTTTGATCACATTCAATCTTTTCTTACACTAATCGGCCAAGAACTCCATGTGTTTCATAAAGTTCAATTGTGGTCCTACTCTAAAACTCATGCAGCTACATTTACTCACGTTCACTTTGAGATTTAAGTTCTTCAGGTTTAACACAACCTGGTTCACACCCTGTGAACACCTTCTGAATCGCTTCATCTGCAGATCTACCCATTCCAATGACAACGATATCATCTGCAAATTCCAGAAAGATTAACTCGCTGTCGCTGATCTGGTGCATTTCCCTCGTATATAGATTAAACATAGTAGATGAAATTTTACTACCCTGCGACAGTCCTAGTCCCACCTCCTCCATCAATCTAAACGTTTTTCCTTTCAGTATTATTCTCCTTCCACTCATAAACTAACTCATGTATCCATTCAGTCCATTTCTTCGGAAATTCCAGGTCGATAAGAACTTGAATCAATTTTCTAGGAACTATATAAAAATAGCACATTCTCATCTTTCTTTTATCCTTTCCCACTTCCCATACAAACTTCTCCACACACTGTACAGAGTAGTTCTTTCCAAAACCATATGTCGTATCTGGTAACAAACAATTCTCATTTATAAATGTATGTCTCCATTCGTTCTTTCAGCATTCCATTCACCAATTTCATTAAAACACTTCAGGATCCTTGGCCTTCTTGGGTATTGGAACCACTCTGCATTATTTCCATTTATCCGGTATTTTATTTTCCATCCATGTGTTATTGAGTATGGAAAGCAAATTTTGTTTTGCTTCCGTACCCAACATCTGAATCATCCTGAAGTTCACTTTGTTGGTCCCTGGAGTAGTAGGTTTTGATTTGCCCAATACTTCTATGAACTCACTCCATTAAAACGGGCCACTCACGTCTTCTCTTGCATTTCTATTGTCATTCAGGAGAATCCCATTCAAAGTATCATCCACATTTGTCATCACTCTCATAAATTCAGAAGCTTTCTCACGGTCTTCCAAAACCACATTCCTTCCACCAACTTTCATTCACTCTATTGAACTTCTGCCATACATCCCTTGTTGTCGTTCTTTGTGTCATTTCTGACACATAATTACTCCAACATTTTCTTTTCGCTTCACGGATGGCTATCTTTAACTTCGCTGTAATTCTAGACAGAGCAATTCTGTTTTCGGTGCTAATGCACCGGTTAAAGTCTCATAAGGCCATCCGCTATCTTTTCATACCAGTACTGGATCTCATTATTCCACCAAGCTTTCACTCGAATATCTTTCATATCAACATATAGAGCCTATTATCTCTCACATTCATTTTGATCATGTAATGATCCCCACCCAAATTCTATTCGCTAACGTTCCAAGAGATCTCAGGTGCTAGCTCGATCGAAACCAAAGAGACGTTGATCGCACTAGCTACCCCACCTACTCTCGCTAGCCTCGTTGGTCTACCGTCATTTAAAATAACCACTTCGCTATCTTGAATGAGACCAGTTATCTGGGTTTCTCTCGCACAATTTCTCATACATCCACACATTCCTGCATGCGCATTCATATCTCCACCAATTATGACTTCTCCACCAATTAACAACTTTTGTTGATCCTTAAAGGCACACTCTCTCTGTTCCGTATTTCCTGCTGGGGGTACATACACACTCACCAGTAAAAGATTTCTGTCCAAATTTTCCGTTTATGCAGCAATAGCTTCCATAAATTCAAAGATTGGTAGAACGACATTATGGAGTCGCATACTGGTTTAAGCCAGTATAGCTACTCCATCATAGCCGTCACATCTGGGTTTAGCCAGGAATCTATAACCGGGCATTCGAAACGTCTTATCAGCACGCTCTCACGTTTCACTAACAAGCACGACATCCATACTATTATTTGCCAGATAAATCCGCAGCATATCACGCTTAGCGTAAACGCTCTGAGAATTTATCTGGCCGACACTCAATCGTTGGTTAGATCTATTCATTCATTTCTCTTTTTATTCGCACATACATCGGGAATTCTAAACTGCATATAATGGTTAGATTCATTGCTATCGTATATAAAAATCTTGAAACACATGTAAACAATAATAATTTAAATTGCAAAAGCTTACACCGATTACACTAGACCATTATTAATCATATTTATTACAAATCAGTTGTTATAAAATGTTTAATTTTAATATAATCAAATACAAGTTTTTGGTTAATGTTGTACGAGGCCGAAAAATGACTGATTTATCTGTAAAAATATTCGTCATATGCAAGTATTCTATATTTCCCCTTATTTTGCGATGTTGCCATTTTAAATTTACTAACACAACATGTCTACTTAATTTATTTTGTGTTTAAGAGAAATAAAATATTATTTGATATAGTTGAATGCATTTAGTGCTATTTAAATTTAACGCAAGCGCAATATGAATACAAACACATATTCATTTCCCTCCATATAAAGTGAGTTACGAAAAGAGTGAAAAAATACATAGAGTAAACAATTCTATAAAGTAAATGAGTAATTTTAAAATTCACTAGTACAAATTATGAACTTCAAGGAATATATAGTTAAAATGAAAACGTCTTAATATGGGTGGTCCGCTACTTTACAGTATAAAAGAATAGTGGTCTTAAACACTGACAAAGCTATCGTAAATGATATGATTTAACTAATACGTGAATATATATACTATGATGATTTATGAATACAAATACGATATGAAAATATGATATAAAATTGATACTATTGATACTATTGAAGTTATAATGAATACTATTGAAAATGCATACTAAGCAAAATCAAATAGAAGAGCTCAATGCTTTTCACTGTGAAGAAGTACATTGACTACCTTTTTGAGTAATAGAAGAACACTTTGGTATTTTTTATTTTTTACAATAACGTTGGCTAACACGGTTAACATGGTTGGTTAACCAAGCATATCGAAACTTTATTTTAATCAGTCAAAAAGTCCTGCAGCAACAAAGGAAAGAAGAAGACGAAAAACTCAGGATAACTATACCAAAAAATTAGATATAGCTAGGTTTCGTTCGGAAACACCAAATCGCTTGCTTATTTTCTAAAATAGGCAACTGTCATTCCAAGGGGCGTGGCTATCAGTTCTTCAACAAGAACAAGAATTGGTATTTTGTTTCCGAACGACCAGGTGCCTAAATATAAATATGAGCAATTTCACGCAAGTTCAGCAAATTTTTGGGAAATTTTGACTTGACCCCTTTTAATTTTGTTTATTTTTTGTTTATGGATAGCCTTTCATAAATAAAAAATACAAGTTCTCTTAGAATTTTTTTTTTCGACCAGGGGTCTTCACAGGGTGCCCCTCAATTTTTTGTTATTTTGTGATGTGAGTGCATTTTGACGAGCGATTGTAGAAAAACTTCTGAATCGATTTTCATAAATGATTTGTCGTTGAATAAGTATTAGAACAAAGTTTTTAAAAATGTACTGTTAATTTTTTGAAATAATTTTTAACGATGTAACATAAGAAAAAAACGGTATAATTGAAAAAAAGATGGCATAGCCTTTTTTTTTTTTTTAAACTAAATTGAAGCTTATTTTATATCTAACTACTTGTGAAAGTTTAGGACACGCGTTATTTTTTGTTTTAAAGATAAAATTCGTTGTGCATATGACTGTCGGGAATCAGTTTTTTTTGTTCTGAAGGAAAATTATAAAAATGGCGATTTTTAGATTCAGATTTTTTTCTATGTTAAATATCAAATATTTTATTATTAAATGAACTTTTTAAAAAGCAATTTCAGCCAAGTTCAGCAAAATTTTGACTCGACCCTTTTTAATTTGGTTTATTTTTAGTTTATAGATAGCCTTTGATAAATGAAAAATACGACTTCAAGTAGAATTTTTTTTAAATATAATAATATAAATTATTATATTTTTAAATATAATAATATAATTATAATAACAATATAATTATAATAACAAACAACAGTAAAACTCTACATGAAAATAATTTTCAGCATTCATCTGCGACGGATAAAAGAGGTGTATCCACAACAGATATAAATGTTGTGGAGCAGTTTGTAACGTTTGCATTCGGTTCCTTATAACCATACTCTATAAAATTCATTCAAGATTCCAAGTTGGCAAAACTTTTCTGTTCAACAACAAGAAACAAAATTATTTTCTTATACTAATGAATCTATTTCAAAATTCTTCCTCACCGATATGTTAAAATGAGTAATATTCGATTCATAAAAATTAAACTTGTAAATTATTTAAACCTATTAAGATGTGAATCAAATTTATTGATTATCAATTGACCGTTACGGTACATGTAGTAAATGCAAAAAAAAAGGGAAATGGTTTTGGATCAAATTTATATATAGGTCAATGTTAACAATTATTTACATTTGAATTACGTGTTTTTTTTCTATGTATAAACAAATTAAATTTCTTGATTTTGTTATGCTTGTATTTTTAAATTCAAAACAGCTGATCGCAATAAAGATGGATTATCATTGCCATCTATTAATTAAATAAACATTACCGATAAACTGCAAAGTAAATTGGGATTCTTTATTTAATTTAATTTTGACAAAATTTTGATTTATTTTTGCGGTTTCCGGCAAAAATTAAATATAAGAGATGGTTTTCCTTCAACTTATCTCTCTTACTAGCTATTGCTAGCTGTTACAAGTTCTAGACTTCTAACTTGAAGTAAGTTAGCAAGCGTGGCTTAGGTTCCAGCCAAATAAATTTTATATTGTGTATATAATGTAACTTTTTAAAAGTTTTTTATTGATATTCACGTGTTTGTGTTGATTTGGAAAATTGTAAATTTTTGTTTTTGGAACCAGTGAATCAAAGTGTATTTTGAGCTAGAAAGTTTTAAAATAAGCTTAAATAAAATAACAAAAAAACTTTACAAGCAAAACAAAATTTAATTTAAATACATAAAAGAAAAATAATGATGGCCACAATTGGTGCTTAAAGAATTTATGTGATTATAAAGCCATCACGCTAAAAGTATTTTAGATGAAATAAAAACAAAAAAAAAAATTATGTACAGTTTAGTTAAATATATGTATACTAAATAAAATTTATATAATGTTTCTGAAGTTATAATAAAAAAAAAGGACAAATATTAAGATAAAACTAAAACATAAACTTTTATTGCTTTAAAATTAATTAATGAATTAAAGGAAATATTGATCATATGGTGCTGTTAATATATCATATGTTCTGTTAATGTATCAAATGTTGCTCGTATGTGCTGTTAATATATCAAGCTGAAGCATACATTATTTATTTGCGAATGTATGATTTCGTCACAAAATTTAAGCCAAACTAAGGAAAGAATTACTTGGAAAATAGATTTTGATTTTGTACCTTAAACGGATGAAGAATATTTAAGAAAAGGACTACTGGAAGAAAAATTATCAAAAAAATTGGGAAATTTATGCAGCTCGCGATTGATTTTACCAACCCATCATCTATGGTCAAACAAATTGGATTCGTTGTGAGTTTCTTTTTTTTCTTAATTTATTTTAATAAAGTAAAATTTTGTGACAATATATTTTTTTTGATTAATGCTATTAAATAAAAATCTTGTATTTTTTTAAATAATTTTATTTCTAATATGATGAGGCAGTAAACTTAGTAGTTTAATAGTGAAGATGACCGATTTCTTTTTTTTGCTCTAATTCTTTGCGATCGTGAGTAAGCTATAAAGTGGAAAGTAGATTTAAATCCCTTTTTAATTTTTTTGTTATGTGGGTACTCTGAATATAAAAATTTTTCTTTGTAAGTAATGATCACTATTATGAACCCTGATACTGAGACTTTAAATCTCGTGGTTATAGAAGTACCCGGTGATCATCTTTCGGTAATTTACACCAAAAAGAATACGTTACAAGTTCTATAAAAGTGATGAAATCAGTAGATTATTGCCAGGCAAACGAGATGCAATATCTCTAAAAAGGAGATGAGCGCATAAAAACACAAAAGCGCTTATTGCTATGTACATTAAATGAAGCTTATGTGGAGTTTAAAAATAAGTTTCCTGATGTGAAAATAGGATTTACTAAATTCACGTCCCTTCGACCATAAGAATGTATAAAATTATCCCAAGAGTTCATAATGTGTGCGTGTGTACCATACACCAAAATATGAAACTAATGATTCAACACTCTAAGATGTCTTGAATTACTGATGCTGCTTTCCAGAATTATAAAACATTAATTGACTTTGTTTCATGTGGTGCATTAACAGAAGATTGTCATACTTTAAAGTGCAATGAATGTTCAAAAAAGCTTCAACAACTGGAAGAAAAATTACTAAATGATTTCCAAAGGAATCCTTCAAGTCAAATATCAACAATGGAATACCACTGATCGATGCAATTTGGATACTTTAATAGAAACTGTAGAAGAATTTATGAAAAAATTTATTTACCGTTTACAAATTTTGATACCACACAACTTTATAGTAAAACAGCAATCTACATTCATTGAGGAAAAAAAAATTAGAAGCAGGAAGTGCTTCGTTCAAGGGGATTTTTCTGAAAACTACAGCTTCATAATTCAGGATGCGGTTCAAGGCTATTATTATAATAATTCACAAGCTACTATTCATCCATTTGTCATTTATTTTAAAAGTGATGCAAGTGAATATATACAGCACCGAAGTTTTAAACTCATTTCGGAAATAAACGATCACAACAGTCCATCTTTTCATTACAAAACTTATTGAATTCATCAAAACGCATATAAATTCTAATGTTACGAAAATAATTTATAACACTGAAGGTGCACCTTCTCAATACAAAAATAAACATAACCTAATTAACTTATGCCACCACAAAAAAGACTTTAAGGTTGATGCAGAATTGCATTTTCATGCTACCAGCCATGGAAAGGCACTTTGTGATGGAATTGGTGGTACACTGAAGCGTGCTGCACACCGTTATGGTATAGGGAGCAAAGATATTATTGATACACCAAAAAAACTTTTCGAATGGGCTTTAAAATGGGAATCTACCATGAACTTTGGATACGCCGATAAAAATGAATATCAATTAACAAAAAAAAAATTACAAAATCGATATAAAAATGCGATTACTATAAGTGGAACTCAAAAATTTCATTCTTTTGTACCATTAGATACTAAGACAATAAATGCAAAAATGTTTTCCAACTCAAAAGAAACTTTTAAATGTAAAATAAGTAAATAATTTTTAATAACTATATTTATTTTCTTTAACCTACATATATAATTTGTATGATACTTTAAAAAGTTTATTCAATAATAAAATATTTGTAATTTAATGTTAAAATCTATTTAGAGTAAGTAAACGATTACTTTATGACCATAATAACATAATACGAACATAATACTTCTCCAGTCAAAAGTTCCTAAATAGATTTGGTTATTTATACGGCTTTTTTGTTTGCAGTCGAGACTGTCATAAGAGTGATAAGTGATTACTAAAAGTGACAAATAAACATTTCATTTTTTTATGCCATCTAATACAAAGAAAATAATTGCAGAACTGTTTTTCTATTCAAAAGAAACTTCTGTTTATAAAATAAGTAAATCATTTTTAACAATTGTATTTATTTAATTTATTGTACTACATATATAATTTTTATGATATTTTAAAAAGTTCATCTAATAATAAAATATTTGATATTTAACATAAAAAAAAATTTGAATCTAAAAATCGCCATTTTTATAATTTTCCTACAGAACAAAAAAAACTGATTCCCGACAGTCATATGCACAACGAATTTTATATTTTAAAACAAAAAACAACGCGTGTCCTAAACTTTCACAAGTGGTTAGATATAAAATAAGCATCAATTTAGTTTAAAAAAAAAAAAATAGTCTATGCCATCTTTTTTTCAATTACACCGTTTTTTTCTTATGTTACACCGTTAAAAAATATTTCAAAAAATTAACAGTGTACATTTTTAAAAACTTTGTTTTAATACCTATTCAACGACATATCATTTATGAAAATCGATTGAGTAGTTTTTCTGCAATCGCTCGTCAAAATGCACTCACATCACAAAATAACAAAAAATTGAGGGGCACCCTGTGAAGACCCTTGGTCGAAAAAAAAAAAAATTCTAAGAGAACTTGTATTTTTTATTTATCAAAGACTATCTATAAACAAAAAATAATCAAAATTAAAAGGGTTCAAGTCAAAACGATGTTGAATCTTCGTGAAATTGCTCATATGCAGAATTAAAAATTAATAATTATGTATTAAAACTTATCACAATAACTATAATAATTTAGCAACAGGAAAAACAAACTAAACACAACACAAAACATGTTTGGTTTGTGTGGAAAAATTATTATTTGCAGATTTCAAATTATGAAAAATAAAAACAAATGATTTATGTTTTGAATTTTTATTTGATTAATTTTTGTATTAAAATATTTATGCAGATTTAAAAAAAAAAGCAATTTTCATATTTCTAGTAAATAAATGAGACATACTAAATAAAATATAAAATTTATATTTTAATAATAATATCGTATTTGTTTTGATTAAAATCAAATAAAAACCGCAAATGTCACTCTTAGATCTCAGTTCTTATTTTGGATCTCGAAAACAGCGAGTCCAAAATAGGCGATCGAATCGCCTATTTTGGAAAAGAAATGGAGTTTCCGAACAACTTTATCTGTCAAATCGCTTGCTTAAATAGACAAGAAATAGTTTAAGAACGACCATTTCCAGCCACAAACGTCAAAACGAACCCCTAATAAATTAGGTTTTTGATGAATGGAATAATTATATGCGTGCATAGTGGATATTTTTTTATTATTTATTTCATTCTTTTTAATTTACATGTTGGAGCCAGACGCTCATAATTACATTATAATATATTTTATATAATATTCTAGGACAATTTGTTTTGACAGAATGAAAATTTTCCTTACAACTATTAGTCAGAACTGAGATTGGAAAAACTGCCGGGCTGTGTACGTAATTATAACTTCGAAGAAACTATTTAATATAAATAATATAAATAATTACAAAAACGTAAACGGTCATCTAATTGGCAGATGGAAAACAAAAAACATAAACCATTCCGATTATTGTTTACATCTCGTTTATTAAATTTGATTATTACTCCATATGATAAACTTCCTTATGAACAGTTTATTGATTTAATATCAATTGGTAAAGAATTTCAAAGACGGATCCCACTTACAAACACGGATCTATTTAATGATAGACATCTATTAATTGATGGAATGAACGCATGTTATCAGAAAAATTTCTGGAGAGAGTCAAAATATTGTATAAATATTCAGGAGCTTTAGTGTGAAGCAAATTAGAGAAGCACGAACAAATTCTGATATTAATGTAGGTATTTATACAATATGGTACGTCGCGGAGGAGAATTTTATCTTCGAACTCAGATATATGATCATACTTCCGTAGACAGAAAACATAACGGACACAAGCATTAAAACACAATTTTATTTTACTCCTAAAGCCCGCACTCATACCATAAAGAACAACATTAGCGTCTAAAAATAGTTGTAATATGTAGACCTTAACGATTCTGGTGCGAAAAGACGAGTTAGCCCATAGAGTAGTTTTTCAGATAGTACGTAACATGAGAAATTTGCTACACATGGATGAAATTTGGTCCTTCCACGAGAATTTTTTGTAAAATATTAGACCGAGATTTCGTACTGTCTCTAAGTATGGAATCGCAAGACCCTGTAACATAAGATTTGGGAAGGTAGAAGTATAAACTGGAAATTTGTATTTTGCAATAGTTTGGGTCTTTTTGCAGTTTAAACTCAAGCGATTTATAGTAGATGTAAGACGAGTCTGTTATGCGTTTAAGATCTTCATTTATCCTTTTGACACATTCCGCAACAGATTTAGTATTATTATAACAGCAGTCTTATATTTGGAGATCATCTGCATACAGATGGTAGAGAGAATTCATTATGTAGTTATTAATGTCAGCGATATAGGGGCAAAATAACAGCGGTCCAAAACGGACCCCTGAGGAACACCAGAAATGATTCGTAGTTCATCCGAAAGCTCTTCTCCAACTGCAACTCTTTGAGTCCTTTCGGAAAGATAAGAAAAAATTAAATTTGCTGCAGACAGCGAAAATTTAAACTGCGTGATTAATTTATTGAATCATATTATTGGACTTATGGTATCGAAGGCCTTAGAGAAATCTAGAAGTGTTAACAATGTCTTTTTGAGTCCAATTTATGTCGTGAGATATTTTAAGGAGAGCAGAAGATGTACTATGTGCAGCTCGAAATCCGGATTGATAGTAATTATGAAGATTATTTGAGGGTAAAAACTTTTCCATTTAGAATTTTACAATTTTTTCAAAAACTTTCATTAGTGAAGGCAGAATACTGATAGGGCGGTAATCATATATGAGAATTGGGCTTTTAACTTTAGCCACAGGTTTAATTTTTGAGGTATTGCAATGAGCTGGGTATTCAGAAGTAGTTAGAATGTGATTAAAAATATATCAATAAAAATATGTAAAATATATCAAAATATATCAATTTGATCCAGACCAGTAGAATTGGATTTTACAGAAGATATCGCATGAATTAGTTCATTAATAGAAATGTTGTTGAAGTAGAAAAGGTTATCATATAAATCAGAAACAGCATTAGCAACAGGAATGTTGAATGGTTTAAATGGACCGAGGTAAAGTATTGATAAGATTGCTTGGCAGAAAAGGAATAATTGGGTGGTAACGCCTATGATTACCAATGCCCAGATTAGGTATATTTTTCCAGAAGATGTTGGAAGGAAGAGATGGATCAAGCTTACTGGTTGAAAATTCATTTTTTGCAATTCTTATAAGGTTGGTCACTTTGTTCCGCTGCACTTTGTATGCCTCATGTATTTCGTTAGATAGGGATTGCGCCATCTAGCATATAGATCATTTCGAATACATATATTAGATTTTATTGCAGTATTAAACTAGGGAGGTTCCTTTGGTTAAATTTTAACGCGTTTTAAAGGTACACATGAGTCATATAATCGATGGTCGATGGTGTAGTATATGTGCAATAATATGCACTATAATATGCAATATAGGGTTAATTAGTAATTATTGTAAAACAGGTTTTTATTATCAAGCTTTGTGCTCATACAAATATTAAGAGAAATAAACCAGCATTCTAATTATAATCATCAACCAATGTCTTTCAATTATTACATGGCGCTGAGGACAAAGAACAAAAAATTAAAACAAAAAAATATTACCTCAAATATATAAATGTGATATAGATATAGTTAATAATTTATAGTGATCGGTAAATAATATAATCATAAATTTCTTGTTATTTTTATATGCAAAGTGATGCAGTTAAATTTAAATTAAATAAATTTTGATGTATGTTGATATGCAAAGAAAAAAGATTAATTAAAAACGGTAAAATAAAAAAAAGGAAGTAAAAACTTATACTTAAGGTTTAAAAAAAAGATTACATGAACAAATAAATATGTATATAGGAAATTATAATTTGTGAACTTTGTGATTATTAATGAAGTTATGAATGCTATTTTGTTTTGTGTTTAAATGGTTGTGATAAAAAAGAAACTCGAAATTTAAAAAAAAGCACGTGGCCGACCGCCGAAATATAGACATCATACAGTCGAAAAAATTACTAAAACAATGGATTGGGTGAAAAAGTTGGAAAACCTTGATATGAATGGAAATATTAGTGAAAATTGGAGAGTTTTTCGACAAAACTTTGATATATTTGCTACTGCAATTGAAATTGATAAGAAACCGGATGCAATTCAGGTCGCCATATTTTTGAATTCAATTGGTAACGATGCCGTGGAAATTTTTAATACATTCAACCTAGATGAAGTTAAAAAAAAATGCTTAAAAGAAGTTATTGCAACGTTTGAACATTTTTGTGCTCCTAAATGTAATGAAGTATATGAAAGCTATGTATTTCACACTCGAAATAGATCACCGGAGGAATCATTTGATAATTTTTTCATTGACATTAAAAAATTAGTGCGAACTTGTGGATTTGGTACACAAGAGGAAAGAATGTTGCGGGACCGTATTGTTATTGGAATTAATGACAAAAATTTACAAAAAAAATTATTAGAAACATCAGAATTAAACCTGGCAAGAGCGGTCGAGCAATGCCGAGCATCCGAAATTGTGAAACAACAAGTAGCAGATATGCAACAGCCTCATTCATCATTGGATATAATAAAATCTAATAGAGATAAGTTTAATTTAAATACTAATCCTATCAGTAATAATAATCAAAATTCAAATTTTTATTCTAGAAATATAAGTAATTCTAATTGTGAAAGCTCACATACAAATAATTATAATCCAAATAAAAATAATCCTTATAGTAGTTATTCTAATAATTATTCTAACAATTTTAGGAAAAATACGAATTATAATAGATTTAATTCTGGAAACTCTGGAAATGCACAACCTAATTTCTCTAAAAATAATGGATGTAAATTTTGCTTGCGGTATCATATTCCGAGAAATTGTCCTGCATATGGCAGACAATGTAACAATTGTGGAAAACTGAATCATTTTGCTGAGGCATGTGGAACAAAAAAGGTACGTGAAATTAGGTATAATGATGAAGAATTTTTTATTGACATGGTAGTGCATGATGATCAGTGTCACAAAAGTTCATGGTACCAAGTAATAAGAGTGCATGATCAATTAGTTAGGTTTAAGTTGGATACAGGGGCAGATGTGAATATACTGCCAAACAGAATTGCTAAGAAATTAAAAAATGTTGAAATGGAACGAACGTGTCCAGTTTTAGAAGCGTATGGAGGAACTAAAATTTCAACAATAGGAATAATAAACACGGTGTGTATGGCGAAAAATGTTATATCAGTTCAAAAGTTTGTTGTTGTTGATTCAGATTCAATACCCATATTGGGATTAAAAGGGTGTACTGACCTAAATTTAATAAATAGAGTAGAAGCACTTGATATTAGTGAAAAAGATAAATTTTTTATCAAACATTCAGATTTGTTTGATGGAATAGGGTGTTTTATTACAGAATACAACATTGAATTAAGAGATAATGTAGTGCCGACTGTTAAACCAGCTAGAAGAATACCAGTTTCTCTACAGGAGCCAATAAAAAAGGAATTAGCAGATTTAGTGGCGAAAAAAATAATAGAAAAGGTAGATGAAGCGACAGATTGGGTATCGAATTTGGTTATTGTGGAAAAGAAAAACAAATCACTAAGATTATGTTTAGATCCGAAAGATCTCAATAGCGCAATTAAACAAGAAAATTATTTGATACCCTCATTCGATGAAATTTTGTCAAAATTAGCCAACATGAAAATTTTTTCGGTACTTGATTTGAAAAACGGATACTGGCAGATTCAGTTAAATACAAAATCAAGTAAACTATGCACTTTTAGCACCCCGTTTGGTTGCTATCGTTTTAAAAGACTACCTTTTGGAGTGAAAAGTGCTCCAGAAATCTTTCAGAAATATAATGAAAGAAATTTTGAGGATATACCAGGTGTAATCGTTTATTTAGACGACATATTAATAGCAGCTAAGTCGATAGAGGAACATGATGAAATAATGGCAAAAGTTATTGAGCGTGCTAGAAAATTGAATATTAAATTTAACAAAGAGAAATTTCAGTATAAGGTTAATGCTGTAGAATATTTAGGACATATAATTTCTGAAAAGGGTGTTTCCTTTGATCCGAAAAGGATGATAGCAATAGAAAAAGTTAGTAGTCCGAAAACAAAAGGGGATCTTCAAAAACTATTAGGTATGATAAATTATCTAAGAAATTTTGTTTCAAATTTATCGGAGATTTCTAAACCACTAAGAGATCTGTTAAAAAAGGACGTAGATTTCCAGTGGCTGGAAATTCATTCAAAATGCTTGGAAAATATTAAGGAAGCAATTGTAAAAGCTCCAATGCTGAAAGTATTTGACCCTGAAATGCCGCTTTCAATTCAGGCAGATGCATCAAAAAATGGATTAGGATGCTGCCTTATGCAAAATACGAGACCTCTTTCATTTGCCTCTCGTAGCCTTTCGGAAACTGAACAAAAATATTCGCAAATTGAGAAAGAATTTTTAGCAATAATATTTGCTTGTAACAAATTCCATAAATATATTTATGGTCGAAAAATAACGGTCATCACTGACCATAAACCATTATTGGGTATAGTGTCGAAGGAGTTTCATAAAATTGCAAGCCCACGGTTGCAAAGGATGAAGTTGAGAATTTTAAACTATGATATAAATTTAACATATGTTCCAGGCAAATTTTTACATGTAGCAGATTTGCTCTCGAGGTATTATAACACAGAAGATTTTTCACCAGAAATCAAAGATTTAAATGAAATAATTCACACAATTAATATGAGTGATGAAAAAAAAAATAAATTTAAGGAAGAAATAGATAAGGATGAAAGCCTCAAAATTTTAAAATCAGTTATTTTGGAAGGGTGGCCGAAAAATAAAAATAAATTAGATAGCAATATTAAAATGTATTGGAAATTTAAAGACGATTTGTTTGTTGAAGAAGGCTTACTGTTTTTAAATGATAGAGTACTTGTTCCGATTAGTTTACGAAATGAAATGCTAAATATTTTGCATCAGTCTCACATGGGTATCGAAAAAACAAAATTAAGAGCACGCAGTGTGCTATATTGGCCTGGTATAAATCAAGCCATTGAGGATAAAATATCTAGTTGTGATATTTGCCAAAAATTTCGTAATTCAAACATTCGTGAGCCCATGATTTCGCACGACATACCAGATATCCCTTTTTACAAGATTGGTATGGACATAGCTGAATTTGGAAAGCAAGATTATTTAATTATTTCAGATTATTATTCAAAATATTTAGATATTATACCCATCAGGTCTAAAACAGCAAATGAAATAATAAATAAAATAACTGTTGTATTTGCATTCAATAGCATTCCAAAAGAAATTGTAGCCGATAATGTTCCACTTGGTTCTAAATTATTTAAAGATTTTAGACGAGATCATGATATAAAAATCACAACAATAAGTCCACGTTATTCACAATCAAATGGAATGGTCGAACGAGCGGTACAAACAGCTAAAAATCTGTTAAAAAAATGCTTTGAAAGCAAGACTGAGTTATGGATTGCGTTACTGGAGTACAGGAATACTCCAATAAGCGACATACAGGTTACTCCAAGTGAACTTTTAATGGGTAGACAAACTCGATCAGTGCAGCCTATTAAAGAAAACTATTTTAAGCCCCATTATGTTCCAAATTTTAAAAACAATTATGAAATGAGAAACAAGAAGTATAGCAATTACTACAATAGAAATACTAGGGTTAAAAGAGAATTTAGAGAAGGAGAACAAATTTGGCTAAAAAATGGTAGGTATTGGGAAAAGCCATTAGATAATGATAGCTTTCATGAAGCCCCAAGATCATACTGGATACAACTGGAAGATGGTACAATACTACGTCGGAACTCAAATGTTTTGAGAAGTCGACACATGCCAAAGTAAAATGATTTGAGTGAGTACAATTTTGAAAAATTTAATATTATTAACATTCATAGAGAAATTAGGATATTAATTATAATTGACACTTAAAAATAAAGAATAATTTTTTTTTATATCTTTGAAAATTTAGGTGTATATTTCCACAAGCATTAAAACATGATAAAAAGAAAACAAAATTATAAGTATAGTATTTAAGAAAAATTGTAAACTAAAATACTTGATGATTTGTTAACAATATTAATATCTAAAAAAAAGGGGGAGGTGTAGCATATTAGAATATTGTTGATTATTTGTTAGTATATAAAATTATTAAAAAAGGGAGGTGTAGCATATTGTTATAATATGCAATATAGGGTTAATTATTAATTATTGTAAAACAGGTTTTTATTATCAAGCTTTGTATAAACCAGCATTCTAATTATAATCATCAACCAATGTCTTTCAATTATTACAGATGGCCGATGTTAAAATCACCCGCAATGAAAATATCGCTAAAAGGGATTGTTAGGTAGCTAAGTATGCCCTCGATATCAACAACAGATTTCTTGAACTTGCAATACGATCTTTTATTTGTAACAGGGAGATTATAGATTATGCCTATATAAGTACTTTACGTGAGGGTAGGGAAAGTTCAACAAAAAGGTAGTTTATATCGGAATCTGTGAGGTTTGCGATATTACTGCTGAGTGACAGAACTTTGTATTTAATATTTTTACGTATATATGTATACACAAACACCTCCACTGCATTTAAGCGAGGTAGTTATTCGATCATTTCTGACAATATTAAAACCATCAATACTTATCGCCTGATCAGAAATATTATCTGTGGCCCAGGTTTCGAAGAAGCATATATAGTCCTGAGATAAGGAAATTACTTCGAGTCTGAGTTCATCAATCGGCTGTGATCGGAAGTGATCGGCTAGCAAGAGCGGAGTACGGAACCATGCCTGGAAATGAGAAAATTGGCGATCTATTGGAGTTTATTTGACAAAGGACGCGAGAACACTATTCATTAAAGTTCATCTAAACATATGAAGCAGTTTAAGGAAACAGCATAAAATATATATAATTTTCACAGGAGAATATATCGAATAAAAACCGGCTCCACTAAAGTGTTCACTCCCATCCGCCAGAGCAGAGAACCTAGAAGCATATTGTAATTCTTTCGTTGAATATTCAGTTTGATTATACAAAACGTCATCCATCTCGATAAAAATAACAAACATAATAATTAAAAATATATAATCATATGAAGACATAAGTGCTAAGAAAAAGATGAAATTTCATTTATTTGAACTAACGAATTTATATAAGTTTGCATGGTAATCAGAGATATATATGAGCAATTTTACGCAAGTTCAACAACGTTTTGACTTGACCCCTTTTAATTTTGTTTATTTGTTGTATATAGATAGTCTTCCATAAATAAAAATACAAGTTCTCTTAGAACTTTTTTCACAGGGTGCCCCTCAATTTTTGTTATTTTGTAATGTGAGTGCATTTTGACGAGCGATTGTAGAAAAACTACTCAATCGATTTTCATAAATGATATGTCGTTGAATAGGTATTAAAACAAAGTTTTTAAAAATGTACACTGTTAATTTTTTGAAATAATGTTTAACGGTGTAACATAAGAAAAAACGGTGTAATTGAAAAGAAGATGGCATAGCCTTTTTTTTTTTAACTAAATTGAAGCTTATTTTATATCTAACCACTTGTAAAAGTTTAGGACACGCGTTGTTTTTTGTTTTAAAGATAAAATTCGTTGTGCATATGACTGTCGGGAATCAGTTTTTTTTGTTCTGTAGGAAAATTATAAAAATGGCGTTATAAACTAAGAGATTTTTTTTATGTTAAATATCAAATATTTTATTATTAGATGAACTTTTTAAAATATTATAAAAATTATGTATGTAGTACAATAAATTAAATAAATACAATTGTTAAAAATGATTTACTTATTTTACAAACAGAAGTTTCTTTTGAATTGGAAAACACTTCTGCAATTATTTTCTTTGTATTAGATGGCATAAAAAAATGAAATGTTTATTTGTCACTTTTAGTAATCACTTGTCACTCTTATAAAAAATAATTTGACAGTCTCGACTGCAAACAAAAAAACCGTATAAATAACAAAATCTATTTAGGAACTTTTGACTGGAGAAGTATTATGTTCGTATTATGTTATTATGAAATCATAAAGTAAAAGATTGTTTTTTAACATTAAATTACAAATATTTAATTATTGCATAAACTTTTTAAAGTATCATACAAATTATATATGTAGGTTAAAGAAAATAAATATAATTATTAAAAATTATTTACTTATTTTACATTTAAAAGTTTCTTTTGAGTTGGAAAACATTTTTGCATTTATTGTCTTAGTATTTAATGGTACAAAAGAATGAAATTTTTGAGTTCCACTTATAGTAATCGCATTTTTATATCGATTTTGTAATTTTTTTTTGTTAATTGATATTCATTTTTATCGGCGTATCAAAAGTTCATGGTAGATTCCCATTTTAAAGCCCATTCGAAAAAATTTTTTGGTGTATCAATAATATCTTTGCTCTCTATACTATAACGGTGTGCAGCACGCTTCAGTGTACCACCAATTCCATCACAAGGTCCCTTTTCATGGCTGGTAGCATGAAAATGCAATTCTGCATCAACCTTAAAGTCTTTTTTATGGTGGCATAAGTTAATTAGGTTATGTTTATTTTTGTATTGAGAAGGTGCACCGTCGGTGTCGTGATAAAATATCACACGAAAAAATTCCACACGAAATAATATCACGTCGAAAATATCACAACGAGAAAATCACACTATACGAAAATATCACATCACAAAAATATCACATGACGAAAATATCACATCCTAAAATCACACGCGAGAAAATATCACATCCCAAAATCACACGCGTGAAAATATCATCCTAAAATCACACGCGTAAAAATATCACATCCTAAAATCACACGGGAAAAATATCACATCCTAAAATTACAAGTGTAAAAATATCGCTTTCTTAAGGCTCGTCTCCACTAACCGCACTGAACGTTTGCTAAAACCGGGCATTCACCTACAACAGAAACAGAATTTCATACAAATTTTTAACAGCAAAAAATTCTATTGCTGTAAAATTTGTATGAAATTCTGTTTCTGTTTTATGAGAATTTCAGCCTTAAAGGCTGAAAATCACATACAACAGAAACAGAATTCCATGCAAATTTCACAGCAACATAATTTTTTACTGTCAAATTTGTATGAAATTCTCTTTCTGTTTCTGTTGTATGTGAATGCCCGGCTTTAAGTTTGCAAAGATTTATTTATTTAGTAGAGACACGAAATATGAGCACGAACAAACATTTGCTAACATTTGTTAGTTTACCGTTAAAAATATGGCAAACATGATGTTTTTGCATTTTGAATAAAACATAAAATACTTTTTGTTAAAATATTATAAAATTGTGTAATTGGTTTCAATGATGAATTTTATCAATTTGTTTGGCAAGTAAAAGCTGTCAAAGTTTTTATTGTAAAATTTCCGGCACTTTAACAAATGCTAGCAAACTTATGTTTTTAGAAAACGTTTGGTTGGTGGAGACAGATTGTTAGCAAACGTTAGTAAACATTAGCAAATACGTTTGTTGTTTGTATTTGTGCAGTGGAGACTACCTTAAAATCACACGAGAAAAAATAGCGCCCTAAAAGCACAGGCGTAAAAATATCACATCCTAAAATCACACACGAAAACATATCATGGAAAAACATTTTATTGTACAAAACACAACGTCGGTTATATTATATATACATTTTAACGAATCCTATCCCAACAATTGTAACGACCATTGAGATTTGAGAATCAGACAATCAGAGAAATGACAATCTTTCATATGAAACCGTATTTGACTTAGTAAAAACGTTTTCAACGATCTCATGTCATAGCCCTATCAAAAAAATGACTCCCACTTAACTTATTTTGTATCCAAAATGATTTAAGCTACTCATCTGAAATTTTAGATCGAAAAGATTTATAGTCGGTAAGACGGTAACAGAAATTGATTGCATTTTTTCACAATTATGAATTTTTATTATTTTGATTTCTTATATGTACCATACATAAGCAATTCTTAACATTTCGATTTATTTATCACGACTGGAATTTGTTAAAATATTTGCTATTCTTTCTGCCGTACTGATATCTCCAAAATTAGAGATCAAAGGTACGCACTTCTGCAATCTCAAAACTTGTAATATTTCTGTGTCAATAAAATTCTTTGCATAATATTTTTTCGCGTGTTATTTTAGGATGTGACATTTTTACGCGTGTGATTTTAGGATGTGATATTTTCTCGCGTGTGATTTTAGGATGTGATATATTTTCGCGTGTGATTTTAGGATGTGATATTTTCGAGATGTGATATTTTTGTATAGTGTGATTTTATCGCTGTGATATTTTCGACGTGATATTTTTTCGTGTGAGATTTTTTCGTGTGATATTTTATCATAGAACCGCACCGTCAGTGTTATAAATTATTTTCGTAATATTAGAATTTATATGCGTTTTGATGAATTCAATAAGTTTTGTAATGAAAAGATGGACTGTAGTATTGTTGTGATCGTTTATATCCGAAATGAGTATAAAACTTCGGTGCTGTATATACTAATAATAGCCTTGAGCCGCATCCTGGATTATGAAGCCGTAGTTTTCAGAAAAATCCCCTTGAACGAAGCACTCTCCTGCTTCTAATTTTTTTTCCTCTATGATTGTAGATTGCTGTTTTGCTATAAAGTTTACCACACAACTTCAAAATTTGTAAACGGTAAATAAATTTTTTCATAAACTCTTCTACAGTTTCTATTAAAGTATCCAAATTGCATCGATCAGTGGTAATTCATTGTTGATATTTGACTTGAAGGATTCCTTTAACGTAGCATTACTTCCAAATATATCTTGAATCTCCTGCATTTTCATTTCTTGCAGTAAAATTGACAACATTTTTTATTTTTCAGCATAATCCCCATTGTCGAAATGTATCTTTAGGTTTCTAATAATTTCATCATAACGTAGCCTTATTTTTGCATTTTCAGACAACTCTAATACTTCTCCAGTCAAACGTTCCTGAATAGACTTAGTTATTTGTATGGCTTTTTGTTTTCTGTAGTCGAGACTGCCACACAAATTTATTTTAAGAGGTGAAAGATGATCCGATATATGCGGCACAATATGTTCGTTTAAATTATTAATTAGCACATCACGCTCTAAGTTAATCAAGTTTGGTGTTTGAACATAATCTCGATTAAAGCTGGCACCAATCACTTGATCGGTTTGCATTTCATCTGATGTTTCATTTGAAGATGCGTCATTGGATACTGCATCGTCACCCACTGTTAGTGATGTTGATAAATCTGAACCAGAAGGTAGTGTTGACTGATTGATTAAATTTAAATAACAAGATGAACATATTCGCTTATTCTCCATTGCACTAATCCCAAGAACATCTAAATGTTGTCGAACATTCTCTGTGATTTTCCTTTTATTTGAAGAACACTTAGAATTGGAAAATGGTTTAACTATAAATGCGTTCACTCATTTTAGAAAAATTAAATTTTGAAAGTTTTTGTTAAAGTAATAGAAATTAACTGATAGTGACCAATTTAAAACTTCATTTATATAACAAAAATGGGATTCAAAATAGTAATGCAGGCATCAATAAAGATTATATACGCCTATTTTTTATGACCAAGCATACAAGAAGCCGTGATGAAATTCATCCCGGTCAGTGAGAGGATCTGCTACCTACGTGTACGTGGGACATATAACAATATTTCTCTTATTGCCGTGCATGCACCTACTGAAGCTAAGACCGTCGCCGAGAAGGATAATTTCTACATAGCACTGGAAGAGGTTATGAAACAAACACCAACACGCGACTTCATTATGGTTCTTGGTGACTTTAATGGACAGGTTGGAGGAGATATCTCTTATGGAAATGTGGTGGGTCCCAACAGCCTGCATTTGAATTCGAATGATAATGGTGAGAGAATGACTGAGTTTGCATTATCAAATAATTTGAGAATTGCCAGTACGTTCTTTCCGCATCGATCGATTCATAAACAGACTTGGGTCTCACCGAATGGAAACACTCGAAATCAAATTGATCACGTCCTAGTAACAGCACGTTTCTTTTCGAGCGTTCGGGATGTGCGATCCTTTAGAGGTGCATACATTGGAAGTGATCACTTCCTTGTATGTGCAACATTAAGGTTCCACTTCCCAAATCCAGGCATTCCAAAATTCAATCAACGGAAACGTTTTAACATCTCATCATTAAAGAATGCTGAAACAGAAGAGAGATATCAAATCAATATTGCCGAAACATTTATAATTATTGGTTGTTGGCCCTGTTACGGTGCCACGTATAATCATTGGACCTTTGTTAACTACAAATAAAATTGATGCTACGGGACAGCATCTGTCCCCACACGAAGCTTGAAAATTGGGAATCTCTTAATGTTTTATAAAATTATTCTGACATTCCAATGAGAATAAAGTAATAAAAATTAATGTATCTATAATCTAAAAAATACCTTGAATTATAACTGTTGATTGATGTCATCAATATTCTTCAATTCCCTTGACTAGCGTTTGATCAATTAATTAAATTGGATGAACTAATTTGTGAACATAAGTTGCTGCTGTTGAATTACACCTTCGTTGTTCGAAATGCCCAATTGAACATTGCATTCGATCCTTTAACTTTTCATTCATATATCTGCTTTTGAATCCATGCGGTTTCAACAACCGAAAAAACCATCAAACAAACGATTGTCTCTAACTGTGGTAATAGCTTCGATCACTGTTATCCTTGCTATTCATACTTTCGATAACATCATTGGGTACTTTATCTTCATGTACTGCCACTTTTATAAAGCAGATTTAACAATTAATGACAACAATTATCCTTAAAAACACAAATCACTGTAAACTACTTAGCGGGGTGGAATCTTCCATTGTAATTAAAGCCAATAAATAATGCTTTCTCAAAACAGTTATTAAAATTAGAAATCAATTTTAACAATTAAACAAAACGACATTGGAATTTTTTCTTTGTTTACAACTTTTTTTTTTTATTTGCTTGATTGCAATTAAATACATCACTTTTGAATTAAAATATTATTGATTTATCACATCAAAGTTAAATAATACTATCAATTGACATTGATCTATATAAATTAAATAGATTATTGGATGTTGTAATCCTTTTGAAAAGCAAAAATGGAATGAAAAATAATTTTTTCCAAATTAAAAATTGCAAAAATGTGATTTTGCTTTTGATCTCTTCTAATCAATCGTGTAATATTCGAAATTCAGCAAATGATTAACAACGACGTCTGTTCATTAGCATTGGAAATAAAAATTTAGTACGTTCGTTTGATTTTTATAGTATATTCAAAATTTAACTAGCAGTTAAGTTTTAGAAAATTTTAAAATTATTATTAATGTAAAAATGAACGGAAACTAATGAAATGCATTTTTATTGAATTGAAAACGAAGATGAATTTGGTTTTATTATTGTTTTGCGATTATTGCGATCGTTACACCATGAATTCAAGGTAGAAACCAAGATTTCTACTCTTGAAATCACAAAAACGTCGCCATCCCTTCCATGACAGAAACCCACCAAAGCACTATTAAACTTAAACTAATAATAGAAATTCTAATAACTAATAAAAAAAATTATAATAACTAAGTAATATTAAATATAACACCTATTTAAATTCTAAAAACCGAGAATTAAATTTATAACTATAATAACTAATGATTAAGAATATATGTTTAATTTATGACAACTAATGATTCTAACACTAAATTTAATTTTATAAAAAAAATATATTGAAAAACTTAGGCTTGGTATATAGGAAACAGACGCTAGAGATTTCGATGGTAAAACCCGCAAAATCATGACTCGCAATCACCAACAATAGTAAAACCAACTCTCAACAAAAAAAAAAATGGAGCCAGTACGACGGAAATGTAAAAAGGATGAAAGCACAAAAACGAAAAAAAACAACGAACGCCCAATTCGAAAACATACAAGATTTTCTTGTAAAAACAAACTTTATAAAGGAACAAAAAGGACCACCGTCGTAGCCAATCTTTGCTGAATCTTTCACAAAAATTCCTAAAACATTATATATGTAAAAGTATAATTTATTTATTTAATTTCAGATATACTGAAATAATTATATATACCTAAAACTAGTTATTGACGATAGCACCCCTAAAATATATTTATTTATTTTTAAAAGAAAATTGAAAAATAAAAATATTTAGAAGAATGTTTATTTATTGGATGCACCGTCCTAACTTTGAAATATTGATTTATTTTTTTTAAAAAATAAAGAATATTTATTTATATCTTGACGTAAAGCTTAATTAAGAAAATTTATTTTATTTAGCTACCTAAAATTAACTTAAATTACGAAAAAATTATTTATTTACCTAAAATTATTTTAATTAACGAAAATTTAATTTATTTAATAAAAATTTTATTTATTTAATTTTTGAAAAATTTGTTTGATTTATTTTATTTTTATTTAATATCATAAGAGATTCCCAAAATCAAGATTCGTCTGGAGACAATTTAAAAAGTAAGTATGGCTACAATATCCATATTGTTTAAATTTAAAATATCGCGTTCGCGAGCCCACTCCAACCATGCATGTGAGAACTGACTAGAAAAGCCCCTAACGACCAGATTCTACAGAACAGATTCTCCCCAACCTAATAAAACAATCACAACTGTCACGATTAGACACTAGGTCCATTTCTACTGACCCAGTTGTGCTTGTTTAACCTACAAATAAATTACAACTAAACCTAATGCGAAAGTTGTAGAACGCTCCCGAGCACCAGACTTCAAATCTTAAACTCTATGAAAAATTGTTCTATTGTAAAAGCTAAGTGGAAAAATGGAAAGTTTTTGAATTTGTGTGAGGTGAAGCCTCTGATCCTGAAAGCAAAGTACAATTGGTTCTTCTCTTCATTACACCGAAGAAGCCTCTGAGCAAAGAATGGTACTACTGGTTTGCACCTAAGTACAAACACAGCAACACCACTCCTCGTCCCCGAGGACTTCCTCGCCGAATGAAGAGAAGAAACCAATGTTCTTCGATCGCATAACCCCGATGGCCATAGGCGATCTAAGAACGACATCAATGTTAAAGAGTGAAGCTCTATGGATGGCTTTTTAGGCCTACCGCTGGGAAAAGTGAATCAATAAACCTAAATACTATATAACTTATCCATAATCTAAATAATTTCTTATTTAAAAATGCTAAATCGAAACATGAAATACATAATATGTGTTAATAAAGTTTTACATGAAATTAATTAAATTTAATCTTCAGACTAAATAATAAATTGGTAATTTAAAAAAAAAATTACGATTATTTTAAATTCAAAACTAAGCTTACTAATTTTTAAGTTATTAATTCTAATATATTTGTTCAGGTCAAATTTTCATCGCTTTATTTATTGTATTCAAAACAAAAATAAATGTTAGCTAAAAATAATTATTTCTATATTTATCTTATTTTTTAAATTAATCGCAATAAAAAATAATTTTAAAAATGGTGGTAACTAAAATGGACTCATACGAGATATGTATACGTACGTCAGCGGATCAATATGATGACAAATGTGGAGATATTGATTTGGATCCGGCTCACTCTATAAAGTTAATGGGAATTAATTATTTTCAATGTACTTCCATAAACATAGACCAATAATACTTTGATAGTAGTGACGAGAGACTTAAACTTATATAAAATTGTTGAAAAACTGTTTGGTCAATGTTAACCTTTATTACGTCAATAACATCCTAAAACTCATAAAAACATGACTTAACCACAAAAAATTCTTCCACCAAACGAATTGTGTTGCAATAGGAAACCTACCCAGATTTTCAGGTTCGACATAAATTATTTTGTATATATATATGAGATACACAAAATAACTCATGTACAAATCATAAAATCTAATAAGGCGTACTGCAATAGAAGTCGTTTTGGCCAAAAATGAACATTATATTAGCCAAATAAAAATATTTCAACATTTCCGTACAAGTTCAAAAGTTTATAGAACTGTAATGAGACATGTTCTATTGACATCCATTCTATAGTGTGAATAATACATAAATCAATACCTCGGAATTGTAACTCACATTAAACCAATGACGAATATGGGGATCGCGTATGAGTGCATTGAAAAAAGCCAGCTAAACACTTACTAAATCTAACCATAATCAAAAAAACATACAATTAATTTCATATATAAATTAATTGCATCATCCAAAAATATGTACAATATATAACCAATTATATGTACAATATGTACATGGTAGCATAAAAAAATTTCAAAAAAAAACTGCTTCCCCAAAACGGTTTTCTTTTTTCCAAATAAAAAAACAATTAGTATTACTAAAAGCAGATGACAGCACAAAAAACAATCTCCAAAAAAAATTGCTGTCCCAAAACGGTTTTTTTCAAAATTAAAAAAAAATTAGTCTTAACTAATTATACAATGAGGAACAGGGGCCTCCTGTGGACCAATCCACTCCTCATAATTGTATACATTCTTATCAAAATTCAAAATATATAATTTCCTAATCAAAACGAAACCAATAACTGGTTTATTTCAAGATACACAAAAAGCTGATTGACAACCACGGCCCAAACCGATTGCCACCACCCTATTACCAAAAAAAACCACAACTGGTTTATCCTAAAACTTACAAAGAGAAACGCGGAATTCTTTAAATTTTTGAAAATATAAATTTAGAGTACTTATGATAAATATACACATGAACACCTTAGAAACTAAACCTTTATTTTTTCCTCTAGCTTTTTAACAAAATTTAGCTAAATAAACCGACGCGAAAAATAAACTATATATAGATATTAATTAATCTGAATTGAAATAATCAACCAATATATAAATATATAAATATAATAATATAAGATGTTCCACACAAAAAAAAGTTTTTCCAAAAAAAAAACCGGCTTGCCAACGCCCAAACTGGAAAATATTTTCCCACCAAATTATTTATATATATATCTAAAAAAAAGCTAACGGGTCCCTTTTTGTTCGGCGCTACGTTATAATTATTGGTTGTTGGCCCTGTTACGGTGCCACGTATAATCATTGGACCTTTGTTAACTACAAATAAAATTGATGCTACGGGACAGCATCTGTCCCCACACGAAGCTTGAAAATTGGGAATCTCTTAATGTTTTATAAAATTATTCTGACATTCCAATGAGAATAAAGTAATAAAAATTAATGTATCTATAATCTAAAAAATACCTTGAATTATAACTGTTGATTGATGTCATCAATATTCTTCAATTCCCTTGACTAGCGTTTGATCAATTAATTAAATTGGATGAACTAATTTGTGAACATAAGTTGCTGCTGTTGAATTACACCTTCGTTGTTCGAAATGCCCAATTGAACATTGCATTCGATCCTTTAACTTTTCATTCATATATCTGCCTTTGAATCCATGCGGTTTCAACAACCGAAAAAACCATCAAACAAACGATTGTCTCTAACTGTGGTAATAGCTTCGATCACTGTTATCCTTGCTATTCATACTTTCGATAACATCATTGGGTACTTTATCTTCATGTACTGCCACTTTTATAAAGCAGATTTAACAATTAATGACAACAATTATCCTTAAAAACACAAATCACTGTAAACTACTTAGCGGGGTGGAATCTTCCATTGTAATTAAAGCCAATAAATAATGCTTTCTCAAAACAGTTATTAAAATTAGAAATCAATTTTAACAATTAAACAAAACGACATTGGAATTTTTTCTTTGTTTACAACTTTTTTTTTTATTTGCTTGATTGCAATTAAATACATCACTTTTGAATTAAAATATTATTGATTTATCACATCAAAGTTAAATAATACTATCAATTGACATTGATCTATATAAATTAAATAGATTATTGGATGTTGTAATCCTTTTGAAAAGCAAAAATGGAATGAAAAATAATTTTTTCCAAATTAAAAATTGCAAAAATGTGATTTTGCTTTTGATCTCTTCTAATCAATCGTGTAATATTCGAAATTCAGCAAATGATTAACAACGACGTCTGTTCATTAGCATTGGAAATAAAAATTTAGTACGTTCGTTTGCTTTTTATAGTATATTCAAAATTTAACTAGCAGTTAAGTTTTAGAAAATTTTAAAATTATTATTAATGTAAAAATGAACGGAAACTAATGAAATGCATTTTTATTGAATTGAAAACGAAGATGAATTTGGTTTTATTATTGTTTTGCGATTATTGCGATCGTTACACATTGGAGAAATCAGAAACCATTAATGGAGACGTCGATAAGTCATGGTATTTGCTCAAATATGCTGTTTTAAGCGCTGCTGAGGGAATACTTCGACGACCACAGAACCACTCCCAGAAGCCATGGATGGATCAAGCATGCCTTGATGCTATTCAATACAAAAGAGATTGCTATCTGAAGTGTCTACAAGGACGCAACACCAGGTCCACGAAGGAGAACTATAAACTGGCAAGACAAGCCGTTACAAAGCTATGTAGACGAACGAAGAGAGAATGGTGGAAGAGACAGTGTGAGGAGATTGAAAGCTTCAATAAGGAACACCAATCGCGTAACTTCTTTCAACAGGTTAAAACCTTAAAGAAGGGCCCTCAAACCAGATCGACTGTTATTCAAAACGAAGATGGGGAGCTACAAGTAACCTTAAAAATATTTTAGATACTTGGGCCGCTTATTTTGAGAATCTTCTCAACTTAAGTGACCAGCAACATGTCGGGCGACGAGCAAAGCTTATTCGTGCGTCAAAGGTACATGTAGACGAACCCACCAAAGAGGAATTCGATGCGGCGCTGTCAAAATTAAAATGCAATAAAGCACCTGGTATCGACGATATAACATCCGAAATGATTGTACATGGTGACGAAACTCTATCCTTAAGATTGTTTGAACTTGTTCAAATGATCTGGAGGACTGAAACCATGCCACAGGACTGGAACACAGCTATGCTGATACCAATCCATAAAAAAGGTAATCGCCTACAATGTGCAAACTGCAGAGGAATTGCTCTCCTTTGCACAGCATATAAAATCTTTTCTTACATTTTGCTATCCAAAATCAATCCTTTTGCTGAACAACTTTTTGGAGAATATCAGTGTGGTTTCCGGCGGGGCCGAGGTACCACCGATGCACTTTTCTCGATAAGGATGATTTTGGAAAAGTGTCGAGAGTTCAACATACCTGTGCACCAACTTTTCATTGATTTCAGGCAGGCCTACGACTCTCTCGAACGAGAGACTCTATGGTCTGCTCTGGTGTCAATGGTAATTCCTGGTAAACTGGTATCACTATGCAAAATGACAGTACAGAACTCTCAATGCTGTGTGCGAGTAGAGAACGAAATATCAAAATTTTTTAAAGTCGACTCCGAATTAAGACAAGGTGATGCTATCTCTCCTATACTTTTTAATCTAGCCTTGGAATATGTGTGCCGTCAAAAGAAACTACCGACTAATAACAATATCTTGTCAATAAACTCAGTACAGATGATTGCTTACGCTGATGATGTTGTCATCCTCGGCCGAAGTGAAGCTGTTATGAGTGAGACTTTCAGGTCGCTTGAGAGTGGTGCTAGGAAAATTGGTCTGCAAATTAACTACAATAAAACCAAACATATGAATGTTTCAAGAGAGGCTGAGAAGAAAGATTTGATGTGCGGCGATGAACGAATTGAGGGAGTTGAATCTTTTAAATATTTGGGATCAATGCTTGACTCAAACAACAGCATACTTACAGATATTAAAGCTCGAATCGCTGCAGGTAATCGAACTTTCTACTCAATTAAACCTCTCCTTGGATCACCGTATGTATCAACTAACACCAAGCTCAAGTTATACAAGACATTGATTAGACCGGTTGTGATGTATGGGTCACAAACGTGGACCCTTACACAAAATGACGAATCGCATTTATTTGTATTTGAGCGTAAGATCCTACGCTACATTTTTGGTCCACTTAAGACAGACGATGGAGAGTATAGAACCCGGTATAACTTTGAGATCAGAGACCTTCTTGAGGGTCCTGATATAATAGGTTGTATCCATTCTAATAGGATTGCTTGGTTTGGGCGTGTTCTACGAGCCGATTCACAGTCTGGAATGATTAGAAAAATGTACGTTAGTACCCCAGGGAGTGGTAGACCGCGAGGAAGACCACGACTACAATGGGAGACTGACGTAATAAACGACCTTAAAAAAATCGGCTGCCATGGTAATTATGTCGCTGTTGCGAATGACCGTGGTGAATATTCAAAGCTGATTAGCCTGGCAACGCTCCTACATGGAGCATGAACGCCTTAAAAAAAAAAAAAAAATTTATGACCAAATATAATTACTCTACATTTACTACTCTACATCCTTAAGATGGTTTTTATTTATTTTTAATCCATATTAGTTTACGCCTATATTCACTTAAAATTAAAAGTAGGATTTTCAAATTTTTCAATCATGCATATCAAAAAAAACAGCCTCCTTTTAATGGATTAACGGATTTGCTTTCACAGGTAAATAAAAACAAGCTTGAATTTTATTTTTTAAAAAAAATAAAAAAGTGGGATTAGATGCTAGGGTCATCTTTTAACTTGTTTTCTTATGTAACACCGTTAAATAGGATCAAAAAACTAACAATGAACAATTTCAAAAATTTCTTTTTAACACCTACTCTACGACATATCATTTATATTGTTATTATAATTATATTATTATATTTAAAAATATGATAATTTATATTATTATATTTAAAAAAATTCTACTTGAAGTCGTATTTTTTATTTATCAAAGGCTATCTATAAACTAAAAATAAACCAAATTAAAAAGGGTCGAGTGAAAATATCGCAAAATTTTGCTGAACTTGACTGAAATTGCTTTTTAAAAAGTTCATTTAATAATAAAATATTTGATATTTAACATAAAAAAAATCTGAATCTAAAAATCGCCATTTTATTATTTTTCTTCAGAACAAAAAAAACTGATTCCCGACAGTTATATGCAAAACGAATTTTATCTTTAAAACCAAAAATAACTCGTGTCCTAAACTTTCACAAGTGGTTAGATATAAAATAAGCTTTAATTTAGTTTAAAAAAAAAAAAGGCTATGCCATCTTCTTTTCAATTACACCGTTGTTTTCTTATGTTACATCGTTAAAAATTATTTCAAAAAATTAACAGTGTACATTTTTAAAAACTTTGTTTTAATACCCATATCATTTATGAAAATCGATTCAGTAGTTTTTCTACAATCGCTCGTCAAAATGCACTCACATCACAAAATAACAAAAAATTGAGGGCCACCCTGTGAAGACCTCTGGTCGAAAAAAAAAATTCTAAGAGAACTTGTATCTTTATTTATGAAAGACTATCTATAAACAAAAAATAATCAAAATTAAAAGGGGTCAAGTCAATATTTCCCAAAAATTTGTTGAACTTGCGTGAAATTGCTCATATACTAGAATCTAGATTATAGAAACAAAGCTTAATATTTACGATGTTGATGATGTTGAGGCTGAAGATCTTTGTTATCCGGAATGTTATTTCAGATTCCGTACTTAACTTTTTATTAACATCATTATCTGTATCTTGTTGGGATGACGTAAGCGTAGATGACGTAGTTGGAGTTGGATTGCATGGAGTAAATTTAGTCTCGTTTGTTGATTCCCGTATTTTTATTTAAGATTAAATGTGTATTATTACTCGAGGTTGAAGACAGGTTTCGGTAAAAAACAGCTGTGTTGATGTTGTTTTGATCTCGATTTTTATTTTCATTTGGCAATGAAGTTGATACATTTCGGTTTAATTGAACATTTTTTTTATCTGAATTAGGAATATTGCTTGAAATCGATTCCAAATTTTCAATAATTTGAGTGCGCTTAGTTTATTTTTAAGGTGTTTTTAGTGTTGTTGGTGTTGTAGTCAGATTGGAAGGGATTGGTTCAACATCTAGAATATTATCGTTATTTTGGTTTACATTTGGCGTGACATCCATTTCGAACTGCTGCTGCAGAGTTTTTATCAAAATAGCTTCCTTGGCATTATTTAGAATTACAAAAACATGAACTTTTTTCGTCAATGCCTTTTTAAGATCTCTTTCAAATTTCTTGTATTGAGTGGAGAAATTTGATTTAACATTCTTGTTCATGAAACGAACAAGAATTGGTGATGATCTACTTCGTTTATTCGTATTTCTAGTAGAAATTCTGAAAATTTCTGCAACAGCATTTACCATCAAAATTATTTGCCTGACAGATTCTAAAAAAAATTGCATTAGGTGGAAGATCTTTAATATCTGTTATTTCATTAATTATCATATCACGGCTAACCATAAATCGTTCACAAATATCTACTCTGTGTTCTAAGCTATTGAAATTGACCAACTATTTTCTTTAATTGTTGGATAAGAGTTTGTAGATCTGCCTGCAAATTTTATTTCCAGTCACTGAATTCACTATCAATTTTTTTTATAAAGGTCTCGATATTATTTAACTTGTTATTTATTGAATCAATGCACTCATTAATTTTTTTTAATTTAACAGCAACCATTTGGCAAGAAAAGAAAGATGTAGAACTTTACAATTTAATTACACAGATTATATCCACAGTATTCAAATTTATTAAGTCATTTAATTTAATTTATAGTCATTTAATATTTTTAATTTATAGTTATCACAATATTTACACCATATAATTTAACACGTCAATGCTTTGTTTGACTTTTTTTTTTAGATAAAATACATATAATATAATCGAGCTCAAAGTAATACGTGTTACTCATTTGCCATCATATTTGCAATGGAAAATGTAGAGCATAAAAAGTTGCAGCAAACAAAGGCCAGTCATATCGAAACTTAATCTTTATAATTAAATTTAGTTCGCGAATTGCAAAGTAATAAAAACTTGATTCCAGATTATCTGTAAGTACAACCATAAATAAAAGGGATTACAAAGATAGTTTTCAAAACAACGATAAACAAAAATATCATATAGGACCGGCGTTTTAGAAATATGCAAGCACGCATATATGGCAATAAATGACCAAGTGTCGATCTTTGATTTTCGCTTTGATTGAAACGATCAATAATGACTATACACTCGTGATCTAGAGTGTTGACTATAATAGAAATATTGCACATCCTATGAATTCACACAATAGTTCTGTCAAGAAAATTCAATGCAAAAAAATCTTAATTCAAAAAGAAAATATGGAGGTGCTGAAATCTCACAGCTCTGAGATATCAAGACTTCGGTCTGGGTTAAGGATTTTGATATAGTTTTCGGCAAAAAACTTTTATGAGGACATGGTTTTTAGTTTTGGGCAGCGATGTGTATCAAACATAACTCTTTGTTAAAGTACAAGTATTTTTTATCTCTGTTTAAAAATTTATTACAAAACTAACACGAAAAATCAATACGTTGGCGGAAAATTATAATCAAAATTCCAAAAATATTGTTAAATTAAATAAAATCAAACTTTTTCAAAATCCCAAAAATTATAATAAAATCAAAAATTTAAAATGTTTCAAAATTCTAAAAATATTCCAAAAATTCTTACAAAATCAAAAATTAAAACTTTTTCCAAAATTCTAAAAATATTGCAAAAATTATTACAAAATCAAAAATACAAACTTTTACAAAATTCCAAAAATATTTCAAAAACTATAACAAATTCAAAAATTTCCATGTCCAGTTTCATTTTAAATTACATTTACGTCATAAAAACAGCTACATTTATTTTCCCAAAAAATTGGCTAAAAAATTAAATGAAAGCATTTTTTGACACACTTGACATTATTTTTTGACAAACTTATAATGCCATAATTCTCTATAATAATAATAAAATATCATGTCATACGAACTATTAATTTTATTTTTTTCTAATAAAAACCTTTCTTTTGACACACTTGACAACATTTTTCGACAAACTTATAATGCCATAATTCTCAATAATCATAATAAAATTTCATTTCAAACAGTCTTTATTTTTTTCCAAAAAATTAGGTAAAAAACTAAATAAAAATCTTTTGACACACTTGACAACATTTTTTTTGACAAACTTATAATGCAATAATCTAGATTTTGGTCTCACATACCAATCCCGACCATCAAGATTTCTCCAAATTCAATGTTCCTACTCGTAATCACTTAAAATGAACGTTTTTTAAGCAAAAAATATGCAAATTTCCTTGTTTTGACACACATGACGATTTTTTTGACACACTTCCAGTACAGTTATCAAACACATCGTCCTTTCGGCTCATCCCATTGAGTATACCTATTTTTAGAAAAAAAAAATTTTGAAATCCGTTCAGCGGTTTTCTAGATTTCGTCGGTTGTGACGGCCGGACGGCCGACAGACAGACACACATTTTTTTTATTTGCTTTTTTAGAATCAGTAGGTCCTAAAACGTCGAGAAATGCCAAAAAAAGTGGGGGTAAGAATTCCACTTTGAGCTCATGAATGTAATACTTAGGTCTTTCAGACCGAAGTAATTTCAATGTTTTCTAGAGTATCTATATCAACGATACAAGGTTGATCACTGAAACTGAATCGATCATAGTACTAAATGAAAAATTTACACAAATGACAAATGCTGCAAACAAGTATATGGGTAGTTTTACACACGAAGGAAGAAAATGGAGCTAATTATGGCACGACATGTTTTTGGCGTATAAATTCTGGCAAGTAGTTTTAGTTAAAGTTGATGATGTTGTTTCAACTTTTCTGAATGTGGCCAGTCAAAAAAAAAAAAAAAAAAAATACAAGAGTCACAATAAAAAAAATTGTTCTTACTCCTAAATTAACTCAAAATTATCTCAATAGTATCTCAAAATACGAAATAAAAATTTGTTTAAGTCAAAATTCCAAATATTTAAGTCACTTTGAGACCAGGGGACTGAGAATTTATCAATTTATCAGTATTTCGCTTAAAAATAACAAAATTACGTCTATAAAAAAATAAACAGATTCTATACCAAGGCAATACATATTCACGACGTATAAAACTACAAAATTACCTGTAATTAAAATACTTTTTACGGAAATACTTGCCAGGGGACTGATAATTTGACTGGACAACACACGATCTTGCTAGTAAAGATGACTGTTTTGATTGATAAAACCTCGGACTAAGTAAAACACTTGCAATATTATATTTATTGAACTTTAATTAATTCCTGTGACGAGCGATAACTTGATAAAAATATGAATTTCCAATATTTTCAATGTGTTTTGATTGGACAGGAGAATAATAACAAATTCGTGGGACAAACTTTAATAGGATATATCTTATATGAACTATAGAGTAATATTATGATTATTTACACATTGTTAAAGCATCATTATTCAAAATTATTACTACAGAGTAAATTGGTCTCTACACACTTAGAATCATTGATTATTTAGTTTACCAGCTTTGAATTTCAAGGTGGGATACGCCAGGGGATTGAGAATTTGACGTTTTGAATAATTTTTTTTGTAAGGCATATATTTCGAAACGGGTTTATTTTGGGTGACCAGCTAGACATAGTTAAGGTTTACAAATTTCATTTGAAAAAATTTTTTTTTTCATATTAATATACGAAATAAGCAGAGCCGTCCAAAATTCCTATGTTTGTAGAACTACCAATATAAGAATGATTGAGTTGACTATGAACAACAAGTAAGACCTTAGAAAGTATATTGAAACACAAATTTCAACACCTGTCTAATGTTTTTGCTAGCTCCATAATCAACTTTAAAGATTCTTTAATGTATACCTTAACGATATATAACCACTATAGAATATAGTTCAATAATAACAGTCAATAATTTGGAATCTTTATTTATTTGTTGCACTTTTGAGTTTTGCACGGTGTCAGATGAGAATTTTAGTTTTGTTGTGAGTGTGTGGGAAATTCTCATTCTCAAAAAAGATGGAAGAACAACGATGTGAAAAACATACAAACTGTAAATAATTTAAACCAGAGACGGAAACCGGTTCGTTTGAACCAAACCAAAACCACTGAACCAACGAAATTTTACCGAACCAAAACCAAACCAAAACCAAACCAGTTTTTTAAATAATAGTTGAACCGAACCATAAACCAATGTTTTTCTGTTTGGTTCACGGTTCGGTTTTATAGTAGAAAATTTGGTCTAGTACCTACATAAATTTGAAAAATCTATTAATTTCTTTTTCAAAATACTACATTATTTTTTCACGGCTACTACATTTTTGTATTCAAATTTAAATTACAGGTATGTTTTGTTTTGACAATTCTTAGGTTTTTAGTTTATTAAGCGGAATAAACGGTGAAATTATTCTTTTATTTTCGAATTTAATGAAATTCATAAAACAGTCTCTTTAATGCGACTTATTAGGTGAATACAGCTGTTTTTATTTGAATACCGAAAATTCATTAAGAATAAAAATGTGAATCTAAATTCTGAATTTGAACCAAAACCGAACCAAAACCAAACCAAAACCAAGTTTTGAAATATCAAGAAACCAAAACCAAACCAAAAACCATAATAAAAATTTGTTATTAAACCAAAACCGAACCAACTGAAAAAAAACTTTGGTTTCCATCTCTGATTTAAACTCTGTAACGTATATTTCATATATAACATATTATCACAAAAATAACTTCACCGTATTAATTATACATATTCCAAAGTTTATTTTTCATTTGTTTTAATTATAAACGATACAATTAATTTTCAAATTACTACTTATATTTTCCATTTCTAGAAAATAAAATATGTTGATATAGTAATTACATAATTCTATTTAATATAAACAATAATACTACTAAACAGTTGATATGTACGAATATTATGATATATTAATTTCTTTTCATTGTGACAGCGAGAACGCAAAAAAAATCAGTAGGTAACAAGTTGAACTAAATACTTTGCGAAACAATTTTAAATTAATTCATCATTTTATTTTTATTTCTCTTTTTCGTCTTAAATAATTTATCATTGTTTAGTTAATTCTTTTTACAGTCTTAAAAACATATTTAAATTATGTAATTCTGATGTTAGATGCAGGTGGATTAAATTATCACGGTGGTAATAACTTCAGTGAAGAAAACAAAAATTTATAAATTATGCAAAGCAAATGAATTGTTAATGAACTCCAGATATGCACGTTATTTCTAAGTTGATGTTAAATGGGGTAATAACGTCTTTTATGGCGTTGTTATGGTTCAAAAAAAGTTTTCTCTGTTTATCTAACTTCTATCAAATTCCTGGTCATGCCTATCTCTGATATGTGCCTCCCAGTCGATACCCATCTAGTTTTTCTAATTCAACGCCTCTGGTTGTAAGACATCACTTCCTTCTCTTGTATACATTTATGTTTTTTTATTGTTTAGTTGAATTAATAATTGGCGTTCGCTATGGAAATGGTATTGCTTGGCACTTGGCATACACAATAACTTACAAAGATTAAAATAAAAGACTGGATCTGTCGAATCACATATTTCTAATGTGTATATGCTAAAGTGAACTGTTTCAGTTTGTAAAGAGTTTAGTGTTGTTAGCATGAACTTTTACAACTTTACACGCTTTCATTGATGAGAAATATTTTAAAATTAATGGATGTTCGGCATGTGCAATTTTCTACAAAAAACGTTTGGAATAATATTTAATTTCAACGATTGTGAATAGACTAAATAAAAATTCAAAAAATCGTTTAGGCTATATAAGGTTAACTTCAATTTTTATGATTTCGTTAACCTTCCAAACCGTCCCATTTGGAGTACAGGACAGGAGTGGTTTTGTTTTGTATAGAGACACAGAAATATAAAGATACGATACTAAAACACAGGGTTTAAATCACATATATATTAACATCTTATGCGAATGGTTATTGTATGTATGATTGCAAACCCTCTAAAACTATTTTTGCATCATAATTAATTCTGTTTCTGCTTCCATTACTATTTGAAAAAAAATCCATTCTTTACCAATCTACATAACACATTAGTTTATGTATTACATAATATGTATTTCATTCAAACTTCATAAATATAAATTAAAAATCAAAAGACAAATATTTTATTTTTCCATTCATTTAAAAAATTAAAAAAATCATAGACCTAATTCTCACCAATAAATTCTACTCAATGTAATTCATTTAGTTTTTAAAACAGAAAAAAATCACAAAACTTAAAAATAAATCGCCACATTTTTATCTTATGTGTACGACGGTTTCTTACTATTTTTTAAATTGAGAAATTACCAGAACAATAGTTAGGGAAAAATAATCATTCGGTTACAAAATTAAAATTTTATTATTGTCAATTATATTCGACTGTAAAATAGTTCAATTGCTCCTGCATCGACCATTTTAGTTTTAAGAAATTATTTCTTTAGAACGGAAAATTTTATAATTCTAAGATCCAAAGAGCCTCACATGAAGTCTAACATAAAAAATAAAATGAATACAAAAACTCAACAAAAACAATACAAAAACCAACAACGGCTCTGTGGTTGCACCAAACCTAGCTTTTAGAATTATAAACAGATGTTTTGAGATGCTGGGCACCGACTTGTGAGAACCCGAAATTAGACATCAACCACTTTCGGTAAAAGAAAATTTCTGAAATCACTGTTTAATGGTTGGAGAAAATAAGAAAATAAAACGAAAAATAAATTGGATGATTAAATTAGATAGGAATGGACAGGTTGCACGAGGTAGAACGTACCGACTCTACGGTTCATAGCGACTCTACGATCCATAGTGTCTCTACAGTCCATAGCGCCCTGTCGGAGTTGGGTCTCATAATAATTATTCCACAAAACTTTCTGTCTGATTCATGAAATTTAAAGTCGACTGTTGACGATTTGATTGTGCTGGTCTTTACAGTGTTAGAACCAAAATCTTAGTTTTGATACTAGAAAAGGCTGAGCATACAAAGTTTGCCTCCTCTTTAAGACAACACCTACACAGAGGAATTTCTCTAAGACCAATGTTACAAAAGGTTTTTATTTAGATGCCTGTGTCCTGTTAGAACACCGACCAAAGTGCTGAGAGCTTTCCTCTTTAGCTTAAAAAAAAATGTTTCTTTTTTTTAACTATCTTATTTTGCCTGCCTGTTGATAATGCATTCTACAAGACCTTCATCATGAGATCCGCATCATCCTCTTAATGATGACAAAGCAAACCTTTTAGATAACCCTAAGGTGGGATCTAGAAATGAATATTTCATGACCGTTTCAGCTTGCAAGCTCATCCGCTTTTAAATTGCTTGGAACGCCATTATGTTTTGGAACCATTTTTTCTACAATCATGGAAAAGTTTGAAATTATTTTCCGGGTTTAACAGTGCCTTATCTGAACAGATGCAAATTTTTTTCAACTGTAGACGCAATCGAGTTATTACATGCGCATTGATAGCATACACCTCTGCTTGTAGAATAACAAAACCGTCCAAGAAGAAATTTCTTGCTACTTATGACTATTTGTTTCGCCAAAAGACCTAGATCTCACTCGACGATCAGTCGGACCTCACAAGAGAGGCCTCTTTAGAAGAGATGATCACTTCGGCGTGCTTCTCAAAGTTATATACTTTTTTCATGACGTCACTAATCCATTTCCGGATAATATGTCCGTAATCTGTCACGTACGTGACTATGACTGCAAACCGCAAGCAGAAATGGCGCTGCTTCTTCTACAGATTCCGCATTCCTCCAAATTGACGTAAACCAGCTTAGCATTTGGGTTCTTTTGAGAGTTGGGTAGTTCTGGTACAGGGTAGTTCTTAATTGACTCACAAAACTTTTACAAGTGCTCTTTCTTGCACTCCGAATACTGTTTTTATATTCCCTCCGCCTGAGGCTCTGAGTGTAAGCTACCAGGCGGGTCACAGGTGTCGGATAGCGTAACCCCTGTTCCGATATTATTGTTTACTAATAATACGATCGCGTACAGTTTAGATCCCGAATATTAAATAGGGACCCCGAACACATACACTCTCTCTAAATCCAGTAGTGTGGCAACCGTGCCGAGGTAATCGAATGGCTGATGGTGATCTTCATCATTAGCTAACAGCGCATAACTCAGGGCTTGATCTCCCCTTGCAGTATTGTGACTTGATCAAGTAAGGCAAGCAAGGCCGCTTGGCTCGACCGTCCTTCCGACCTATAAATTTATGCATTATGGGAAAATCGGACAATAATTAAAAAAAAAAATAAAAACACACACAATTACACATAACAGCACCACAACGTCTAAAAAACACAACAAAGAACCAGAGGAATATTTTGTGGACGGTAATAAGTCCACAGTAAACTTTCCAAAATCAGGCAGCAACTCCACCTTTACTCCGGAGGCTTCTGAAAATCTTCGGGTCGTGTCACACATGGCTCTTGGAGATTTAAACAAGTCTCTGGAAATCTGGTGCACCCGAAATCGTAGGTCAGCAAATCTTCAGAGATGCAGGCTTCTGAGACCACTGTAACAGTTGGAAAAAGAGGAAGAGAAAAAACGTTTGTGGTTCAGTGAGGAGAAAAAGAAGAAAGCTAAGGCTGACTCCTCGCTGCAAACAGGTTAAACATTGTTAAAAACAAATTATGAAAGCAAGCTACTACATCTAGCGGTCGCTCTGCAATAACACCTCACTTGGACACGAGGACCGAGATGATCGAACAGAGATGACAGGCGAGCCTGTCTATGGGTCGTTACAGGGTTAAATGTGAAGGCAGTCCGAATCCTATACAAGGGGATGACGACACGACTAACCTTGAGGTCTTAAAGCACAAAAGCGGAAAGGCTTCAAGTGATAATGTCTCAAAGATTACATCGAAGTCGACGACAACGACGGGTTCAAACCCGTGCTATACTAGTGCAGTCAAGAGAGGGCTTGCTGGAATTGTTGAATCTAACAATGGAATTATCAGCCAGGAACAAAGCAATTTGATCCAGCAACGCCTGTTTGAAGATATGCTGAAACAAACAGGAACTCTGCCATCCTTTGATAGGGTGTCGGTCGATGAAAGAAGGAAAACTTTATTTCCGATGTCCAAACAACTTCTCATTGAACTGGTTGGGGGAGGAAATTCCAGGTTGCATTCCATGGGAAGGAGCAAGGCTTTCAGCAATGAAGTTGTGTGATCTCCCTAAGACGCACCTGGCCAAAATCTGGATTCCAGGTCATAGACAATTTGAGACGGTTTTATTGGGTGGTCTCGGACGTCAAAATGGCTTCCAATGGCTTCCATTCCAAATAGAGGATTCGATCGTACGGGGGAAAGAAATTGGCTAAGGATAAAACCTTTGTCGAAGGAAACCTCCTGTACATTCTTTTCGATGAAGATAGTGCGACAGCAATATCTAATCGGAAATCGAAACTTTTTTTCATGTGCTTTCATGTGCGCATAGATGTTAAGTTTATTGGATCGCGCTTGAAGACATAAGCGAATATCACTATTATGGCAGTGGATAAGCTTGAGTTTCAACAAATCAATCTGCGACATAACATAAGTGGGTCATATAATCTCATGGCTTCACTTACTAAAAAGTTGCATACAAAAATATTAATAATTCATGAGCCCTACATTATTAAAAACAGAGCAGCCGGTCTTTCATTGAAGGGCTGGGACATTCTTTATAAAGGGGTTCCTGACAAAACCAGAATCAGTAATAACAGCAGAGGTCAGTCTCTCTTAGAGTACTTGGCTACTACTAATTTGGAAATTCTAAATTCCAGACAAGAGCATACTTTTGTTAACTCCCGACGGCAAGAAACCATAGACATCACTCTATGCTCCAGATCTCTTCTAGAAGACATTTGGAGCTGGAGAGTGTCTACGGATATACCCATTATCCATTAGCGATCACAGATATATAGACTTTATTGTAAAGGCGATCCCAGTCGAGGATCGCGTCTACCGGAATCCAAGACAAACGGATTGGGTGTGCTTCAGGGGCATTGTAGAGAAGTCAAAAGCCCAGACTAACGATCTGTTAGTCTGGGCTTTTGAGAGCTCGTGTTCCGAAACGATACAACGAAGTGCACGCAAGACAGTTTGGTGGACAGGTACAGTGAAGCAAGGAAACTTTTCAAAAGGCTTATTCGTACATCAAAGTAAAAGTCTTATGAAAAGTACTGTGAGTCAATTGAGACTATCACAAAAGGTGTTGCAATAATGAGGGGCTTGAAAAAGGATCCTTTACCAAGACTGGATAATATTAAATTATAAAATGATCCTCACACTTCTTCAAATGAAGAAACTTATACATCACTGTTTCAACACCACTTTCCTGGCTGTGTACTTGGAGAGATTTCTCAGGGAATAGCCGCGGAAAACAGGAAAAAACAAAACCGAATGGATAATGGCTAAAAGAGTTGTATCGCCCGAGGCTCTGTCTTTGGCTATTGGCTCCTTTGAGCCATGTAAATCTCCTGGTCCAGACGTAAATGGCCTATTATGATACAACAGGGTCTAGACGAGATAGACTCTTAAAGATCTTCGTGGCCTGCATAGCTCTCGGATATGTACCACAGGCCTGAAGGAACGTGATAGTTGTATTTATCCCAAAACCACTGAAAATCAAATATTGCGAAACGAAAAACTTCAAACCGATCAGTCTTTCCTCATATTTTCTAAAGTCTCTATAGAGGTTGATCGACCGTTACATCAGAAGCGTCTGTCTGAACAAAACCCCGCTAAGCAATTACAATAAGCAACACGCTTTTCAAGCGGGAAAGTCTACGGACACAAACTTTTCAGAGGTGGTCTCCGATATTGAAGAGACTTTCTCTAAAAAAGCTATCGCTCTTGGCGCTTTTCTTGACATAGAAGGGGCTTTTGAAAAAGCCATTTTTGAGTTACCCCTTAAGGGAGCGGAAAGATACGGCGTGAATAAAACACTCCTAAGGTGGATGCGACGGGCACTGGAAGATCGATGTCTGATTCACACGAATGACAACACTAAAATCCAGGTGGGTGTGAAACGCGGACGGCTCCAAGGGGGCGTTCTATCACCCCTGCTTTGGAACATGATGGTAGGTAGAACAGTGCCTAATTGAATTAAATGATAAAGGGCTAAACGCATACTGCTATGCCGATGAAATTAGCATTCGTTTGAAAGGAGACCACATGGAGTATATCTGCAGAAAAATACAGAACGCTCTGAACATTATCAACAGCTGTTGTGGAATGGTCTCTCGATCAATGCTTCTAAGACACAGCTTATTGTGTTAACTAACAGAAGGAAACTATATAACTTCACTCTTCCTTCAATCGGTAATAACACATTAACACTCCAAGATAATGTGAAGTATCTTGGTGTTGCTCTCGTAAAGCGGCTCAATTGGGCTGTTCTTGTTAACTCGATTCCTGCGGCAATGCAGAAAGGCTTTCGGTGACAAATGGGGAATGACTCCGAAAGTGGTATACTGGCTGTATAAAGTAGATAAAGGCTTGCTTGCTTATGTATCACTAGTGCTTTCAGGACAATGCCCATAGTGAGTCAGCAGGTCTTATTAAGGCTTTCTTCCTTGCATATATTTGTAATAATGGAGGCTCTTAAGGCTACAAAAAGGCTCGAACTCCTGGGAAACACCAGGAGCTGTTGGTAAAATCATCAAGCGCTATGGAGGGATCTGGAATAACACCTGACAGATTTGTTCATGCCGACTGATGACGCAGTACCTCTAACTACCTTTCAAAAGCAGTATAGAGTTGTAATTTCAACGATAGAGGACCGTTGCTCAGCTGATTTACTATTGGACAGTGCGGCAAACACGTTGGACATCTACACAGATCGATTTCTCACTGAAAATGGTGCAGGAGCTGCGGTTTACTTCAGTAATGAAGATCTAGGGCTGCAGTTTCCCGTTGGCGAATGCTGCTCAGTCTTTCAGACTGAGTTATTCGCCATAAATATACAGAATCAAGGCAAGCGACGGAGCTTAAGTGGTCTGGAAAGATCATTAATATTTTTACTGATAGCCAGGCTGCTCTAAAAGCTCTAGGAAACTACACTATTAAGTCAAAAAACTACACTATTAAGGCAAGAATGTTTTAGGTCCTTGAATTATCTCGGACTCAAGAACAACATATCACTGATATGGACACTAGGGCATAGTGGGAATCTTGGGAATGAAAAAGCTAATGATTTAGCAAAGACCTCTGCAGGGAGGCTCATAGGCCCTGAACCTGAATGTTCTAGGTCCTTGCATTATCTCGGACTCAAGAACAACATATCACTGATGTGGACACTAGGGCGTAGTGGGAATCTTGGGAACGAAAAAGCTAATGATTTAGCAAAGAGCTCCGCTGGGAGGCTCTTAGGCCCTGAACCAGCAATTGGTATATCGAAGCCTAGGATAAGATCGCTAGTCGAACAAGTTCTCTTCAGGTCCAGTAACTCCCAATGGAGGAGAACAGAAGGCAGCAAGGTCTCCAAGATGTTTACTCCAGAGTTGAGCCAGCGAACCACCGAATTTCTGTTAAATCTGACTCGGTCAGACTGCAGGCTAATGGTGGGACTACTAACGTGAAGAAACTTATAGTATGGCTTCGAGTAGAAAATGATCTAACATGCCGCTTTTGTCTTGAAGAGAATGAAAGAGTCCCTCACATTTTGGGAGAATGTTTGGCTCTCTCAGGGCTCTGAAGCGTCATGTTAGGATCAAACTATCTAAGGATAGAAGATTTCTGCAAAGCAGACCATTCAAAGCTGTTGGCTTTTTTCAAAAAGGTCTCCAGCTCTTGAGTATGAGGATAGCATAAAGGACTTAGCAGTCAACATGTCAGGTTATAACTACATGGTCGCCTCGCAAAAAAAAAACATTCCCTCCGAATATTGCCATAAACGATCCAATCATTGCTATTATTTGTTTGCTTGGCTTTTTTTTAAAGTTTCTTGACTGTAGATTTCAGCCCTTACAGTTTTCTGTTCCACAATTGCCATGGCATTCCTTCATGATGGAACGGCCCTTAGAGCGTTCAAGATGCCAACAAGATTATTCAAATGCCTTGACTATACGCTCTTGAATCCGATTCGCAATTTCGTGTATACGATTGATCGTCGAATGTCTAGAAATATTTGGTTAAGAAATAAATTGTACACATCCCAATCAGTTGATTTGGAATCTTTTAAGCTCTCTTTCACCAAATTTACGAAACTGTGTTCTGACTGACGTGAGAACATTTTGCGATAAAAACTAGATAAAAACTTTCTCATAAAAACTAGGTTAAAGAGGATGATGTCAATTACTTCTTCTCTAATTACATAAAAAAAGTGGAAGTATTCCCACTATTTAGCAAACGGAATACTCATTAGGCAAATTAAATACATATGTATTTGTCATATATAATATGAATTGAGCTAAGAAAAATAAAAAGTAAAACAAAATATTGTTTTAATATTTAATGTTTTAAAACAACTGAAACAAACAAATCTTTCTCGGAATACACTTGCCTTGTTGTGGCGAAAAAACCTTTAGTTATAAAAAGTGTACCAAAAAATAATTCTGATTCTCCTCACCTGGAAAATCCTCCTTACGTATATTTATTGGAGGTTGTAGACATACAAATATCATTCAACAGGCAAATCAATTACTGCTAACCATACAAAATATTATAAACGTTTAATTTTAAACATATCAATATATAATCTTATATTGATTTGTTACATCTAAAAACATATTTGTACGAAACCTAACCGCCTGTTGGGGCGATTTTACACACATATCAAACCCTATAAGCGTTACATCCTCTATTTTTTCCATAAATATACATATTATCAAACACTTTAGATCAAATTTCTTAAATTTACCTCCCACTGCACCAAATGGTTAAAACTATAAACTCATAATAATAGCAATAATAACAGTTTTTAAAAAACAATAACACAATTGTTACAACTATTTTTATTTGTATACAATTTTTGCATTATTATTCTCACGAAATAAATTTTAACCACAAAAAAGTGTAAGTGGTTTGTGAATCTTGGTACTATTACAACAATTAAGTTATAAAATCAAAACTCTTAGATGAATGAATTAATAATATAATTATTATAAGATTTAAAACAAAACAAAAAGTGGTAGTGGATAACTTCTTAATTTTCCAAGGTCACTTTATATATTTTTTTTTTGGGAAAACTGCTAATAACCTATTGTCTTCAAACAAAACAAAATCTAAACACCACGGGAAAAATGGGGTATAAACTATAAAGTAATCTACTCCTACATAATGAAATTCATTTTCATTTGAAATTTTGTGACGTGTGTTGATTATTCGAAGACGTTAGTTTTCGCCAAAAAAAAAATAATTATTTTTTTTAAGTTATTGTAAGAAAATATAATATTATGATTTTTATGTTAATTAATTTAATAAAATTTGTTTTTATAGATTTTTGTTCAGTGTTTTAAAAAAAAAACAATTAAATCAAATTTAAAATAAAAACATAACGAAATCGATTCAGGAAAAGTGATAAAATTATTTACGATGGGAGTTAAAGCTCATCATCAACATAAGGTTGGTTATGGTCTAGTGAAGTAATTTGGATATGTTATAATATTTTGGTAATAATTTAAAAAAAACAGTGAATTTTGTATATAATAATTGTGTTTGTTAGATTCGCTTTCGTGAGTTGTAAAAATTATATTTTGAAATGGAGATGGCGTTAAATTTGTCGAAATGTGAATAATGAGCAAATTTTCGAAAATTTATTTTATGGTGTTTTTTTTGGTTAACTAAAATTAAATAAAAAAAGTTATGAAAATTAATAGTTATTATAATCGCAAAATTTCATCAGTAAAACTTATGTGGATTACAAAACTAACGAAGTTATTGGGTTGGATTACGGTTACCGAAGAAAATTTATTTGGATATAATAATCATAGATGTAATTTGGGATTTTAATTCATGAAATATAATTAGCTATGTTATGATCTTTTTGATTTGGTTTATTTAATTTATGGACTTTTTATTTAATTTGGAAATTTGTGTTAATACAAGTGTGAAGATATGGGTTGGAGCGTAATTATATGTTGTCGTTATTTAATTTAAAGCTTTATCAGTGCTTTGTATTGTTCGATTTCAAATCAAAACAATTTTTCTCGATTTGTTATATATTGGATACAAACCACGTTTTTAATTTAAATACAACAAGATGATAATCTTATAGTTAGAATTAAAACATTCAAGAAAACCAACTTTTTTTTAACTCAAATTAATATCATGACTAAATGTCAATTTTATAGCTTCCCCACAGAAATCTGATTACATAGTATTTTGACTTAGACTGTTGAGGCGTCGAATTTAAAAAAGTACAAACATTGACTATAGAAATTTAATATTAACATGTTTGTCAAAATTTGAATAAAAACTTTTTATTCGATCTTTGGAGCTCATGAATTGCAAACAAAGGATCATGTAGTTTCGAGTATTACAAATAAAATCTCAATTATTTATATAGCAGTATGAATAATAGCTGTTTCTGCCAGTTATATATTTTTTGTTACTTTTTATATATGCTCTACCTGTCTGACCAACGTAAAACATCTTGCAAGCGTTATATATTATTGCGTGAATTGAAATTGTTTATTGTAAATTTATTCATATTTCAGTTAGAATTTTTTTCCCAATATATAGGATAATCTATTACGGAAGAGATTTTGCGTAAAACAATATAAATTGAACACTTATATTTTAAATTTGTATTTTATTTATATGTTTGTATTTCTTATTTAACAGTTTGCTAATTTATGGATAAATAGGACATGTTCTAAGCATATCTCCAAAATAACAATTTGTATAAGAAACAATATGAGGATATTTTGTTATTTTTGAGCCGAAAAATTCCAAAAACCTTCACGGAATAAAATATTTTTTGCAACTCCTAAAAATATTGCAAATAATTGGAAATGATTTTTATGATCAATAAAATTTCTATTTAACGAAAGTTTTAAAAGCAAGACTTTTAGTTATATAAATCATAGCTGATATGAACGCTGTCAGTTCACCTTTTGAGGTCTTAGCTCACCCTTTGAGGTGTCTGATTAGAAAACATGTTATACATTTTATAGTTTTTTGGTAAAGATTCAAGTTTACTGCTAGAATTCCAGAATGGCTATACATGAAACAATAATTATTACTGAATTTTTTCTCAATTGGATTCGTAAAATATATGGTCTACCTGTTTGACCAATTTTTATCAACAAAAAATAACCAAGATGTTTTTAAGCAAGAATGATTTGGTAAATCTCACATCGAAGTTACGATTTTCTGAGCAACCTTAAAACAATAAGCTTAGAAAGAGTTTTAGACTTACTGATGAAAAACGTGATCTACGCAGGTGAAAAAGTCGAAATTTAAACTTGACCATTTTTGATTTTCCTGAAACTTGGCATATAAGTAGTATGGACAAAATAAAAAAAAACAACTTATTTTAAAATTTTTTTAAAGTGCATAGTTTGAGCATAGACCCCAACATGCCACGTATTGTTATAGATGATTCAAAACTGAATCACCTTAGACTTTTATACAAAATTACACCGGAATAACACCCCGAATTGTCCACCAGACGATTCGCAGTTGGGAATCTCTTAACAAAAAAATTAGCCTAACATTTAAAGAAAGCAATAAAAATTTTTAATAATAATGGTATATATATAAACAAAAACCTGTCTTAGTATTGTTGACCATAAAATTGACCTCCAAAATTGATAAATTGATTCAGTTGATTTAAGCTGCAATTAATAATTTCGTATATCTTGATGAACATACTAGTACTTTTTCTTTTATTATTGAATGGAAAGAAATCCCAAAAAACTGATCCAAATCCTGTTGCGCAAAACTGCTCCCTAATTCATTTTTATTTCCTTTCATCAGCCAGATAGGTTTCCATCAAACATTTATACTACCAATGATTTAAGATCTGTTGCACCAATTTACCCAAGCCTTGATTAATTCTTTGCCGCTATCTTTTGGTTTCATACTAAGAAAAAAACCACAGTAATTATAATGAAACACTAGTTTTTTATTTATCACTATTTGAAACACAACGTTATCAAATATATTTGTATATATATATATATATTTATTTCTGTCTGTATATATATATATATATATTTCATTAATTAACAAATTACTTTTACAGGAAAGATAGAACAGGTAAAAACCATTTATTTAACAAATTAAACATTTGCAACAAAAAATAAAATTCGTTTTGTTTCCGATTTTTTAATAATAAAATGAGATCTTTTTGATCTTAAGTTGATGCAATTCTTGTTCTTGAGATATTTAATTTTAAAGATTTTTAGTACGACTGAAATTCGAATTTTTCTTCATTTTTTCAAACAACTTCCATTAACAAAAAATTTTAAAATCAATTAAATTTTAACCTTTTTGATTTTTTAAATACAGTTCTAACATTCCTTTTAAAATATATCAAATTTACAAAGAGGCGTTAATTCGTGTTCTTGAGATATTTAATTTTAAAAATTTTTAGTTCGATTAAAATTCTAATTCGAACTTCAGTGGTTAAAATTTTTTGATGATAAAAATTGTTCGAAAAAATAATGAACAATTAGAATTTTAGAATGACTAAAAATCTTTAAAATTAAATATCTCAAGAACACGAATTAATGCCTCTTTGTAAATCTGATATATTTTAAAGGAAGGTTAGAACTATATTTCAAAAATCAAAAAAGCTAAAATTTAATTGATTTTAAAATTTTTTGATAAAGGAAGTTGTTTGAAAAAATGAAGAAAAATTCGAATTTCAGTCGTACTAAAAATCTTTAAAATTAAATATCTCAAGAACAAGAATTTTAGCCTCTTTGTAAATTTGATATATTTTAGAGTAAAGATAGAACTATGTATTTTCAGAAAAAAAACTAATTAAATCCCAATTAATCTTTGACCCTAGCGCCATCTTTAAAAAGTTTTTTTAATATTATTATTTAAAAACTAATTATAAAAACAGTAAATTAATTTTTTTTCAAACGACTAACTAATCACTTATCAAACAAAAAAAAGTTTGATGAAATCGGTATAGCCGTTCTTGAGCAATTTAATTTCAAAGTTACATCGGATTGGCAGAATTTTCATTTTTCATGCATGTTGGGGTGCCCCGCCCCCTATGCTCAAACTATGCACTTTAAAAAAATATTAAAATAAGTTGTATTTTTTATTTTGTCCATACGACTTATATGCCAAGTTTCAGGAAAATCAAAAATGGTCAAGTTTTCACAAGTCTGTCTAGAACACGTTTTTCATCTACTGTAGGTTTATTTTCTAATGCGGTCGGAGTAAATTCTCTATCTTTGAAGAAATTTTTTTTTTCACTTGTGTTTTATTTACTGAAAACGAAATAAAAGAAATATTTTTTTAACGTTTCAGATGTTCACACCATCGTTGATAATGTACCTCTGGATCACCACCTCTTTTATTATATCTATCACACATGCTTCAACAACTGAAGCTGTTGTTGCTGCGATTGTAGCAGAAGAGCCAGCAAAAGTTACTGAATTGAAACCCGATTTAGATAGCGCTGAAACAAAAGATCCTAAGAAACATGAAATAGTTAAACAAATACGTAGATTAAATCAAGATGGTTCCTATACCGTAGGCTATGAGACAGAGGATGGTACATTTAAAATTGAAAGTCGTGATGTATTGGGGAATGTTAAAGGAACTTATGGGTATGTAGATGCAAACGGTGAAATAAAACGTGTATCTTATGTAGCAAATAATTCAACTGGGTTAAAAAACTCAGATGAAGAGCTCATCACTCAAACAATTCAAACAAGAAATAATACTCGAACACATTTTTCTGCTTCTACAACAAGAAGACCAACTTCATTAGCATATTTAACAAATCCAAATGTTTCACCTACACGATCGTCTGTTATTCAGTCAATTCCAAGAAAACGAGTTTTACCCTATTCTAGTGATAGATCAACATCAACTTCATCATCAACATCATCGACACCGCCACAACAAAATGCGTTTTACATAACCTCAAAATATCCTGAAACAACAACAATGTTGCCACAGTCAACTGGAGATTCAACCACAACAGTCGTGTATGCCACTTCCATTTCATCTCCAAAACCAACAATATTTTTAAGACCAACATTTCTGCCAAATTCATCTTTGCGTATGCCAGAACAATTAACACGACCTGAAAAACTTGAAATTGATCAAATTTCAAAAGTTACAGTTTCATCGAATAAAGAAACTTCAACATCAAAACCTGTCACAGAAGATATCGATGAAATTGAACCTGAAAAGAAACAACTACGTGGAAATCATTTACGACGACAATTAACACAAGAACGCCAAACAACACCACGTGATAGTGAAGATCAATATGAAACTCAACAACAAATTATTTACAGTCAAACCGTTGACGAAGAAGGTAGTGCAATTTATGGGGGATCTGCCACAGTAAGACCATTATTTCCAACAACAAACTCACCAAGAATTCCAGCAATTGTGATAGCTGCCCGTCAAAGAGCAGCGCTTGTACAAAATACAATAAACAACAATGCACAAACAACAAGTACAACAACAACATCAACAACCCCAGCCCCTGAAAAAATTTATGCAAATCCTCCTAGACGCCCTCAGATTGAAGTGAATAAAAATAATTTAGAACCAACAACTGAATCGTCATCCGAGCATAGTTTTATAGCGCACACATCAAGACCAATTGTACAAATTCCAGCAAATCGAGATAGTCAACAAGCAACTGATGATGATCAAGTTATTATTCGTCGACGACCAATTCCACCACAAACTTTCCATCAACAATTTCAACAAAGAGATTTTTCAAGAGGGTTCATTCCAGCACCAACACAACGTGGTTATTTTAGATTGCAGCCACAACAACCAACACAACAAGAATATCGAGATGACCGTGAACAATATTTGAGAGAAACAACACAATCACCAGTTGAAAGTGGAAATAATAACAGCCCAACTCAATTTCCTGATGATAATTTAATAATTCCACCTAATCTTCCTCCATTCAGAGAACAACGTAGGCCACACATTGGAGGAAGACAATATTTTCAACAACAAGCACTACAAAATCAAGAAGATGATGGTGGATATGATCAACAATCATATCAAATTCCATTTGCACAAAATCCCAACATTTATCAACCACAATACGCCACTGAATATTATAACAGTATTCCCGAGAGACCGTTGACAACACGAGATTTTGAACGATTATTACAGTTACTTGTTCTTCGACATCAACAACTTCAACAAACAGCCCGAATTGGTTACTATCCACAACACAATCCATATGGTCCATCGCCAATTCCACCTTATTTACCATATCAACAAATTCCACGACCACCAATCTACGATTCGTTATTATATAATCCAAGATCTCAATATTATCGCGCTTCTAACCCACTTCGACAATATATCGAGCCTGAAAATACATATCAAGCACAAAATCAAGTTCCTGATCAAACACCATTTGAAGGACAACGTTTGGTTGGCAGAAAGAAACAATATAATCCAAGATATTTCGGTGCGGCCTCTACTCGTGCAGAGCCATCAGAAGTATTAGATCGGCAACAATCAAACAATCTTGATTATCTTCCATCGAACGTTCGTGAAGATTTATTGTATAGAATGTTAATGTTAGCTATTCAATCGGAGCAAGCACATGGACAACTTCCGATTGTTTCTCCATCAATTATGGCACCAAATCCAGTTACTGTAAATAACAATATTGGGCCGTATAGTAAAAAACCAGTTCGAAGTGTTCAAATCCTTGGTGAAGATTAAGATTAGAAAGTGATTTAGTTGTTAAAGTGATAGATTGGACACTTGTGTTTAGTGATTATTACGTTATTTGTACTGATTTATTATTATTGTAATTTGTTTTGTTTTTATATTCAGAGAATTAATTCATAATTTATGCTTAGTTAATGTTTAGATATTACTGAATATTTCAGGACAAGCTAATCTGCTGTAAGTAAGTAACCAAATTAATGATTTTTGTTTTGATTTCGAAATTGTGAAAATTAAAAAACGGATAATAAATTTATCAAGTTAGATTGATTGATTGCATGATTATGTGTTTTGGTTTTTAAAAGAAACCATTTTATGTACAAACTTTGTGCTTTGAAAAGACCTGAGTAAGGGTTTCCATTTGCTTCCAACAACAACCTAAACAACCAAAATGGTTTTGAAATTAGTTGAGATTTTTGATCTGTCGTTAATAATGGCCGTTGTTTTAATAAACAACTTTATGATTCAAATTAGGCCAATGTGTTCCTTAAATGTCACAGGAAAATTGATTAATAGTTCGATCATTGGAGAATTTATTTTTGAAATATATTTTTCTCAATGAAATAGCTAAAGATTTCTTAACTTTTTCGTCATTATTAATAAAGAATGAACCTAGCTACATTTTAAACCATTGTGCTACTATTAAAAAATGATAATAAAAAGTTGCTTAAATCTCATAAGTAAAAGTAATTTCATTGTGCATGCACTGTAACACGAATAACTTTAATAACCAATTAAAAGTTAAAGCTATAAACAGTTACAGTTCAAAGTGTAGAATATATATCAATTGTTAACTCAACACCCTTGATTTGATCTCTGTACTATTATTTTCTTCTCCCGAATTATGTCTTCGTTAAAAAAATTTCATCCTTCTTTCCTTCCTTTGCTGGACGGGTTCTAGACATTGATAACTATGATTTTTTGGTGTCGTATATGTTGTATATAGGAACGTAGGCTGTCAACAACTGTCCTTCAGCTATTCAATTTCATTCACTCAATTTTATGGTCGATATTCATTTGAAGACTTAATTTAATTATGAAAAATTCACCTAGGTAACAGTAATATAATGCAATTTATTACGCACTAGTGCATAATGAAATATTAATCAATCTAATGTTGTTATGACAATTATTTGTTTATTTATTGATTAATATCTGTATCCTCACTAAAATCCTTAAATTAAAAACGTATCTACTATAAAACTGCACGCTACGAATTGTATACCAAATTGATTTTAAAACTTTCGTCTACTTCTAATCAAATGATTTATTTTTTGTTACTTCATAATTTTCTCAAGGAAATCTAATATATGTTTCCCAGTTTAATAGTGTTACAAACAAATTTTCATCATAAAGTTTCATAATAAAATTCAAGACAAGAACAAAGCAAAATATTTTCTTTGAACCAAAACAAAAAGAGATATGTAAAATGCAAACTCATGTAATCATCATATAAGCAATTTTCCTAGATAAACAATAAAATTACAATAAGTTAATTATTTTAATTAAATTAAATGTATTTTTTTTTTGAAAAGAACATTGTCTGAAAGCTTTTTACAAACAAATAAATAAAAATTTTTGTAAAATTTATAATTAAATTAAATTATAATAAATTTACCAAAAAACAAAAGATATTTTTAAGATACCTAACTTTTTTTTACGATTAATATATTTTTTTGTAATTGTAAAAAAAATTTAAATTTATAAATACAATAACAGAAATAAATTGTTGAGTGTATAACAGAATGAGTTGTGATATTTTGTGTAGTGTAATTAGCTGGATGATTGTAATAATTAACAAGGTCTATTTATATAAGATTTGATGAATTAATTAGAGTTTATTAATTACTTAATAATTTTAATTGTGTGCCTAATGGGAAAATAGAGAAAAAATACGTGATTATGAAAAGTTTTCACATCATATTACTACAATATCAGTTTTTGTATAGGTTTGAAGTATAAACAATAGGATTTATAGTTTTAAAGAGATTGTACTATGTATAGACATTTTTTTAACTTCATTTTGGCTGTCCTATCGATATGAAAATTCTTCTTAAATTTAATAATATTCAAGAGCAAAAGGTTACAAAAAATGTATTTAGAAGAGATGAAACACCAAATATAAACATTTCATCACATAATAATAATACAAAGTTGAAAGAAAATGAGTTTGAAGAATTATCACATTGCGCTATATCAATGTTGCAAAGCTTTAATATTTCTGAAGATACTTTTAGAGATGGTTGTTATAAAGATCCAATTGGTTTATTGCCAACAGCGTTGATTAATGTAGCAGGTAGTGTCAGTAGAATTCATCAATTCTGGATACTTCTTGACTCACCAGATCGCAGCACAGCTTTATTACTAATGTTGTACAGAGACTTCGTCTGCCTAGAGTAAATGAACAATTTGTCATTAGCAAAATATGTTCTACTCCAGCTGTAGTGAAGGGCTTCTTCGCGGCATAGCAGCGAAGTGGCATAGCAGGTCGCGTACCTGGATGAGGTTTATATAGCCCCGAGCCAGCATCAGCCTATGGGATCGAGAAATGATTCCTGCTGCTCCATTACAAATAACAGTGTTGTACGCAAATTTCGAGAACAATTGAACGGATAAGAAAAGAAATATAACAAGTGAACTGAGTAGACTCTGGCGACCCCCTTATGCAAAAGAACCATGATCAACACGTCCAACCCCACTACTCTCATACATTCACGCACTTTCGCTCTTCATACACCAACATGCACCCACATATACCCAGACACACACACACGATGACCGCTTAGTCCTATAAGCGGCTAATACGATTATTGCTAACATTAGGTTGGTCATTATTAATATTATTATTAGTTTCATTCAAATTTAAGTAATTGTTTCTAATTAAAAATTGTATTCAATTTTTCAAAAATATTGGAAAAGGTAGATATTTGGAGAGAAAAAAAACTGGACTAGTAACATTATGAATAATGTAACGGTTGTTACTGTTAGAAAGCGGTACAGGATTATTTATGATAGATGATAATATGTTAGCAGTAGTAGAACACAAAATAATAGCACTTTTGTAGGGATCTGAGTGATCATTCGATATAATTGTATCACTTAGATGCACAAGAGTAACATTAATTGGTGTATTTACCGTTTCAGTTGCAAGTTTCAGCCACTTTGGACTGTTTAGGTTTAATTATAGTAATAAATTTTCGACATATTCTTTTTGTTGAAGCTGTATATGGTTCCGGTGCACCTCCATTATCATTACAAATGCCATCAGGAGCCTTGTAGCGGAAACAACTTAATCCTGTCAGTAACTCAGAACACCGATTAAATGTCACCATTAGATATCATTCCCCGTTCGTTCCTTTTACAGGTTCCATCAATAGGTCATTGTTAATAGTTGACCAAATCCCATGATATAATGCACTAATGAAAATTTTACATAAAAAAGAAAGAAAACATGCAATGGTGAAGTGTCAACTCCTACCATGCCAAGTTACAACCTGTAAATTTATTTTTCGAAAAGAAATAATTATAGGCTCCAATTATAGATTCATTCACCCACACATCCATATCCCATACATACACACATATGTACACGCATTCACGCACCCATTCTACATACCTGCACACCCTCACATATACACATATATTAAAAAAAGAAAATGACTCACCTCATGGTTTTTCCAGTCCCCACTCGCGTCGTTTAGTTCAGTCACTCAAATCCTTAACCAGCTCCCAAATCGGTAAATTCCGGTTTTAGAATCTCAATATTGTTGTCCCGAAATTGGTTCAATCCCCTTGTAGATGTAGCAGGCGGTAAGAAATCTGAAGGGAATTATAACTCTCTCCGACTTGTTCCCTGGTGCATGAGTTAACCCAGATTATCTCAACCGGCAACTTTATAACTTTGATTTGTATATTTATAATTGATAGCAACACAGAGTTGTAAGTAAACTTTTTGTTAAACTTATTACGAACAAATTATCACTGTCCAAAAGAAAACACCAAAAACTAAATTTGTGACTTATATTATCCAGAGCTTCAATAATTTTTCTTTGTTGTAATTACAACTACAATTATCACAGTTCATAGGAAACAAACAATACAATTTTCACAGTTCATAAGAAACAAACAACAGCTAAATTTTTAAATTTATACTAATAGCGAAGTGCACTATTTATAGGTTATGATTATACTTTACAATTTTCACGGTTCATAAGAAATAAACAACAGCTAAATTTGTAAATTTATAGTAATAACAAAGTACATTATGTATAGGTTATGATTACACTTTACAATTATCACAGTTCATAAAACTAGTATCACAGATTTCTTTATACACAATCAGTATGACGAGATACTACCATCAATATTTACCACCATAGTGCAGTTTAATCCAAATTATTGTTTCCTTGGTGGTTTTTTCTAGATTATGATTCAACATAAATTGGTTTATTTTCCAAAACAAAGTGCGACGTCTCTACGTCAAAATCAAAACTCAAAAACAGCTGTCTACTTTTTAGACACAGAATCGAAAAATCTTCTGTAGACAAAAAGTCGAATTAGGATTGATTCATTTGAAATGTTGTTTTTGGATTTTCTTAACACAGCACAAAACATGTAAAAAAAAAAGAATTTTGTTTGTTTTGAGATTTTAAATTTGCAACGCCCAATTGCAATAAAAAGACCATTCGGCTAACTGCACCATAGTAAGAGCCATAAAAAATCCATACGAGATTTTTCCTTTTTATTTGTGTAATTTAACTAACACGGTACTAACAAAAAAAATTGTTTTTCTAAATTACAAAAAAAATCTGATATTCACGAATAGAAATGAAAAACAATTAAGAGCAAAATAACAGTTTACATGGGTAGCAAATTTTTGTGTTTTTTTTTAATTAACTAACGCGGCACAACATATAAACTTTTTCTAAATTGGCACTAATAAATTAAACTAAGAAAAAAAATTGCACTAATTGAACTAGTTAATCCGAAATTGTTTTTAATTAAAAATTTTCTACTTAATTTAAGCTTAAATTAGATACAAAACGTGAATTCAATAAAGAAAACCATTTTTATTGATATTCACGAGAGAATTTTCAAAATGCACAAGAGACCGAAGCTAGCTGTCATCTTCTATTTATAGTCAGTTAACACCGTTATTTGGTTTATTCAACAATAACGAATAGATAAGGTAGTGTCTTGGGAAATTTTATTTTTGTTTTATCGTTAGTTATTGTACCCACTAAAGAGTATGGACTGCTAGTTTGTAATAGAAATTGGAAAAGATTAAAAAAACATTGTTTACGAAACGATTATACGAATTATACATGCAAATAGCGCGATTATGGATCAATGACATTACACAATCGTTTTATGATAATTTTATAACGATTAATGATTACAAACTAAATATAAGAAACCACATTGGAAATATTACACAACTATTTTAGGACAATTTTTGTTTTACGACAACTATTGTAGATGGCAACCACGGCTTGAATTCAAGAAAACATGGCTAAAGGGAAAACGCAAACAACCATGAAAGTTTCGGTCACCGCAAATTAAATGGGTGTGGGACAGTGGTTCGAATTTTACGAGTTTGAATTACCCTCCATAACAGAGCGCAGCAATAACGCGAGGGATAGCTGAAATCAAATTATTTTCTCGGTATGATTCCATTGAACTGAGTTGAAGTCAGTGCTTTAATAATGTCTTCACTAGCAGCTCGAACTACAACAACGTTACTTAAATATAACAAATCCAACATATGATATGTTCGGACCTATTAATATCTTAGTTGGAATCAGTCAATTTTTGAAAATTATGAAACCAGATTAAATTAAGAACGAAGATAAAAAATTCTATAGCACAAGACATAATGCTTGGATGGGTTATCGATGAAGAATTTTCACGATATTCGTGATCTACTGGTACTGGTTGATGGAGACTACCTCAACCGAAGTAGACATTAATAAATCATTAAAATCGTTCTGGCAAATTTTTAAAATACCTATAAAAGGTTGGACAATGAACGATTCGTGGTGAGATTACAAAAATTAAATATGGAACTGAAAGATTGCAGAAGGTTGGCGATTAAACGTTTAAAATCCATGATGACTATGGTTTTAACAAGATATAGATTTAAAAAACAAATACCAAGGCTTCATGTCGGGATATGAGATGCTGAGCCAGATGAAGTGTATTGCAGATCCTTAAGTTAAAGGTGCGGCTCATCCTGTGCTAATTGATCATAAAAATATCAACTATCAACCAATATCAAAGGGACAACTTCATCATTGGATCCACGAAACCGTGTACCCACGAAACCGTGTCTTGCGACAAAAATTCTATCAAAGTCAGGCTTTCAAAAAAGTTGAAGCTACAAAACTAATGTCAACATTCGTGGATTTTCTTAAAACAAAACTAACAAGAGCTTTAATATATGGACGGATTCAACTATTGTTCTATCATGATTATCTAAACCCCCACGAAGATACAAAATATTTGTCGTAAATCACACTTCAAGAATTTCTCGTCAAATGATAACCCATACAGATTGTGCTTTAAGTGGCATTACAGTTAGAGAATTAATTAGACAATTCATGACTTGCGCAAGATCGATCGCATTTTCCAAACCAAAATATTGATAGAACTGAAGAATATTGATAAAAAAATTAAAGGCAGCGTAACAGAAGTCTACACTGTGATTGAGAGCAATTCAGTTCTCCAAGTATTGAATCAAAAATTCTTAAAATTTTTACAAATTATAAGAGGTTTAGCTACTGTTAAGAGATTTATAAATATTCAACGGAGAAAGATTTGATCTCTACTCCTTAAATGAATCTCCACTCAATAGTACAGAAATTAAAAATGCACAGTTAAATATTATACAATGGATTCAATATGAAGATTATCTGCAAGAGATCGATCTATACTGAAACGTAAGAAATCAGTACACCGATCGAACCAATTAAACATTTTGAATCTATTTCTCGATGACAGAAATAATTTACGCGTTGAACAAACCATAAATGTATCACATAAATGCAATACAGTCTCGCAAATGGTAGGAGACTTGCCCAAAGCACGAGTGTTATTAGTACTTTCGTATATAGGATTTTCTTAAAAATCGGTGTGGATTGTGGTAGATCAATTTTCTTGAAGTTACTGAAGGGCCCACATACAAGGAACCTTTAAAGCAAGCATATGCATATTTGTTTGCTTAAGATTAAAGACAGTTCACAACGAACTTGTGACTGAACTCACAACCGAAGCATTCATAACTTCACTAATACGATTTATGGCAAGAAGAGGAGCTTGTTCCGATATCTTCAGCAACAACGGTGCAGTCATCCGCCACGAATTTTGTTGACTTGAAAGAAATTTCTATTTTTGTAAAATTAAACAATAATATGATTTTAAACTCTTTTTACATTAAGAAGGTTTATGCGAAGCAGCTGTTAAGGCAACGAAGTATCATCTAAAACGCGTATCTTTGGAGATCAAATACTTACGTAAGAATAAATGGGAACTCTTCTAGTTCAAATAGAAGAGACATTGAACTGTGCAATATTTATACTTCTGTGTTGGTGGTAATAGTGAAACAGCAAATAGCTGAAGAATAAACATGGTGCGTGGGGCCGAATCCGAAAATGAGCTAGTTTGTAAAACAGGAAACATCCTACTTTAAGCTGCCAAAAGTAAACAAGTTTCATGAAATATAAATTGAACTTAATGAATGCATTGCAAAGTAGCAACCCTCTTTAGGAAACAACTATTGGGCTACTGTTTTTCTCCTGTTGTCTCCTACTCCTACTGTTTTTCTAACGACCTAAAATTGTAAACATTTTGGACCTGGGTTTCTCATGCATAACTTTGCGAAAAAAAAGTTTTTTAAAAAACAGAATTTACAATGCTCATTTCTATCTCTAAAATAATTTTCGCAAGCTAATATTTTTATATTTTTAATATCGTAAATTTTTATTATATTGATTTCACTCTTTTGGAATAGATTGTATTTTTATTTTCATTCTATATACAGAAAAAGAAAATTAGTGCTTTTTCTTTATCCTTTTTATTTATTGTTTAACCAAGTTACTTGCATAATTAATCAAAACATTCAGAAAAATAGTGTATTTTTTACGATGGAAAGCATCGAATTTAAAGCAAAAATTAAATGTGTGAGTATTTGAAAGAAAATATTTCGAATATTTATTTCGATTTAAGAATAAGAACAATATTTTATTATTTTAACATTTCTTTATTAAAAAGTTTGTATTTTTGATTTTATAAGAGTTTTCGGAATTTTGAGTTTTGAAAAAGTTTAAATTTTTGATTTCATTATAATTTTGGGAATTTTTTGGAATTTTGAAGAAAAATTTTTTTTTTTGATTTTGTTGTAATTTTTGCGATATACTTAATGATTTGGAAAAAGTTTTTGAATTTCGAATTTTTGATTTGGAAAAAGTTTCTATTTTTGATTTTGTAATATTTTTTGAATTTTGAAAAAAATTTGTATTTTTGATTTTGTTATAATTTTTTTGAAATATTTTTGGAATTTTAAAAAAAGTTTGTATTTTGATTTTGTTATAATTTTGGCAATATTTTTAGAATTTTGGAAAAAGTTTGAATTTGTAAATTAAAAAATTTTGCAGTAATTTTAGAATTTTGAAAAAAGTTTCAATTTTTGATTTTGTAAAAATTTTCGGAATATTTTTAGAATTTTGATAAAGTTTAAATGTTTGAATGTATTATAATTTTTGGAATTTTGAAGAAAGTTTCTATATTTGTCATAATTTTTGGGATTTTGGAAACAGTTTGAATTTTTGTATTATGTATTTTTGCAGTATTTTTGAATTTTGAAAAAGTTTAAATTTTTGATTTTAATATAATTTTTGGAATCTTGAAAAAAATTTGTATTATTGATTTTGTTATAATTTTTGCAATATCTTAAGAATATCGGGAAAAAATTTCAATTTTTGATTGTATAATAATTTTTACAACATGTTTAGAATTTTGAAACAATTTTCAATATTTGATTTTGTAATAATTTTTGGAATGTTTTTAGAATTTTGAAAAAAAGTTTCAATTTTTGATTTTTCTATAATTTTTAGAATATTTTTGGAATTTTGAAAGAAATATGAATTTTTGATTATGTAATATTTTCAAATGGAGAGGTTTTTGAGTAGTTATATTAATTTATGATATGTTATAATTTTCCGGCAACATATTAATATTTCGGGTTTGTTTCGTGATACATTTCTAAACAGAGATAAAAAAATACTTGTACTTTAACAAAGAGTCTTATGTTTGATATACATCGCTGTAACTATAACAAAATCCTTAACCCTGACCGCAGTCTTGATATTTCAGAGCTTAAGATTTCAGCCCTTCCATATTTTCACATTATTTCCTTCAATTAAAAACAAAGTAAAAGCAAAAATGTTTGCGTTATCTAGATTCTAGATCGTATGAATTTGTGATTTGCATCTTTATATTCTTTTATATGCTTGCTGAGAAATCTATGTGGGTAGAACAATCATTCATCATCTACTGTTATCTACTGTTAATTGCAGCCTTATAAGATATTATATTTTTTTTTTTTAAATATGCAATTCACAAGTCTGACATATGACAAATGCAAAACTTATATGGTAATATATCATCGGAAAATTTATGAAAATTTGTTCCAATTTCCATAACTTATAATTAATGAAATAGAGCAGAAAGTTTAACAAAACAATAATAAAATATGTGTGAATAACTAATTAATTATCATACAAGCTTAAAACTATAAAAAATAAAACAAAATCCTCTGTGGAATAAAGCATTAGACAAAGATAAGTGTATTTAAGGTAAATAGCATAATAAAAATATTATTTAATCCCAAGACAATGATTATATAAGTATATCAAAATAATTACGAAAAACCAAAATTATTGTGAAGAAATTATTTCGTTAAATGTTTGTAATTAATTATTTATTCGTGCTCCAAAAATTCGGTTGAACTCTAGAAAGAAAAAAAATACAATTGTTTTGTTTAAATTTTATGAAGTAAAACAGTTAATTTGACTAAGCAAAATAAACCCATCATCATTTAACAGTCTGTATTTACATACAGCCAATTATACTTTGTTAGTCTAGTTTTAAACATCATCATCTGTTAACATAAATCAAAAGAATATCAAAGCTCTAATCCGTAATTTAAAAACACATAAATCAATTCGAAACACCTTTTACAACTTTGACTTAATAAATCTTTCAAATAAATAACATTAAACGATTTGTCGGGCCCTCCTAGTAGTAATAATTCTGATATAAATGTTGTTGAAAATGATAACATTGTACAATATGTCAATACAATTAATGCTAAACCCAGTTGTAATGTAAATTCCTTTCAAAATGATAATATTGTAGAATATAAAAATACAATTAATTCTGAATCAAATGTAAATTCCTTCGATTAAAAATTTTCCAAAATTTGGGTAAATGTAAAACTAATTAATGTGTCAATTAAAATGGAGTTTAACAGCGGCTCCGCAGTTTCAATAATGTGTAAAGATGAATTTGTTAGTAGATTTAAAGATTTGAAATTAGAATCATCAAACATTAAATTAAAAACTTATTCTAATGAATTTTTAAAAGTTTTAGGTTCTGCTTCAGTGAATGTTATTTTTGAAAATAAAAAAAAAATTTAAAGTTATACGTTGTTGGTGAAAAGAAACATGCACTGTTGGGATGTGAATGGATTTCAAATTTCAAATGGGAATCATTTTTTAAGGTTCTTAATCCTCCTAAAACAATAAATTCCATTTCTTCTGGTAATATTTCAACTGAAAATGCTCTTCATGCTTTAATTAAAAATTGTAGTTGTTTATTTAACGATAAAATTGGTGAAATTTAAGGTGAATCTGCCACTTTGGAATTAAAACCTAATTCATCTCCAATTTTTATTAGGGCTCTATTAGGGTTTTGGAAATGAAATGACAGTTTAGCCCAACAAGGAATTTTTGTTAGGGTAGACCATAGCGAGCACGCCACACCAATAGTGCCCGTTGTAAATGCAAATGACAACATTCGAATATGTGGTGTTTTCAAAATTACAATAAACCCACAGCTAAAGGTCGATGAACATCCTCTTCCATCTACGGATGAACTATTCAAAAATTTGGCCGGTGGAGATAAATTCTCCAAAATCGATATAGAAAGTGCGTGCTTTCAATTAAAAGTACATGAAAATAGTCAGCATTTATTAATTCTTAGCACACACAAAGGATTGTACAGAAGTACACGTTTATTCTACGTAGTAAATTCTACGCCTGCAATATGGCAAAGAAAAATTGAAAGTATACTTTAAGGAATTGATGAAGTCGAAGTATTCATCGATGACATCGGGTGCACGGGTCCAAATGACGAACTTCATTTAAAACGATTACAAAAAATGTTTTCTCGATTGAAAAACCGAAAAAACCGAATTTTTAAAGGACGAAATCGAATACTGTGGTTACAGATTAAACAAATCTGGAGTTCACAAAGCTGATTCTAAAATTGAGGCAATAAAAAATGCACCGCGACCGGAAAATAAAACGGAATTGCAATCTTTTCTTACAATCTTGCAATCAAATCGTTTTTTGACAACCCTAAGTGAAATTGCTGAGCCGTTACACATTTTGCTCCGAAAAACAACAAATAGGTATGGAATAAGGCTTGCGAGAATTCTTTTAATAAACAGATAGTGCAATCCGAAGAGTTTTTAGTTCACTATTCCGATAAACTACCTATTGTTTTGACTACCGATGCATCACCAGTTGGTTTAGGTGCTGTATTATCATGCTGGACGGCAGCGAAATGCTGATTAAATTTGCTTCTCAGACTCTTAGCGAATCGCAAAGGAAATGGTCGCAAATCGATAATGAGGCTTATTCGATCGTGTACGGAGTCAAACAATTTTTTCTATTTCTTTTTGGACGTAAATTTTTTCTAATTACCGACCACAAGCCTCTTGTGCAAATTTTCTCACCTACAAAAGCTCTTCGTCACATTTCTGCAGTGAGAATGCAGCATTATGCAATTTTCTTGCAGGTTTTCAATTACAAAATTAAATATAAACGTAGCGAAGAAAACACCAACGCTGACGCTTTTTGCGATTGCCCATTTCTACCAGTGAAAAAGTTTTATTCGAGGAATCTGATGTGCACGAAATTTATCAAATTGAATGGTTACCTATCTATCACGGTAAATGAATTGGCTGAGGAAACGAAAGCTGATATTTCGTTAAAACCTTTACTTACTGGTTTAACTAATGGTAAAAAATTTCACATGCAAATAGATTTGGCATAGACCAAATTGAATTTTCAATTCAAAGTGGATGTATAATGCGCGGTTCCAAGACTGTTATTCCAACAATTTTAATACCTAAAATACTAAACGATTTGCACACAGCACATTTCGAAGGAACAAGAATGAAATTTTTAGGTCAAAGTTCTGCTGGTGGTCAGATTTTGACAAAGACGTCGAAAACTTGGTTAAAAATTGCGTGTTATGTTTAAAATAAACACCACTAGGAATATCCATCTGTATCCATTTGAGCGTATACATATTGATTTCACTGGACCGTTTTTCGGGGTCTATTTCTTCTTAGTATAGTCGATGAGTATACAAAATGGCCAGAAAGTCACATTCTTAAGAACATGACCACTGAAAATACCATCGAAATATTGAGAAATATTTTTTCAATTTCTGGTTTACCAAAAGTTTTATGCAGTGATAATGGAGGTCAGTTTGTGAGTCCAAAATTTAAAACGTTCCTAGATTCAAATGGTATAATTCATAGCCGTATCACCCAGCCACTAATGGCCAGGCAGAGAGGTATGTACAAACATTAAAAAATAAAATTCGAGCACCGAATCCAAATACAAGCGATTTGCAATTTAATTTGGTTCTAATTCTTATCCACTACAGAATTACACAACATCTAATAACGAAATTTTCACCTTCTGAATTATTATTCAAATATCCGATTCGATCAACATTTACAATAATGTTACCTAAAAAAAGATAAATCAACATTAAAGGAAGAGAATCAGGATATGTTTCGAAAATTTCAAGTCGGAAATCGCGTTGCCGCTAGAAACTATATTGGAAAACAAAAATAAAAATCCACCGTAATAAAGAAATCGAAAGGAATGCTTCATTATGACGTTCAGTTAGATGACGGTCGAAATTGGAATTGTCACATAGACCAATTACAATTAATAGGTGATGAAGTTGCTGAAAAAGAATTTTCGGATACCTATCCGGTTGATATTTCAACACATGACAAAATCAAGACGTTTCTGTTCCATTCGCTCACAGTTCAACATCTTCGGAATTAGAACAAACATTAATTTCATAAAATTTAGAAATGATGCACGATCCAAACAGTTTTTCTCCTCAACGAAGTGAATTATATTCTAACATTAAAGCTGAAAATGATATTCAGCTGCGTAGGAGCACTAGAGTTAAAAAACCTGTAGAAAAAGTAAATTACTTCGGTTTTGAAAAAACCTAAGTATTGCATTCATGAGCCAAAAGTGAAATTCCCCACATTTTTTGGCATTTCTCGACGTTTTAGGACCTACTGAGTCTAAAAAAGGAAAAAAAATGTGTGTCTGTCTGCCGGAAATCTTGAAAGCCGCTGGAGGGATTTCAAAAGTATTTGTTTCTAAAAATAGGTATACTCAATGGTAAGAGTCGAAAGGACGATGTGTTCGATAGTTGTCCCGAAAGTGTGTCGAAAAAATCGTCAAGTGTGTCAAAACAAGGAAATTTGCATATTTTTGGCTTAAAAACGTTCATTTTAAGTGATTACGAATAGAAACATTGAATTTGAAGAAATTTTGAGGATCAAGATTGGTATGTGAGACCAAAAACTAGATTATTGCATTATAAGTTTGTAAAAAAAATATTGTCAAGTGTGTCAAAAGAAAGATTTTTATTTATTATTTTACCCAATTTTTTGGAGAAAATAAAATTAATTATTTGTATGACATGAAATTTTATTATTATTAAAGAGAATTATGGCATTATAAGTTTGTCAAAAAAATAATGTCAAGTGTGCCGAAAGAAAGATTTTGATTTATTTTTTTACCCAATTTTTTGGAGAAAATAAAATTAATTATTTGTATGACATGAAATTTTATTATTATCATAGAGAATTATGGCATTATAAGTTTGTCAAAAAAATAATGTCAAGTGTGTCAAAAGAAAGATTTTGTTTTATTTTTTTACCCAATTTTTTGGAAAAAATAAAATTATTTATTTGTATGACATGAAATTTTATTATTACTATAGAGAATTATGGCATTATAAGTTTTTCAAAAAAATGTTGTCAAGTGTGTCAAAAGAATGATTTCCATTTCTTTTTTTTAGAAAATAATAAAATTATTTATTTGGATGTAATGAAATGTAATGATCATGATGTTATTATTATTGAGAATTTTATTACATTATTAGTTTGTCAAAAAAATATTGTCAAGTATGTCGACAAAATGATTTCATTGTCTAAAAAACTCGGCCTCCCAAATAGATGCAAAAACGTTTTCACTCCATACCAATTGCTCCATGTTTATAAGTCCTATATTTGTCCCTGTATAGAGTACTGTTGTCAAGTTTGGGTCGCTGCTTCTGTTTCCATCTTGGCCCTCTTGGACTCTTTTCAAAAGCGGGCTATACGAATTGTGGGTGATCGAGCTTTGACATCAAAACTTGATTCCCTACAACATCGTCACACCGTTGCTGACCATGTTGTTTTTTACAAATATCGTCATCAGCAGTGCTCACACTGAAAAAAAACTCTACTCAACTTATACGATATAGGTATGAAATCATGCATAAAAGTTGCTTAAATGTGCGCCAAGAATAACTATTCTCAACCTATTCTAATCTGAAGAATAAGGCGCCGATGATTTGTTAATTTTTGAAATTCTAATATTATACATTTAAAATATAATTCAATTAAATACAGTTTCTCATTTTAAGTATAGTATGAATTTATCATTAATAAAATTGTTCGCCTTTTTTAAACTTAGAATAGATTTGTGAATATATATATACTCTTTTTAAGCACATGGAATTCAAAAGTATTCTTAATATAAGAATACATTATAACAAAACATAAACTTTTTCTAAAGCCAAGCATATGATTAAGAAAATAGTGATTAACCTTTGAGTTGTTTAAAGATATATATGCTCGAAACCATTCTTAAATAAAGTTGAGCTAAGTATAATTATTCATAATCTGAGACTACAATAATTTTGGATGTAATTTCTGCGTTTGAGAATAAAAGTTATCATTTTGTAGCATATTTTAACTCTGTTTGAGAATAACAATGCATGTTAAAAATATTTCCATTGTTCTTTAATTAAGAATAATATGTAAAATTCATAAGCAACTCTTCTCAAAATAAGATAAAATAGACATTTTTTTTTAATTTTTTAATAATTTATTTTTAATAATAAGATACTAATGATATAAATACAATATATGTTATAATTATTGTTAAATTACACACATTTTTATAAATAAATTAATCTTAATTAATCTTAATAATAATTACTTAATAATAATAACTTAATTAATTAAAAATAATAAAACATTCATTAAAATAATTTTCATCCTTTTCATAGTTTTAAAATATAAATTCTAAATTACAGATTAACTTTTATTTGAGTTAATATAGATAATATTAAATAATTTATTTCAAAAATATAATAAACTTTATTTTAAGAAAACATTTAAGCAATATTAGTATTGTTGTCGAATATTCCGAACAAAATGTGTTAATATATGATTATTATTTTCTTTATTATTTTAGTTAAGAAAATTTTGTTTACAATTTCCCCTGCTGTGTTTTCCGCAATGCTGTTAATCTTAATCTAAAATTTGTGTTTAGAATTTAATTAGATTGATGACTTCCAAAAATTTGGTCACTTCATCCTGAGCATACTCGTATTTTGATGCAAATTTCAACCTGAATAAAAATTATACTAGTTAAATCCAAAATAAAGTTCCAGAAAATTTATTTAACTTACTAGTTTAAATTCTCTCGCACAAGTAAAAATAGTCTAATCGCTTGGAAAAGCCGAAGCTCTTTCGTGTAGAAATTTAATGCAGTTGAACTGACTTTTCTTCTTTTTGAAGTTGAATGGTTCTTTATTTCTAAAGTTTTGCATGGTTCGTGAATATATATTAACCATGTTTTATTGGCTGCTAAGCTGTCATCTTGAATGAACAACTCCGAATCACTGCTGCATCCTTGTACTCTGCTCGTAACGTCTGTATAAAATAAAATAAAATTGACGTAATTTGAATTTAAAAAAAAAAAATAGTGTAAAGTTTTTACCTGAAGATTAGAACTAAATCGACGTTTCGGCCAAAAATATTGCTTTGATTCTCAATCGGCTTGAGCAATTGCTACATTTGTGGAAAATGAATCCAAATTTACTATAGTAATTTGCGGCTTTCAATAAAACACCTGTAAAAAAATATATTTACAAAAATTTCAACATTTATTTTGTTTTAATTAAATACCAATATCCTATCTATATATTCGAATTAAGAAACGAAGATGGAGATCAGTGTTCATTGGATTCTAGAATTGAAGGTACTCACACACTTGAACATTGTTATCTGATTCAGAAGTTTCATAATTATAATTTTCCATTTGTGGTACATATCTATATGTGATTTGATATATGTGATTTGATATATGTGATTTGATATATGTGATTGGTTTATATATATGTTATTGTGATTGTAATAAATGTGATTGTGTATATATATGTGATTGTGATAAAAAGATTGTTATCCGTTTCTTAAATTTATTAGTTTTTAAAATGAATAACTTTGCTATACTCACTATAAATAATTTTTTAAAGCACTGAACTATTTGTAACAATTTTCACAATACGAATTCACTTTAAATCCAATTTTCAATAAATATTATTCACACAATTAGACTTTGTATACTATTTTGGTTATTTTGCAAGTTACTATTATAGAACACTTTACTTCTTAAAATGACAACACGAAATGAACCTGACAATGGAATAGTTTAGTAAAAACAGAACAAGATTGATTAAAATGTGTATTTACATTTTATAGTTTAACTCCCTCCCCTCACGAAAATGTTTCTTTAATCAGCTTAACAAAATTGTTTAAATTCGATCACTTCATTCTTCACTTGAGTATAAGAAATGAAAATGTTAATAAATTGTTGATGAGAAGCTATTATTGATTATACTTTACATAAAACAAGAAAAACTAGATTGTCAGATTTTATGTAACTCACAAAAATCAGTTAAAACTTGATTGTAGTTTTTCTCAAAATAAAACTATATTAGAAATAATTTTTCAAGAAATAATTTTTCTACAAATGATTGTAAATATGTTACTAGAAATGAGAATAAACGTTGCACAAAATCATCGATTTATTGAAATTCTATTTTTAAGCGAATAGTTATTAAATTGATCGTAAAAAATAGTAAAATAAATGTAAATGATTTAAATTTAGTATTTCATAATTGAGATAAATTGAATAATTTAATCTTAATTTAGAAAATGGTAATATTGATAAAATTAAGGAAACCTCTCTCAGGTTCAACCAGTTATTCTATAATCTAGAATATGAGTTTCGAATATTCATCAACTAAAGGTTTCTGTATTGGAGAATAGCTTCTACTTGATATTAGAATACGATTTCTCTCAGTGCAGATGAAATCAGCGGCATCATGCCTCGAATTTATTCTTACCCCCGTTCCACTCGGCAATCGGCTGCTGCAATCAGTGAAACGGTCGAGATTCCGCACTGTCATACTGGCAAATGGAATACAAATGGAATAGTATGCTGGAATCCTTAGTTTCAGGTGGCTCCAACCCGCAGAGATTTAAAAAAAGCGTTCATCAACACCTTAGAACGCCCATTGTTGTGGGACCTAGGTCTGGACCTAGGTCTTAAAAGGTATTTATGTGTTGTTGTGACACACATTCTAAGCCCTATTACACAACACTTTTTATTTAAAAAAGTCCAAGCGGCACGTATATCCGCTAGAAATAGGAAGATTTCGAGATCAGACAGTTTTGTATGCCAGTAGAATCTGATGTATCAGACTAGTTTAAACAAAACAAACTAACTTCAAACAGATATCGAACAAATTTTAAAAAGAAAATTAGCTACCTACAAGCAAAATTATATCTATCCAATTTTGCAACAAACAAATATCAAATCTACCACAGAACATGTGTGTGAGAATTTATGACACAAACCTACTCTATATCATATGTCGTGCAATTACTGCAAAATATCAAAATAATTTATTTCTAAAAAAAAAATCAATTTCTTCTATTCAAATCTTTTATTTTTTTGACTGTTATAAGGTTGACATTGACTGTTATAAGGTTTTTGGAAATTGTAGTTGGGGATTGTTGCAAACTTTTTTGTTGAAGCCAACAAGTCAAAAACCTGTAACTGCAGAGGTTTATATTTATAAGAAACGGATTAAAATGTAGTGAAATCCGAAATTCTACGTCCACGCCGTGCTACCTGGGTAATGCTAACAGAATTAGGTTGGTGTAGTTGAGAGGTGCAGAGTAAATACTGCTTATACTCAATGATTCTGCACCATGGCGAGTCATTGGCGCCACAAAACCAATGCAACTCAAGCGTCTGTTCTCCATGTTAGGGGCGGCTTGGAGCGGGTGTCTGTCTTGGATCAAGCGGCTCGCTATATAAACGTGTAGCAAGCGTCTGTTCTCCATGTTAGGGGCGGTTTGTAGCGGGCGTCTGTCTTGGATCAAGCGGCTCGCTATATAAACGTGTAAAAAGGTTGTTTCTGGTGACCTTAAGATGCTGAACGAACCCATTCACGAAAATTTGGGTTGGGCGAAGGGCTAACACCCCATTTCCGTAAAAAATTACTTGTCATGAATTCTGTACACAGGCCTCGGATTATCTCGGATTCATTATTAGAACGACCTCGGAAACTGTACCCGGACTACGATTTAAAAATGGGAACCTGGAACGTGCTAAGCCTTAGAAGACCAGGAGATCTTCTAAAACTTACAAACCAAATCAATAGCTATACACTGGATATAGTGGCGTTACAAGAACTAAGATGGCCAGGGAGTGGAATCCACGAAACAGCCAAGGGATACACTCTCTACTATTGCGGTCATGAAAACGGAGGAGAATTTGGAGTTGGCTTTCTCACACATCGTCGCGTGAATCAACATGTTATCGACTTTCGCCCAATTAATATGCGGATATGCACAATGAGAATCCGTACGCAAAAATTTAATGTAACGATCATCAATGTTCATGCACCTACTGAAGACAAAGCAGATGACATTAAAGACCTGTTCTTTCTAGAACTCGAAGAAGTCATCAATAACATCCCGCGACACGATATAAAAATCGTGGTAGGTGACTTCAATGCGCAAATTGGTAGAAGTGCAGAACTTAAAACACATGTCGGCCCTAACAGCTTGCATCATGCTAGTAACAATAACGGCTTTCGCGCAGCTGAACTGGCTATGATGTATGATCTAGTAATTTCTAGCACTTTCTTCCCTCATAAGAGAATCCACAAAGCAACGTGGAAATCAAATGATGGAAGAACTGAAAATCAAATCGATCACGTCATGATTTCTTAGAGACACTCTACAAGTGTAACTGACGTTCGATCATACAGAGGTGCTGATATGGACACCAATCATATGCTTGTCATCTTCAAGTACAAGTGCAAATTATCATCTACATTTAATAGGCAAGCAAAAAAGACCGTGCGCTGGAATGTCGAAGCATTTAAACACCTGGAAACACTGAATAGATATCAGGAAATTGTAACGCAAAGCATAGAAGAGCATGACATCCCATCTGAGATGCCATTAAACATACAAGAAGAATGGCAAATGCTTCAATCAACCATCATATCCGCAGCACAAACTACAATCGGAAAACGACCACCGAAATCACGTAACGAATGGTTTGATCACGAGTGCCGCGAAAGCATTGAGCACAAACAAAAACTGCGAGAAAAATGGTTAACAAGAAACACTCGAAGCTCCCAAACTGATTATCTATGCGCCAGAAAAGCCTCAGCAAAACTCCTACGGAAAAAGCAAGCGAACACATGAAGAGCTGTATCGAAAACATCAACCAACATGCGGCTAATGGAAATTCGAAAGAGTGTTTTGCCAATGCGCGGAATCTGACCAAAGATTTCCACCCAAGATCTACAGCCATCAAAAATGGAAACAACGAGCTTACAACAAGTGAACGTGATGTGCTGGAAGTATGGCGATCCCACTTTCAAGACCTACTAAATAGGACGAATGAAGTTCATCCTATTCGAGCAATTGCTCCGTCAAGTGAGGAGATTTTTGTTCCTTACCCAACAATAGAAGAAGTGGAAGCTGCCATCAAAAAATTAAAAAATGGCAAATCACCAGGTATCGATGGAATCCCTTCAGAACTATTTAAGAATGGAGGAGCAGCTCTGGTCTCACGTATATATGATCTGATTCTTGCAATCTGGGACCAAGAAGAACTACCTGCTGAATGGAAAACAGCTCTCATTGTTCCGCTACATAAAAAAGGTGACCGCCTAAAGTGTGCGAATTATCGTGGCATCGCACTGTTGAACACTGCATATAAAATACTAGCTAATGTCGTACTCGCTCGGCTCATCCCGTTCGCCGAATCTATCATCGGCGACTATCAGTGTGGTTTTCGTCCCAACCGTTCAACCACAGATCAATGTTTTACCTTAAGGATGATTCTGGAAAAATGTTGGGAGTACAACATCAGCATTCACCAGCTCTACATTGATTTCAAGCAAGCATATGATAGCATCATCCGCGACAACCTCTGGTCTGCACTCATATGCCTTGGTATTCCAGTGAAACTTGTTTCTCTGTGCAAACTCACAACATCGGGATCAAACTGTAGAATAGTAATCGAAGGGTCAGTTTCTAACTCTTTTGATATAACATCAGGTGTTCGACAAGGTGATGCACTCGCGCCCGTACTATTTAATTTGGCGCTTGAGTACGCGATAGGAAAAAGCCACATTGAGACACAAAACTGTATATTTACAAATCTAGTCAAATTCTTGGCTATGCAGATGATATTGTGCTTCTCGGACGTAGAACAAGCGATATCAAGGATAGTCTGTCTCAGCTTGAAAGAAATGCTAAACGACTTGGATTATGCATTAACACCGGCAAGACTAAACTTTTAACAACATCCAGGAATATACCTCCCGGTAATCTGAATACTGGCGACTACGAAGTGGAACGTGTAGAAAACTTCAAATACCTCGGATCTGTAATAACATCGTCAAATGACATGCAGGCAGATATTAAAGCCCGTGTCTCAGCGGCATACAGAGTTTTCTACGCATACTCAAAACTTTTGCGATCCAAACATCTTTCGCAGTCGTGCAAACTCACACTTTACAAAGCATTAATTCGACCCGTGCTTACATTTGGAAGCGAAAGCTGGACACTGACTTCCTCCGATTGTAGAATTCTATCAACATTCGAGAGGAAAGTCATACGAACAATTTATGGTCCATGTAAAGTTGCTGAAAATCAGTATAGAATCCGAATGAATCATGAAATCAGACAGCTTCTTGGAGGCTGCGATGTAATCGGATTCATTAAATCTAACCGGATTAGATGGTTTGGTCATGTAGAAAGGGCACCATTAGATAGAATGATTAAAAAAACGTCCCAACAACAACCAGCTGGTGTTCGTCGAAGAGGAAGACCTAGACAACGCTGGCGTGATGACATCATCCAAGACCTTCGTGATATAGGATGTCGAAACTGGGGTCAACTGGTCATGGAACGAGACGATTGGAAGCTGATTGCACAGACGGCAAAATCCCTCCATGGGATGTAAACGCCAGAGAGAGAGAGAGGATTGAAATGTTTCCACAGATTCTAAATTTATGAAGATTTTAAAAATATTAGTATCCAAACGGCCGTTATAACGGATTAAAAAAACACTTTTTTTCTAGTATAAAGCCTAAGTAGTATAAAGCGTTCCTTAATCATGTGTCAGATTTTTCTGATTTACGAACTAGTCCAAGATATTAATAAAACACACATTTTTAAGAAAGGTTTTTTGATCTGGCTCTACAAATGCAACCGTGAGAGCGCCGGTTGATTCAAACGCATTTTGTGTTTTACAAGCTTTTTTGTTGGAGCCGCTCACTCAGAAACCTCCAACTGCAGAGGTCTTTTTTTGAAAGAAACTGATTAAAAAGGTTTCAAAAATTCTAAATTTATGAAGTTTTTAAAAATATTAGAATCCAAACGGCCGTTATAACGGATCTAAAAAACAGAGTTTTTTTCTAGTATAAAGCTTCTAGTTTCTTAACCATGTGTTGGATTGGGCTGATTTACGAACTTGTCCAAGATATTAATAAAACGCACATTTTTAAAAAAAGTTTTTTGATCTGGCCCTACAAATTGGACCGTGAGAGTGCCGGTTATTAAAAAAAAATTTTTTTTGCAAACTTTTTTGTTGGAGCCGTTTACTCAGGAACCTTTAACTGCAGAGGTAGGTCTATTTTTAAAACAAATTGATAAAAAAGATTCCAAAGATTCTAAATTTGTTAAATTTTTTGGAATATTAGTATCCTAACGGCCGTTATAACAGTTTTAAAAAATCAATTTTTTCCAGAAAAAAGCCTCTAGTTTCTTAACCACGTGTCGGATTTTGCTGATTCACGAACTTGTTCAAGATATTATTAGAACACACAAGTACAGAAAATTTTTTTGATCTACCTCAACAAATGCGACCGTGAGAGTGCCGGTCGTTTTCGTTATATCTCATATCGTTTATATATATATATATATATATATATATATATATATATATATATATATATATATATATATATATATATATATATATATATATATATATATATATATATACATTTTTTTTTTGTTTTTTCGTCTCCGCTTATCATAATAGTCGTTTGGCACAAACATTTTTCCGAAATTCCGAGATGAAGCCCATTGCAATAGGTAGATTTTTATATGAAATCTACCTAAAAAAAAATTATTTTTTTAGCCAATTTTTGGAAAAAAAATTTAGCTGTTTGTATGACGTAAATGTGACATGGACATTTTTGAATTTGTTGTAGTTTTTGAAATATTTTTGAAATTTTGAAAAAAGTTTGTATTTTTGATTTTTTAAGAACTTTTAAAATATTTTTAGAATTTTGAAAAATTTTTAATTTTTGATATTATTATAATTTTTGGAATTTTGAAAAATGTTTCGATTTTTGATATGGTTATAATTTTTGCAATATTTTTAGAATTTTGGAAAAAGTTTAAATTTTTGAATTTATCAGAATTTTTGGAATATTTTTAGAATTTAGAAAAAGTTTAAATATTTGGTTTTATTCTAATTTTTAGAATATTTTTGAAATTTTGAAAAAAGTTTCAATTTTGTTATAATTTTTGCAATATTTTTAGATTTTTTGAAAAAAGTTTAATCTTTGATTTTGTAATAATTTTTGGAATATTTTTAGAATTTTGAAAAAATTTTAATTTAACTTAATGTTTACAATATTTTTGAATTTTGAAAGAAATATGAATATATGAATTTGTGATTTTGTAATATTTTCTCGAAACGCTAAATGGAGAGGTTTTTGAGTAGTTTGCTGATTGTTTCATCTTTTCACTAAATTATGATAATTTATGATCTGTTATAATTTTCCGGCAACGTATTGATGTTTCGTGTTAGTTTTGTAATAAATGTCTAAACAGAGATAAAAACATACTTGTACTTTAACAAAGAGTTATGTTTGATATAGATCGCTGCCCAAATCTAAAAACCATGTCCTCATAAAAGTTTTTTGCCGAAAACTATATCAAAATCCTTAACCAAAACCGAAGTCTTGATATCTCAGAGCTTGAGATTTCAACCCCTCCATATTTTTATAAAAAGTTTTCTTTTAACATAATTATATATTTGATAATTGATGGCTCTTCTTAAAAAAAAAGGGGAGGAATTGTTACATAGTTGCTTGCTGGGAAAAACATTACATTTTGTCAGTTTGTACAAATGCTATTGTCAGCAGTTGTCTTTTCGTTACATTTTTCTCTCCCTAATAAAATAATAGTGAACAAGAACACATGTAATCCTTTCATTGGAAATTAATAAATTTACCAAAATAATATTTAACAAATAACTGTACATAGTGTATTTTCATTCGTAATAATAGCTAGGATATTTTCTTGTAATTTTTCAAAGGCTTTAAATCAAAGCAACCATGAAAAAATATGATGTGAATTTTAAATATTTTGTTCGAACTTGCTCAAGCTTTCACTAACGATTTCACCTGTTGTTGGAAAATATACTATTATTTGATGTTATAATAAAATAATTAACAAAAATAATACTCCTAAATGATACTGCATCTACAAACTTATTGCGATCAAATATCGATGTCGCTTTTTGGTTTGGTTTCTACAAAGAATTACCTTAATTCTTTGAGTTTCTAACTTTTTATTTTGTAGATCGTAAAATTTCTTAACTTATATTTCTAGTACCGACCACTGTGATCGTAGTCAGCGTTGTTAGTTAATTCATTTTTATTTCATTGTTTATCCGTCAAACTAACGGTCAACAATAAAACAGCCTATAAAGACAATATTATCTTTGTGTCCTAATTTTTGTATTCGTCTTTTTATATAAACAAAAAATTATTAAATTATTAATTAAATAATTCGGTTTCTAGTTTAGTTTTAATAATTTCAAAAGTTTTCTTTTAGAATTTAATTAATTATTTTTAGTTTTTAAGTGAGTGTGAAATAAGATCTTTTGACATTTCTTAAGATCAAGTTTTATTTTTTTTCTGTTGTGTTTACGTTTTTTATATGGTTCATGTTTTAAAAAATTGTGATATGTATGTGAATTGTGAAAAATAATCATGTTTGCAAATTATGTTAAAAATGCATTGTTTAAGTTTAGTTTTAAGCGATCTAATTAGCTGAGCATTAAATTTTTTTTTTGTGTTTGTGTTACATTTGCTTTTGGATATATCTTTAACTTTCTTACAAGGCGTTCATCAACTTCGTTTTTATTTTGCCGTTGTTGTAATTTAAGAGGTCAGTAAATTAAAATTTTAACTGTACAAATTTTTGTCTCTTCTTTATTTGTTTTTTGTTTTCACTTCTGGGTAATCTTCGAATATGTATTTATGTTACTTAAAGATTTACAAATAAAATATCTGGTTCTTTAAGAACAAAAAAAAAAACAACATTCTAAAATATGGTAAAAAATTCAATTTTTTAAAAATGCAATTAGTTTGTGTTGTTGATTTTTAGATCAATTGATCATTCTCCCGCATTAATTCGAATTGGAATACAAATATATACAAACTTTCTGTTGTTTCGTTAATTTTTTTCAATTAACTTTAATTAAAAATTGAAACGATCGCATGCTATCGATACATATTAGATTGTCTGTAATTTTTCTATTTAGTTTTTGTTTGGTGAATTGAAAATAATAACATTGTTTTTTTGTTTTATGTATTTTTTGGAGTACGAACGTAAAACCTTGAATGTTAGTGCATTTAATGGAAAATCTGTGGCAAAATGTGAAACATAAAACTACACTTTTATTGTAGAATAAATTAATTATAAGCTTATGCTTTGTTGGTTATTTGAAAGAAAATTGGTAGAAGTTGTTTCAATAAAATAAATGAAAGTGAAATTTTAAAGGGCAATAACTAATAGAATATAATATGAAAGGAGTGTTGTAATGTGATGATTATTTAAAAAATTATGATTCACTAGGCTTGGTGAAGATCATTTTGAAATATCTAGCAACTATCAAGCAAGCACAGAAGGGGCTGGACATCAGATCCGAAGATGTAACCCTCCAGAATCGTTTAGTGATTTCAGAAAGAAAATTCATCATTTTTAAGACCAGGAGTTTGCAATCACAAAAACTTTCCTGTAATCCTGTCATTAGTTTAATTGATTTCAATTTGATTTAATGTGATCAGTTTGGTTTCAATTCCGCTTTATTCCTCTGCCCACTCTTACTACCAATCCTCTATACAGAATCCAGTCCGACTTCCTTGGATGTTGGGCGACATTGATCTTAGTGGGGTTCTAATTGCGATATTTTTTGTCACTTCAATTATCTATAAATGTACTAATATCTCAATTCCAATACCCCACAACTCATTAAATTACTACGCGTTCGTAATGTATTTGCCCTTTGTTAAATACAACATGTACATCCTCTTGGTGTGTCTTTTCTTCAGCTTGTTCTTATTTTTACTTGTAGAAAATAAATACAAATATAGAAGCAGAATTGGAACAAAGTGAAAGAAGAGAAGAATTCAAGATTATTTAACTAAAAGAAAAGTAAAAAAAAATACAAAACAAACAGTTAATCAATTAAGAACTAATTTGATGGTAAGGTTACCATATTTTTGAATAGAAATCTGGATTTTTATGTAAATTATTTAATTCAAATTAAATCAACGCATCTTATATTATGTATATCGTTCGTTCTATATTGAGAAGGTTAGACCACAGTTATGAAACAGAAATCATTTCGATTTTATTAGTTTTGTAAAAAATAATATTAATGTTACAGTTACAACTTTTCGGGCACTATGTTAACGATCTATTTTATTCAGTTTTTATCTGATGTAAAAATTATGATAAAACTATGTAAATTTCAGTTTTTTGTAACCAAAAGTTTTAATTTTGTTTAATTTGGGTTAATAAATCAAGATACTTGTTCTCGATCTTTTCGGTTATATGATGTCCAAATTCAAAAATGATTCCCACCGTTTCTAATCGTAACATCTCAAACATATCAAAATCATTAATACAATATTCAATCAATAATCACTTTCGAAATTAAACAAGCATAAAAATTCGTTTTCGATAACAAACAAATTATCACATTAATTATGTTTATTAATTACAAAAAGTGGAAATAATTACAAAAAAAAAAAATCGTTTATACAGAATAGTTTATACTTCGTTGGATGCCTATTAAATACTTCTATCAACTATAAATCAACTACGAAAAGTTTTCACGAATAACCCAATAAATTATTCAACAGTTAATTAAAAACATTTATTTAATTGAGATATTAAAAAAAGAAAATGTCTCCCTCAATTGACTGAGCATATGGACAAAGCTTAGTATGCTTGTCGCCTTATCTAGTATTTGATAATTATAGATGATGATCGCGAAATGATCTTGAAATAAGTCATAAATTTTGAAGATAAAAATCGTGTATCAAAGATCTTCAATGGTACTATACATTAATTAATAATGCTAACTGAAACAATGAGTTTTGATCATCGATGTGAAACAACAAATCCAAAAAATTGTTATTTCCGGAACAATATTTTTTTAACCATGAAGAAACCGTGATTTTTTTATATATTTATAGAATAATATGAAGCTGGCTGTTAATGTGCTGTGCTTGAAAATCTGCGTCTGTCATACACTATACAGTTGGAACGTTGGTGTGAAATTATCATTTCTGCACTTCTGAACTTCTGCACCTCTCAAAGAAGGAGAAATATTCAAAGTATATGAGCTTTATAAAAATGCACGCTAAGGTCATACTCAGAATGAGGTTGCTAAAATTGGGAGTACGTTGCCTAGTTAGACTCATTCCCAGGCAAACATTTAAGCTTAAACCCAACCCCAAGCTTAAACCCAGACTCACTCCCAGGCAAACATTTAAGCTTAAACCCAACCTCAGATTCAGAATTACCCTTACTTAAGATTCAGTCTAATACCTAGATATGAACTCATATTCAAAATCAACCTTAGAGATATATTGAGTTTGATATCTGATTTGGAGAACGGTGCTTTCACCTAACTCATGCTCAGGCTCAAACTTGGACTAGGACCCAAAATTTATAATTCGACTAACATTTACACTAAAATTTTGATGCTAGTTCAAACTTGGACTAAAACTCAACTCAAACTAAGATTTAAACAAAGATTTACACTAAGGCAGACGGAGACTAATGCTTAGAAATCAGCTCAGGGTCAAAATCAGAATAAGGTTATATTTAAACTCGAACTCTAATTTAGATTAGGACTTAAACTGACTCGAATTCGTAATAAGTCACACTCAACATTTTAATTCTATAGATCAGACTATAACTCGAATTCTGAATAAACCTGCAGACTCACAGGTTAAGAATTAACTCCAAGCTAAAATTAAGACACACTCACATAAAACTCGATGCTCAAACAGGAATGCAGAATTAAACTTAGTTTTTGAATCAACCTCGATTGTCCTCGAACTAAGTTTTAAATAAAACACAATCACTCTTAACTCAAACATAGCCCAAGATTAAAACTCAAATGTTTTCCCACATAACACTAAAAGTTTGAGTTTGTTTGACTAGCTCAGTCTGACGAGCACTGCACCAAGATTTTCAACAGATCTCGAGTTTGAGAAAAACATAATTCTGGTTGGTTTGAATAATTATTATATATCTCCAGAATCTACTATACCGCATCTGTCTTCTAGTATATAGATTAGTTTTATATATAGTTACATGAAAGTCTTAAGTCACTTTGAAATATAACATCCAGGTTTTGATCACACCACAAATGAAATGATCTTTTATTCATTTTTCTACGTGCTAAAATCTCATGCTGCCGTTGGCAGTAAAAGTAAAACCGCTTGTCGCATTTGAGTATAATTAAAATTTTTCTGTTTTCTTAATCAATGTCTTTCACTGCAACTGCTATTACACACGGGGAAAGATAATTTTTTATTCTTTTATAATTTTTTTTTAATTTTTTTTTACGGGTGTGACAACCCTTGCGTACTCCAGTCGCTGCTATTGGCATACTACTTACTTTACTCCCAATATCAGTAAGATATTTAGTCAAGAGGATTTCTATGAAATACTGGACGATAAACTCTATTCAGTTAACTTTTATGACTTAATCTTAGTTATGTATGCCTCACGGCCGGCATGATGTAAAATTTAAAAAAAAATTTATTTTTATTTGTTATTTTATTTGTATTAATTGCTAAGCTTTCCATTAAAATAAAAAAAAAAAGAAATTTTGATGTACAACAATACCTCAGAACGCATATTGTTGTGGGACCTGGGTCTATTCTAGGGATGGTTTAAAAGTCGGCTTTTTTTCATTTTGCCCTCTCCAGGTGGATAAAATCCGGATAATATTAAAAAAGCCGGTTAATTGGTTTTTGCATTAAAAAAAAGTTTTGTTTGTCATATTCGAAAAGCACACAGCGCCATTTATTCATATGTTTTTTATCCTCATACTAGATAACAATTTATAGGGAAAATAAAAATGAAATGTCATTTATCAACGTAAAAATAAAGTTTTCTTTGCGTCATGTCAGCAAGACCAAGTGGTGAAAAAAAGATAAAATTTGGAGCAAATATACTCTAGTTTTAGTTGAAGAATGTGGAAATAGATAAAAAAATGTGATAGTTGTTCCATTCCCAGAGTTAGTAAGCTCTAGAGTGGCAAGATTAATATCGCATGCTATTATATCATTTGAACATTTTAAACTAGTTACTCTAATAAATTAGATCTTTCTCTAGACAATCTATCTTTTTAATTTCATAACAATTTAGTATATTTGAGATCAATTATAAAATGTAAGTATCTGTTTGTCATAATCACTTTCTGAGAAATCACAATAAGGAAAAAAAACATTTCATTCATCTTTTGGATAATGCAATTGTATGAATTAATTTTATCCGGCTAAAATCAAGAATAAATGAATTAGCCACCCGGATAAAATCCAATGGATAAAACCAGTTAGGGGTAGAGATCGCTGCAACTCAGGTTTTTATACAATGGTGTTACACATGCTCATTGTAATTCCCATTACAAAACACTTTTTATTTGGAAAAACAAGAAATAAACAAAACTTTAACTGTGTTTAATTGCTCACGAAAAATACACATAAATGAGGTATGCTAATGTACAAAAGTTTACATACAAATTTTCAATACTAAAAAATTCCCAATTCCCCCACTTCAATATTCATTTTTATATTAATCATCAAACAAACACTTTAATAATTTTTTTGTTTTTTCATGTTTTCATCTAGTTCGGATCAGAGCAGGTCTTAACTCTTAGTATAATTTTTACATTCTGGCCACTAACAGAAACCATATATAGTTTTCATATTCGAGTATGCCTTATTTGTCCGGATCTGAGTCCTATTGAATTTGATCAGCTATAAATAAGTCTTCTCAATTTCAGTCATTCCATATATATTCAGTTAGTTTTTTGACAGTTTAAACGTTTTATCATTCACTCTATTGAATTTCGCCGCAATCCAATTTTTACCCTAGAGTTTCAAAAGAGCGTTAGTTGACATTTTCGAACAGATAATATTTAGGAAGGAACTTGAAAAAATTAGTTCTGGATTAACTTCTTCATATATCATAAATGAGCAGAATCAAAGAGTAACCTCATATGAAGAAATGACAACAACGTAGAAAATATTTTGACGAAATCTGTTATAAATAGGTTTCTGTTTATACCGGGATTACAAATATGAAAAAAAAAATTCAACACATCGCTTCTGAAACGAACCCATGAAAATCTATAATTCAATTTACTTAACTTAATTTATAGTTTTAAGACCAAAACCTCAAAAAATATGTATATAAAATAACAGAAAATAAGAAAGAGTAATAATAATAGAAAAAACTTAACTTTAAATGTTGATTGTAGTACATTCAATCCGCTTTTCCCATTAAACTTTCAGCTAGTCCGTTTATTAGCCACCGGATTTATGATAATTTTCATATTAGTTTCACCTCGATTTCTCGTTGTTTGTCATGTTCAAAAAACCATCCAAGGCATCCAAAATCCAAACTGAATCAAAGAAATCCAAATGATCCATTAAATCGTGATTATTTTAGATTCATTTTTAATGTAAGATGTACTAAATTATTTAACTTCATCAACATCCTACAATTTTTTATTATATAAATTCCTTAATTGATCATAAAATGGTTCGGCTTACTAAAAAGTTCAATGGTTCGGTTCGGCTTCCAAAATTTATTAATCTTCTGAACAAAAAAAAATTCTATATAATCAATCACAAACTTATTTTCAATTCTTTTATTTTTAATTTTCAATTCAAATAACGCTATTATTTATCTTTAATGATATTTAATACAAAAATTTATGTCATAATATGATTTTAAAAAAAGCAGCTATTCGTTCCGATACACTACCCAAAACTTGATTAATTAATTCTCAAAATGTTGCTTTACAAAACGGTTCGATTATCAGCGGTTTCTATTCATCTTCCTCGTTTTGGTTTCTTATTCCAGCAAACAACAAAAATTAGCCCAAACATTGAAAATCTGCCGTGTATAAAAAACTAATAGATCCGACAACCGTCCCATACTATCAAATGAAAAAAAACAGAAGGTCCTTCAAAACTTAATCAATTATTAATATTGCGAGCATTCTTCATTTATCACAATGTAAAACAAAGTACCCTATCAATGATTCAACGCTTGCGCAGAATCAACTCACTTTACTATAACATTTAATAAACAAAAATATATTTGTTTCACAGAAAAACGAAAAATAATTGATTAAAAACAATTGATTACTCATCGAAATATAAGATTAATGGGTCTTATATTTCGATGAGTAATCAATTGTTTTTATTATTATTTTTCGTTTTTCTGTGAAACAAATATATTTTTTGTACGAGTAAACCGCAAGATTCAATTTTGCGATTCAAAAATTGTACATAAAGCAGGCCTTTTTTTTCCTATTGAAATAACAATGCTAAAAGTGAAATAACAATGCCTAAAATTGAAATAACAAAGCCTAAAGTGATTATATTACTATTATTTCAAAAAACTACTTTGATAAAATAATTTTCGAAAAAATTTTTGACTATTTCGTGTAAATATATGTATTTTTATTTATGCAAATAATACAGAATCTTACTCGTACAAAAAATCTTGTACGCAATTCAGGCATAAAGTATCTTTTTTGCTTTCGAGTGATTGTTTCTCTCGGCTAACGACTCGAGCAACAATTTCACTCTCAAGCGGAAAAGACATACTTTATGCCCTTAATACTTAAAAAACTATTTGTTATGCTATGGTATGTTTTAAATTTTGTTATGTTATGTTTTAAAATAATAAAAAAATATGCATTACAGTGGAACGTTATAACTAGACAGATGTTATTTATGAAACGAATCTTAAATTATTTGATAGTACGGAATGTATGTGTGATTATGTGAAAACTGTTTGTTTTAGGTTTAAAAAAAAAATATCCACTGATCAGATTTTTGTTGGTCGTTACAAATCTAGAACAATTTCTCTTGGCCAGCAGATGGAATCATCACTAATAACATGGATACTAGGAATGTTGATATGAAAGCGGCAATGTTAGCAATACTGAATAGTAAAATTCAAAATAAAAAATTGTGCAAGTACATTTCGAATCCTCAAGTTTTGTCCGACCCACAAAAACTCAAAAACGACACTTATCTGGGAACCTAAGCGGGGACCTAAAGTTTAACGAGTTAATTTATAATTATTTAAAACGACGATACCGAATGTTGGTTCAAGATTTAAGATTTTTCTTTTATATTTAAGTAATAAAAACAGATTATATTAGCAATACAAATCCTCATGAAATTTTTGTTGTTTGTTTAATCTCTTTTGATATCCGATGTGTTCTCTTCAATTTGTTTTTTGTTTGACCATAATACCGCGAGGAATGCTGCGTCTATATCCATATTTTACGAAAGTTGAATTACAGCCTCATTTAGTCATTTACATTTACAAATCATCAAATCACCTTAGATAGGTCAGACTAAACTATTCCATTACTAATATCAAGCCAATACACCCTTCGTGTACGTATTTACAATAACAACCTGTTGTTACCCTCAACTTAAGTTTTAAAGTTTATCAGATTTGCTTCTTTTATATAAATTTAATTGTTTATACTGATCTAATCAACTAATCAACGATCAAAACAATTGCTAATTTGTATCTTAATAAAAAATTCAAGGGGATTTTTATTGTTTTTTTTCTACATAAAAGATACAAGATTAACCCTAAATTTAGGAAACGCAGGTACGTAGTAAAAACATTCGGTTCAAGAATTAAGATTTTTCTTTGTAATTCAAGATTATTTTTATATTTAAGTAATAAAAACAGATTATATTAACAATACAATCCTCATGAAATTTTTGTTGTTTTTTTTAGATATCAACAACTCTGTTCAATCTTAAAAAATAGGATAATAATAATACAATTTCTATTCCTGACTGAGTATATGAACATGAACATATTTATTCCCTCTCATTTTATAATTTATGATCCCTAAAAAAGGTTTATCAGCAATAAAAGTAATTTTTTTAAAGGTATTAAGAGACACAACTAATATGTCAAAGGTCGAATAAATGAGGTTTTTTTAGGATTACCAGTGAAAGCTTGGTTTTTAAGATTCATATGTTTGTGTTTTATTTATCGAATTTTATATATTTTTCGTTTGGAAAAAAATAGATTTGCTGTTCTCCTTATTTTGAAAATAGCGTGGCCGAACAATATGTTATTGGTATGCTCGATTGGCGATCGATGTTAACCAAATATTTAACTGACGAGCCTGTCACATTAGTTCACCGTCTGAATGTAAAAATCGAAATTTCACTACTAATACTAAAAAAAACAACACAATAGCTATAATTCCATATAAAATAAATTTCACATGAAAACTAAGTAACAATAATCCATACATAAGAATATGTCTACATCTTAAAATAATTAGTATTTTGATGATAAACGGAGGATAAAGTTGCTTAGTATTCTTTCTTGGTAACAATTGCAGGGATTGAAAAATTCATATCTCAATTCTTTTATATATCTTTACGGAGAATAGAGTTTGTTATCTATAAATGTCCAAACAACGCGTTTTCAGTTCAGTGGAAAAACTTATCAACTTATCAACTCAAAAAATATCAATTTTATTATAAAAAGAAATAAGAAATTTATTTCCCATAATTCATCTAAATTATGTTTCAAAAGAAAAATCCAAGATAATAAAAATGGCAAAACATAAAAGGTTGCGTTGCTTTGCTGTTTGTTGTATTCAAATTTAGAAAGTTAAGAGAAACACAATTTATATTAATTTAATTTAAATGCTACTTCAATAAAAACAAATTTTAATCAGTAGATTTTAGTTTTTCCTAGCTGTGATTAAATTATAAGATTGAGATAAACTATAAAACTATACGATTCAATAGATATGCAAATCCATATGGAAGTGATTAAAAATTAAGATTGAGAATTAAGAGATATGATATATATGTTGCAAACATTTACAAATTTTTCAACTTCCTCAAAACAAATTTGTCAAACTTGCCAAAAACTGCAATATTATGATAAAAAAAAAATTTTCAACTAAAAGTTATGTCGCATTTTTTCTTATTTTATTTTATTTATGTTCGAAAAATTCAACAGTTTGCATACAATTGATCCACTACGATGTGTTAATACTTACAATAACTACTGATTGTTGAACTTCTCGCAATATTGCTATAGATTTTGGAACATATAGGCGAATGGCAGCTAAAGCAATTAAGAAATCTATGAAGGATTTTGTCTATGCTAATTTATAGATCTGGCCCTCTATGTCCCTTGTTTTGCTATTCTAAGAGTAAACATCTTTTTTATTTTGATCAACAAAATCATAATTATCAGATTAATAGTAGTAGTAGTAGTAGTTTAATCAACGAGTGTATAATGAAATAGTTTATTCTCAAGCAAAAGTTGCGAGAGAATAAAATTCATTAAACAGGAATCGATTACAATACTTTATTCTCTGATCTGACAAAGAATTGTGTATTATAAAAAATGAAACCATTTTCTTCAATTAAAACAATAAATCTTTATTGTTTTTTTTTTTTTTTATTTATTTATTTATTTATTTTCAAAAATATAAATTTACATGAAAATAGAAGTTTGAATTATAATATAACACTGTATACAAATAGGCAACTGATTATCAATATTATGAATTAAAAAAAAAAAAAAACAAAACTTAACAAAAACCAAAAAATATATATGTTTAAATTGATAAATCAAATTTCTTATGAAAAAAACCCTGATGATAAAAAAACCCCATCTCATATAATCAAGTTCAACTAATAAGAGAATTTAACAAAAAAAATTTGATTTTTGAACAAAACTTATCAAAGCAATTGTGATTATAATTTGAAAATAATTTTAATGAAATCCAAACAATTTGATCAAGTGGATAATGATAATTTTTTTATAGGAAAATTTTCATTAGACAATAGGTTAAGTTCATTAGGCTGTAGGTTAGAAAACTATACATTAATACATACTATTATTATCGAAAAAACATACAAATATAGCTGATATAATTAAATGGAAGAGAATAAATCAATTTTATTTACTCATCAGTCATCATAATAGTTTTTGAAATACATTGTGAAAATATTTATATTTTTTTTAATTTGATTTTACTTTTGAGTTGTCTGTGTCTCTATACAATTAGTTGTTATGAAGCAATTTAATTTTTAGCAGTTTGTGTAAAGAAAAACTATTCGTAATACTGATTCGTAATACCTAATACTATTCAGAATACTGATATAAGTGTAGACTTAAGTTATTTTTTACTGTTAATTGATTGTGTTAGTGGCAGAATGGTTGATCCAATTAAGGCAAGCTGTGGTGTTTGTAATAAAATAATCAAAAATAAGCTCTTAACATGTGCGTATTGCTTTCGCACTTATCATGCGAACTGTAAAAAAATTATTGGTGCTTGTACCAAGAAAAAACATAAGGGTAACTACTTCTGTGCTGAAACATGTGAGGCAAACTATAACAGGATTGTCATGAGTTCTAATGCAATGTCTAACACAATGGTGGGGTTAGAAGTCAACAACAATAGTTACTTGAAAAATTTATGTCATTTTAATTTGCTGAATTAAAATCTACTATTGATCGAGCTGTCAGTGAAACACGTGTGTTACAGAAAAAAGTTGATTTAATATCAGATAAGAGTATTGTACTTGAACGCACTATTGAAGATCTTCAATATAAGGTTGATACTACCAACAGACAATCAGTTCGCAATCAAATATCGATTCATGGAGCACATCTATGTGATTTAAAATCTATAGTAAACTGGATTGGTAATGCGATGATGTGTCCTTTGAATGATGCTGCAGTTGCAAAAATCAACTTATTTACAAATAAGTCTACCAAAACGGTCATTATTGTGCTTGAATTTTCTAGCTATGATTTGAAAAGGTTGTTTATGAACAAAAGGAAGAGCAAATGGGACATTCTACCACTACCCATATTTTCATACGTGATGGTTTGACTAATTTGGGATTGGAATTATATTCTGAATTGCGAGCTGCTAGTAAATTTATTCCAATTAAGTACTGCTGGCAAAAGATGGTGAGTTATTTGCCAGTCTGGATGAGAATTCGATGATTATTTGTATCAAGTCATCGTTCGATATTCAACAGTTCGAGTCTCAACTATCTGTTTTTTATTGTTGTCAGATATTATGGATGGTAATAATATTAATAATTGTTTATTAAATTTGCATGATTATCCAGAGATTTTTAGGAGATCTAATTTCCTCATATGAATTAAAACTAATTGGTACCAGTGCAACGTATTGGCCTCCTAATCATCCATCCACCCTCATAGATCTCTTTTTGACTAATGTACCTTTAAAAGTAACTTATTCTGATACTGTTGGTGTGCCTGGCATCAGCTTTCATTCATTCTTGGTTGCATCAGTTAAGGTAGTACCACTCAAATCTAAGCTAAAAATTTATGAGCTTAGGAACTATATTGACATGGAAAAGCTGCTAGGTGAGGCGTCTGTTCTAAAGTGGGATGATTTGTATATATCTACTGAATTGGATGAAAAAGCTACCCTTTTCAATAATAAGATGATTTATCTTTATGATAGGTACTGTCCACTTAAATGGATTGAATTAAAAAATCCACCTAAGCCTTGGATACCACCTAGTTTGTTGCATTGTATGGCTAAACGTGATATAGCGTAATCGGCTTAGCAGTCATATTACGCCCAAACAATTTTAGAAGGTTTCCCACAATTTTGAAATTTTGTTTTCTAATGTATCTGTTGATATTGATTTTGATCCTGATACTGTAAGTGATTACTTTGAGGCTAAGCGTCAACTGGCCTCAACAATACTAATTCTTCAATATCATCTTCTCCACCACCACTACCATCGTCCTTGGCCGCCACCCGCTCGTAGTAGTAATGTCGTTGGTTATGATGGTCTTTCAATCCGGTCTTTTAAAGTTGATAGTATTTCATATCGTATGTCATTTGACTCATTTAATCAATTTTTTATTTAGCTCATCTAGGTTTTCATCTTTGTATAAGAAAAGTATTGTGATTCCTATTTCAAAGGCTGCGGATGTTAAAACCGTCAGTGACCTTCGACACATCAGTTTTTTGCCATGTATTTCCAAAATTATTGAACGCGTTGCGCATGATCAATTGACTTAGTATTTGAATCAGCATGGTTTCTTAAATCCATACCACTCAGGCTTTCGAGCTGGGCACAGTACTGTAACTGCGTTGTTTAAAGTATCGAATAACATTAGTGTGGCAATTAATGATGGAATGGTTAGTGTATTAGTTTTGCTTGATTTTACTAAGGCATTTAGATCTATGCAGCATTGTTCATTGGTTGACTAACTGATCCATCACTATGGATTCTCTGATAGCTTTGCTCAATGGGTACGATCATATCTCCAAGATCGGTCACAATCAGTTAACATTGAGGGAAAAATGTCAGGGTGGCAATCAATTTTTTCTGGTGTTCTTGAAGGGAGTATACTCGGTCTACTGCTGTTTTCTTTATTTACTAACAACATTATGTATTGCAGATACCATCTGTTTGCGGACGACTGTTAGGTTTATCATTCTTTTCCGGTATCAAGAGTAGAATGTGGTGTTATTGAGCTTAATCATGACTTTAATATTATTTATAAAGGGTGTTGCAGCAATGGTCTGCGTTTGAACTCCAGCAAAACTCAACTAATTGTTTGTGGTAGGCTACGTGATGTTCAATCCTTAAAAAAAATCATTGTTGGATGGTAGACTTAAATTGCTGTTAGGTTGTGATATCATTTTTTCCGGTTGATAAAGTGCGTAATGTGGGTGAATATCTTGATGAATCCTTGTCAAGTGCCAAACATATCAAATACACTTTGAGGTTAATTTACTTTAAGCTACGTGAACTCTATCAGTTTCATTATCTCTTACCAATTGAAACTAAAAAATGGTTGATACAATCACTTGTGTTTCCTTACTTTGATTATTGTGATTTATTTTTTTTTGAACTAGGTAATATGTTGGAAGCCAGGCTTAATGTTGCTCATAATAATTGTGTTAAATTTATTTCTGGACTTCGTAACGTGTAACGAATTTTCGTATTCATGAATGTGACGAATTTTCGTATTCAACTTGAATTTCTTCTGCATAAAGAGAGACGTAAAATGTGAATGTCTGTTTTCCTCTATACGCTTTTTATGGCTGGTATTCCATCCTACTTGCTGGATTTTGTTGAGTTTTTAGATAGTGACTATGATCCTCGCTTCCGTTTATGCAATTTAAAAATTCCAGTTTGTCACTCGAAGTATTTTAAAGGATCATTTCAGTTAGCAGCGGCAAAAAAATGGAACTGCTTGGATTCTAAGCTTCAAAGAACTTCAAATATGAATCAATTTAAAAAAGAACTGTCAAGTTTGTTGGAGTCTTGGCTCGGCGATTTATGTGTGCTTTGGATTTTTTGGAATGGATTTTCTGTGGATGGGCTACGATTATTTCTGTTTTTCTTTATAACAGACTTGATATATGTAATATGTAATAAACAAGAATTTTAAATATAACTTATTGTTATTATTGAAAATGAAATTATGTAAACAAGATAAAGTGTTAATAGAAATAAAAATAAACAAATATGGAAATATAAAATTTACTAACAACAACATAGTAAATAAGGTTATACAATTTCATGAATCAGATGTCAAATAAAATAGATTGCATAACAGTAAAGCAAAGTAAAAGAAAGTAGTAAAAAATTACTACGAGGTTTGTTTATGTATGATGTTTTCAAATTACACGTAAAGTTCAAAGAATTACATCCCGACAACCCAATAAGACTAAGTAAGTGTGGTGAGCTCACACCGAAATGGTGCATTCTTGCTAGTAGAAAAGCGGTTACCGACATAAGGCCCGGCGCAAAATCCCCGGCGCAAAACACCCGCCGACAAAACGCCGGAGACAAAATCCCAGCGGCGACAAAACGCCCGGGAAAAAAGGTCCGCGACGACAAAATACCCGGGACAAAATCCATGCGGCGACAAAACGCTCGGGACAAAAAACCATGCAAAAAATTGAAAAATAATATTTTATTAAGTTTCAAAATATGATAAAGCATGCTTAAGTCCGATCTACTCCACAAAATAATTTTCACGATTACCCTCGCCAAAAAACTTAAGCCCGATCTACTCCGCCGCAAGGCCATGTAAATTCAGCAGTTTTTTTAAAGATGTTTAATACACAATGTAAAAAAACAAAACCAATAAAACGAAATGATATCTTATGTAACGCAATTGGCAGCGGAAAAACAACAAATACATAAATTTAGCAGTTTTTTATTCAATTACAAAACCAAAAACTGATACGTTTTGTCTAGCAAATTAAATAATGTTATAGTAAAAACATATCATTTATCTATTCAAACTAAAATTTGCAGTAAAACTATTAAATGAAAGAAATGTAAGTAGTATTTTATTTGCCCAATCAGAATTCGCATTAAACTGTCAAAACGCAATTTTCAAATAAAATGAACCATAGAATTCGATTTGGATATCAAGTAAATAAAAAATATAAAAATCAGCAAACTTATTTATTTAATTTTTTATTATCGTTATAATTTGATAGTTTTGCGTGTTAATATACTTACATTACTTATACTTGTACTTATTATGCTTTCATTTTTATTAATAAATACTAAAGTCAAATTGTCAAAACTTCAAAATTTCAAAATTCTGACAACTTTCAGAAATAATAAAATGATAGGTAGCGAAGCGAAATACGTGTTGAGTACGCGAACTAAAATTCAATTCTGACTTTTCAAAACCAACTATTTTGTCAGATTTGGATTTGGATACATGAAACTGTTAGTGTAATTTGGCAAATAAAATACGGCTGTATTTAAACATGTCATGTTTAATTTTTTATTTCAATTTTATCAATGATAATATTTATGGAAAAGCAAATGTCTAGTCAAACCAAATGTCCTAAAAATGTTTGGCAAGTCTCGGTAGTCGATAGAGCTATAGATAGAGCTAAAAAATAAAAAGTATAAATTTATTTCCCATCGGCACCCAAATGTACAATGCATTACAATGTACATTGCAGTACAAAACAAACGCGAAAACTTTTTGAAGGCAGACAGTTTCTTCCGTTTTGTTTTGTACTTGTCTCGTTTACTGAAACTAAGAATTTACAACTAATAACAACTCATATTTATTTATATTCAAACACAAAATTATATCTGTAGGTTTTTTACTTACGTTTTATATGCTTTTAATTCTATTTGGTTTTGAACGTTTATTAACATTTTTAAAGAATATTGGCAATTTTTTAATTCATTTTTTGCCATTTGTGAAATTTGTCAATTTCCTTAGTCAATATGATGAATAGGGTTGTATAATTATTTGTTTCTATATTAATTTTATTTGACTCGGTTCTGCTACCTTGCAGACCTTCGATCAAAGATGGCACCCGTTTTTTGGCGAGGGTAATCGTGAAAATTATTTTGTGAAAGGTGGAGTAGATCGGGCTTAAGCATGCTTTATCATATTTTGAAACTTAATAGAATATTATTTTACGATTTTTTGCATGGTTTTTTGTCTCGGGCGTTTTGTCGCCGCGGGGATTTTGTCACCGAGCCTTATGTCTTCAGGAGATTTTTTCGCCGGGCGTTTTGTCGCCGCGGGGATTTTGTCCCGGGCGTTTTGTCGTCGCGGGCCTTCTGTCCCGGGCGTTGTGTCGCGGGCCTTCTGCCTGCTACCCGTAGTAAAGAAACACGAAGTTCCACGATAGATGTGTTCCTAAAAAACTCGCGTAAACAAAGACACGTTATATATGGAAAAGTTATGAATTGATTCTTCAATTGAAATTTGCTTAAAATATTATCATAACAATATACGAATTTATTGTTTTTACGTAAATTAGGTTAATTTTTAGGAATTATCTTCTGTGTAATTAAATAATCGTTTGCTAATTAAATAATCGTAAGTATATTATATTATAAGCAAAGATAAATACAAGCAAAGATGATATTTATATTCAACGAGTTAAAGGTTTAAAGGTTTAAAAACGAAGCGTAGTGAGACGAGGATTATGAATTTTTTTATTTAATTGCACACTACATAGTGCGTAATAAATGTATTATGGTTTTGCTACCTAGGTGAATCAACTAAAAGTTACTTAGAGATCTTAGAGATAACATGTTATTCAAGCCATAGATTTTAACAATAAAGCAAAATTTACAACATTTTAAAAAATTGTTACGATTTGTTTTTTTTATCAAATATTTAGTTCTTTAAATATATTCTAATAATTATTACATTTCCGTGTGGGGCTATTAGTTTTTTAAAGCTGATCTGAGCTTATATAAATGTGAATTTGATAAAAATGACATCATTTTAGATAGGCCATTATGAATACTTATAGAACTTCTTTGAGAAATTGGCTATTTAGAAATACTAGTAAACTAGTATTTGATAATCCAATTTGCAAAATCCCCGGCGCAAAACACCCCGCCGACAAAACGCCGGAGACAAAATCCCAGCGGCGACAAAACGCCCGGGAAAAAAGGTCCGCGACGACAAAATACCCGGGACAAAATCCATGCGGCGACAAAACGCTCGGGACAAAAAACCATGCAAAAAATTGAAAAATAATATTTTATTAAGTTTCAAAATATGATAAAGCATGCTTAAGTCCGATCTACTCCACAAAATAATTTTCACGATTACCCTCGCCAAAAAACTTAAGCCGATCTACTCCGCCGCAAGGCCATGTAAATTCAGCAGTTTTTTTAAAGATGTTTAATACACAATGTAAAAAAACAAAACCAATAAAACGAAATGATATCTTATGTAACGCAATTGGCAGCGGAAAAACAACAAATACATAAATTTAGCAGTTTTTTATTCAATTACAAAACCAAAAACTGATACGTTTTGTCTAGCAAATTAAATAATGTTATAGTAAAAACATATCATTTATCTATTCAAACTAAAATTTGCAGTAAAACTATTAAATGAAAGAAATGTAAGTAGTATTTTATTTGCCCAATCAGAATTCGCATTAAACTGTCAAAACGCAATTTTCAAATAAAATGAACCATAGAATTCGATTTGGATATCAAGTAAATAAAAAATATAAAAATCAGCAAACTTATTTATTTAATTTTTTATTATCGTTATAATTTGATAGTTTTGCGTGTTAATATACTTACATTACTTATACTTGTACTTATTATGCTTTCATTTTTATTAATAAATACTAAAGTCAAATTGTCAAAACTTCAAAATTTCAAAATTCTGACAACTTTCAGAAATAATAAAATGATAGGTAGCGAAGCGAAATACGTGTTGAGTACGCGAACTAAAATTCAATTCTGACTTTTCAAAACCAACTATTTTGTCAGATTTGGATTTGGATACATGAAACTGTTAGTGTAATTTGGCAAATAAAATACGGCTGTATTTAAACATGTCATGTTTAATTTTTTATTTCAATTTTATCAATGATAATATTTATGGAAAAAGCAAATGTCTAGTCAAACCAAATGTCCTAAAAATGTTTGGCAAGTCTCGGTAGTCGATAGAGCTATAGATAGAGCTAAAAAATAAAAAGTATAAATTTATTTCCCATCGGCACCCAAATGTACAATGCATTACAATGTACATTGCAGTACAAAACAAACGCGAAAACTTTTTGAAGGCAGACAGTTTCTTCCGTTTTGTTTTGTACTTGTCTCGTTTACTGAAACTAAGAATTTACAACTAATAACAACTCATATTTATTTATATTCAAACACAAAATTATATCTGTAGGTTTTTTACTTACGTTTTATATGCTTTTAATTCTATTTGGTTTTGAACGTTTATTAACATTTTTAAAGAATATTGGCAATTTTTTAATTCATTTTTTGCCATTTGTGAAATTTGTCAATTTCCTTAGTCAATATGATGAATAGGGTTGTATAATTATTTGTTTCTATATTAATTTTATTTGACTCGGTTCTGCTACCTTGCAGACCTTCGATCAAAGATGGCACCCGTTTTTGGCGAGGGTAATCGTGAAAATTATTTTGTGAAAGGTGGAGTAGATCGGGCTTAAGCATGCTTTATCATATTTTGAAACTTAATAGAATATTATTTTACGATTTTTTGCATGGTTTTTGTCTCGGGCGTTTTGTCGCCGCGGGGATTTTGTCACCGAGCCTTATGTCTTCAGGAGATTTTTTCGCCGGGCGTTTTGTCGCCGCGGGGATTTTGTCCCGGGCGTTTTGTCGTCGCGGGCCTTCTGTCTCGGGCGTTGTGTCGCGGGCCTTCTGCCTGCTACCCGTAGTAAAGAAACACGAAGTTCCACGATAGATGTGTTCCTAAAAAACTCGCGTAAACAAAGACACGTTATATATGGAAAAGTTATGAATTGATTCTTCAATTGAAATTTGCTTAAAATATTATCATAACAATATACGAATTTATTGTTTTTACGTAAATTAGGTTAATTTTTAGGATTATCTTCTGTGTAATTAAATAATCGTTTGCTAATTAAATAATCGTAAGTATATTATATTATAAGCAAAGATAAATACAAGCAAAGATCATATTTATATTCAACGAGTTAAAGGTTTAAAGGTTTAAAAACGAAGCGTAGTGAGACGAGGATTATGAATTTTTTTATTTAATTGCACACTACATAGTGCGTAATAAATGTATTATGGTTTTGCTACCTAGGTGAATCAACTAAAAGTTACTTAGAGATCTTAGAGATAACATGTTATTCAAGCCATAGATTTTAACAATAAAGCAAAATTTACAACATTTTAAAAAATTGTTACGATTTGTTTTTTTTTATCAAATATTTAGTTCTTTAAATATATTCTAATAATTATTACATTTCCGTGTGGGCTATTAGTTTTTTTAAAGCTGATCTGAGCTTATATAAATGTGAATTTGATAAAAATGACATCATTTTAGATAGGCCATTATGAATACTTATAGAACTTCTTTGAGAAATTGGCTATTTAGAAATACTAGTAAACTAGTATTTGATAACTAGGAATCGCCCAGTGGCCGAAATTCGGCCATTGTAAATAGAAATTGTAAAAAGACCTCCCAACAAAATAGCTACAACACATTATTTCAGAGTTTGATTAATCAACATAATTGATTTTGAATTGTCTACTGATCTACTACTCAAGATCTTTTGCAACGATGTACATATTGCCACACTTTTGATGGAGCAAATATTTTAAAATTGTACCGCAAAAATATTGCTGACGTATTTATATGTTTTTTTTTTTTATAAAATGTGTTGTGTAGTAGGAATTACAGTATGTGTCACAATAACAAATAAACCCCTCTTAAGACCAAGGTCCCACAACAACATACGTTCAAAACTGTTGATGGACGTAAATCTTTCTTTTTTTGTTTTTTTTATATTTTTAGTTAAAGAATGGATAACTAAACAAAAAATCCTATCACTAACAAAATATGACATAGGTCAATATTTTATGATAGAATAGAGAAAAAAAAGTACATTAAAAAGTAAATAGCAAATTTGACCAAAATTTGCTGAAACAAAACAAAAATGTAGTTGCCAATAATCCAGCCGGTTGCATATTCCTTGATCCTGTGACGCACTGTCTTTCTTGAGGATTAAGCCCACACATAGTTATATGAAGGCTCGTTTCCTCAAGGAAGCAATAGCGTCTCATCATCAAGGATTTTTTCATAGCTAAGATTGAGGGTGCTACCGTTGACTGAATACAGTTCATCTGCCACCACCCCTAAGATGTCACCTTGGCTAGTGATATCTCACTGCTATTGCCAGTGGTATGTGATATCTCACGTTAACTCGTATGTCAATAGCAGGGACTGGAGTACGCGGGATGGTCACATCCGTAGATCAAAAATAAAAAATTTTTCAAAACAATAAAAACTGATCCCTCCCTATAGATAGATAGATTGATTTTGAACTGTGAAACAAATAACTTGAAAAAAAAAAAAAAAGTAACCGAACAAAAAACTCAAACAAATACGGCTATGACATTTTCGCCATTTTTTCTGAAAAAATGGTCATTTTTTTAGATTATTAGTTCTTGTTAGTAATTAGTTTCCATTCGCGGCGTGCAATGTTCAAAATTTTTGGGATTAGCACGCCATTTGGAAAAATGCTACGCAACGTGTCGTTGGAAAGTGCCCATTAATACGAAAATTTTGAGAAGCCTTACAATTTTTTAAATCTCTCCAAATTTTAATCGCTATTTTGGCCCGCTTCATGTGGAACGTATAATACGCTACACAATAACCCGGCTACCGATAATTCAGCTTTTGGCATATTCCTTGATCATGTGACGCACTGTTCTGCTTAATGATTAAAATTCATAAATAGAGTCCTTGAGCAAGCTATAGCGTGCCATTATCGAAGAACATTCTACAGCTATATAAGATTTTGTAGTGGTATTGTTGACTGAATACAGTTCATCCGTCAGTAGCTTGGATATTGCCAGTGGTATATGATATCTCGTATTAACTTGTATGTCAATAGCAAGGACTGGAGTACGCGGGTCGGTCACACCCGTAGATAGAATCGTAGAGCCGCTCCATGCGGGATAATATGTATTAAAAACAATATTACCAAGTGTAAAACTACTCTGAAATTGCAGAAAGTAATTCATAAACGAGAAATTAGAGGAGGTACTTAATCCTAAAGTTAATTATGTACGAAACTTATGGTCGAGCTCGTCAAGCTTTGTGGAGAATCATGACTAATAAAAGCTTAAAAAACATGTAGAAATTTCTTATATGAAAAACTTGCTTGCTGACACTTTTTCTAAAATAAATTTCTTTAGAATTGATATGAATTCTATTATACCAATATTCAATTTACCTATTAAACTGATAACAGAAAATATATTTCTATTTTCATCGGAAACATAATTATATCATTAAAATTAATGTAACATGATATGATTTCAAAGCTGGGAAATCAACGCATTTCATTTGAATTGCAAACGGAAAATTGGTATAACTTCATCATCAACTGAAAATATAATTGAATCTATCAACTTCATATGCTATTTTGAAGTTAATTATTTTCGATATATTATTATTCAAATAGTGATGATTGGCTTGTAATTTGGAAATTGGAAAATCAATTCGAAGAAATTTCTAATTTAATATTAAATGTGATAAAAAGTTCTTTTATTGATTCGGTTAGTAATTGAAGCTTTAGGGGGAGGATAATTTAATTTTGTTGGTAGAATTGTTAGAAAATGGGTTTATTTATTTACTTAAAAACAAGAAAAGGAATAACAAATTTTACCTTACTAGTAAATTCATAATCAAGGATTTACATACTAAAATTAATTCGTCTGCATAAACAAAATTATGATTGTATAATACATAAAAGCTCTTCAAACCATTTCACACTCAACAGTAAAAAATAGAATGAAATAAAAGTAATGCAAATTGCTATAATCATTTTGTATAAAAATAAATTAATTTGTACCTCTACAGAAGCTAATTTACGTAATCCAACAAAATATAATAAGTTTAATGTATATGAACTTATCAAGGTAGATGGATGATAAATTAAAATATATAATTTTATTATTGCAGGTAATATTCGTAACAAAAGAAAATTAACGTTACTTATAGTTTTATTATCATATGAGAGTAAGTAACAGTTTAAGTAAGGTTGAAAATTAATAATAACAACCGACTTATCAATATTATTGCCTCAACGTTTGTTTAAAAAACTGGATCCAGCTTATGCAATGGATTGAATAATTATGTCTATTCATTAAACTGTTCGATGTTGTGTGAAGAAGGTTAAGAATTTATCTTATTCATCTCCTCCAGCTTTAATGATTAGAGTCGCTCATTAGAAATCACCAAGGTAGAAGAATGTTTTTAAAGAATAAAATTAGATTTTAATTTATTTAAAATAATTAAATTTTATTGAAACTAAATCTGGTTCATTGAAACGTTATATTGTGAGACAAGATACATTGATAATAAAAACGAGTTTGTATTATTTAATAATATGTTAATAATTAATACATACTGAATAGCAAGTAATCACTATTATAGTGATTGAATAAATTTGTAACGTAGTTCAAATATATTAGAAAAGTAAATACGTTTTTGTTTAGTAACAGCAATTCAAGATCATTAAAAGATTTGTTCTGGTAATACCCCTACTAGAAATTAGATCAGTATAGGGTCCGATCCGGATCAGGATTGCCTGAAGACTGATCAGGGATGAATCAGGCCTCCTGATCCGGACATGATTAAAAATCGGCACGCCATATATGATCCGTACAGGATCCGTTTAAATGATCCATGCCGGATCCATTTCAAAGATCCATTCCGGATCCATTTCAAAGATCCATTCCGGATCCATTTCAAAGATCCATTCCGGATCCATTTCAAAGATCTATTCCGGATCCATCTTAAAGATCCATGACGGATCCATTCAACAGTTTCATGTCCGGTCTGGTCAAGAGATCCATACCAGATCCGTTCAAAGGTTTAGAATTAATTTTGTTCTTAACTATTAATTTGACATTAAATAAATGAAAAAAATATTACCATTTTTCCTTAATTTTATTCATAATTTCAAGTACACTGCAAATGCTAATATATTAAACAGTAAGTTTGTTAATTATTTCTTATTTTTATTTTAATTAGTCCAAGTTTTGGCATTATTGATGATTTTTCCAATGGTATCATAAAACTCTTTGTCACATAGGCTCTTATGCAGGTATGCATCCAAGTTTGGATTCGAAAACTAACTGCACCTATACCTGCTTTAGATACTTGTCATATTTCAAATAGAATAATTTTTGAGCAACATAATAAATATTTCCCCAATTACTGCTAACAAAAAACATCTGGAAATTCGAGAGCAAAGAGGAGATGCAAGATAAAAATTTAAATTATATGCTTTAAGGTTAATAAGCAAGATCCCTCACAACTGTAAAGTTGACAATGCTGTTTTCGATTCTACAATAAATTTGTACTTATAAGTGCAAAATATTAAACAATTAAATAGATCCAGTCTACAGTTAATTATTACAGTTAAGTATATTATAATTAACTTTTAAAAAAGTTATTAAAAATTCGTGAAGAATGAGAAAATTTTTTGCACAAAAAAATTTTAAGTTAAGTAAATGTACTATTATGACGTCGATAATATAATCAAAATAATAATTCAGTTATACCATTAATAACGAATTTATTGTTTAATGAGCAATATTATATACAGAATGAATCAGGTAAAAAACTAAATTTTGTATTATGATCCAGTTCAGGACATCGGATAAGATGAGTTTTTTCGATCAGAAACTGATCGTATGACTGGATCAACGGATAAAGTACTGCACGCTGATCAGTAACTGATCAGATAGCCAGATCAACGGATAAAGTACTGCTCGCTGATCAGTAATTGATCAGATAGCCAGATCAAGGGAAACGGTACTGTACGCTGATCAGGAACTGATCAGATGGCCGGATCAAGGAAAACGGTACTGTACGCGGATCAGGAACTGATCAGATGGCCGTATTACGGAATATCTGATCCGGATCTGATCATTATCCGGGTTCCCTGAACTAATTTCCAGTCGGGACGTTTCATGTGAAATTAATGTTTGTATCCAAAATTATAATGGAAACTGATGGTTAACTCAGCTTGTCGACCAGTTTCGTCAGAAAATGTGTTGAGATTCTTTAGAACCGTTAGATTATGTATCTTGGAACAAAATTTTTTCATATTAGACAAGACAATAATTTACCTATTTTAGTTGAATTGTTTTGGAACATGTTGTTTTCTGGATTCTTTATTTGATCGGAAAAATAAAAGTGACTTTTTGCTTGTATATTTTGGATTCCCTTCTAAATTTAAAACGTCCAAGCGGCACGTATATCCGCTAGATATAGGTAGATTTCGGAACCAGACAGCTTTGTATACAAATAGAATTGGATATGTCCGATTAGTTTAAATTAAAAATTTAAGTAGAAACAGAATAACCCCAAAAATTTATCAAACCAACCAAACTAAATACATAAACTGAAACTACTTTATCAATGCAATTTCGAATAGTTTTGTTTAATTTGGTTAAAACTCCTTAATAACATATTAAATCCTTTGGTGGATTAACGTTCTAACTACGTCACAACTGCAATACTACCACACATAATTTATAATCAACAACAACATCAAACAACTTTTACACCTCAAATATAATACAAAATTTAGGAAAACTTTTGTAAATGTGTAATCAATATACATATATTATTTATTTCAACTAAACCACTTCTAAATATTGCAAATTCCCAAAGAAACTATTCCCTAATTCAAAACAATAATGAATTTTCAAAACAACAACAACAAACATTCAAAACAACATTTTTTAAATTTTTGCGAAAAAAATACAAACTCAAAAAAAGAAGCAAAAGAAAATTTATTTAATATTTCTATGGGATATTTTTATATTTTTGGGATTTATTGTTGTAATCATATAGCGTGAGAGTGGCTTGCATTAAGTTAGTATAATGCTAATTGTATTGGAACTTCTTGGGTTAGAAAGCTGAAAGTTTCTGAGGTTATAATTGAACAGTTGAATTAAAAGCTAGTTTTAGTTTAAACAAAATAGACTCAAAAATGATGAAAGCATGACCGTTTGCGTTTGTTTTCGTTTTATCAGCCCGAGGGTCTCAACTCTCAACCTCTGAACTTAAACAATTTGTTTTTTAAGTTTTGGATAGATTTATCTACGTATCTACGTGTGCAACAGTTTTCAAATGTGAGATTGGCCATTTTCAGCAAGATCAAGGACAAAAAACATAGTTTAGTAAATTTTTAAAACAGCTGATTTTTCAAGAACCTGGAACGCCAAGATTGTGCCAGAAATATGTTTAAATATTCAATATTTATAAATTTTATTAAAATATTATGATTCAAACGGAAGTTATAACGTCCTAGATTATTCGACTTTTTAAGCTCTAGCCACTTAACCTGTAACCGGATATGGCCAGTTCGCGAACTTGTCCAAGAGATTGTTTGCCGCAACATACACAGAAAAAATTTTCGGTGTAGGTCAAGAAATGCGATTGTGAAAGTGCCGGTAAATTCCGTTATAGCTCATATCGTTATATATATATATATATATATATATATATATATATATATATATATATATATATATATATATATATATATATATATATATATATATATATATATGTATATATATATATATATATATATATATATATATATACATATATATATGTATAATATATATATATATATATATATATATATATATATATATATATATATATATATATATATATATATATATATATATATATATATGTATAATATATATATATATATATATATATATATATATATATATATATATATATATATATATATATATATATATATATTTATATATATATATATATATATATATATATATATATATATATATATATATATATATATATATATATATATATATATATATACATATATATATATATATATATATATATATATATATATATATATATATATATATATATATATATATATATATATATATATATATATATATATATATATATATATATATATATATATATATATATATATATATATATATATATATATATCTATGTATAAAATTTTTTTTCATTTTGATTTTCCATCTCCGCTTATCATATATAGTCGTTTGGCACCACAGATGTGAAGCAAGTTGCAATAGGTAGATTTTTATATGGAATCTACCTATCTTGGATCTTGGAGGAAAAAATACAATGCATATTCAAAAAATTTAACACCCTCTTTAGGATGTAAAATATTTTTTATTTGGTTTGCACAATCAATACAATCATTACAAACACTTTAACATATTTAGGGTTCCGTTTTTCAAATTTTGCATATTCGTTGAATGTTGCGATCATAAATCGGTTTAGTTAGAAGTTCTGAAGTAAACATGCAGGGAAAGATAGAGAGGAAAAAACACTCGTTTTTGGTAATGGCTCAAAAACTACGCAGTCGATAATTCATTGAATTTTTTTTTAAAATATTTCGATCTTTTTCGATTTTTCTAAACCAAACTCGATACCCTTAAAAATCATTTGTTTTACTATTTCCTTATCATTGCCAATAAAATATAGATAAAAGAAAAACCAATATTTGCAATTTCTTGTTTTTGGACAAAAACATTTTTTAATTGTAGAAAATTTCAAGTTGATAGTACTTATGGTTTGTGAGAAATTCGGACGGACACCGCAATCTCACCAATAGAGTTCCATTTTTACTTTTTTAAAATAGGGAACCTTAAAAGTATGCTTTTATATCTCTGTGGACTGCTAATGGCTTACTAATGGCGTGGTGTTCACCAGGTATGGAATTTTGAAAAGTTAGAAGATTGTTTTTGGACAGGGAAAGTCTTCGATAGTCATAAAATTTTAATTATTTCTCTGGAATAATTTTATTTAACAAAATCTTTTATTATAATACCTATTTGAATATTCCTAGTTTACGCTCCATTAATAAATTAATTTTTTTTATAAATTAATCTAAAGCTTTTTATTTTCAAGCATATTCAAAAACATTAATTATTAATTTATTATAATGCACAATAAATATGCCTAACTTTCTATAAAAAAAATAAAAACCAAAATGTCAGTCATAAAATATTGAACAAATTTTCGATTGCGGTATGAAAGGTGTATGCAACGAGCTTGTTGATTAAGCTGGCATGTCAGATTCGATCAAATGCTTTAGAGATGTCTAACGAAATTACGTTGGATTCACAACCTTTTGTTTTGAAAAACGTATTAGCTATCAGATATCAAAATGGTTAGCTTCCAAATTAGGGTTGCACCAATTAATCGGTAATCGGCCATTTGGCCGATTAATCGGTATCGGCTTTTTTTCCGATTAATCGTTCATTTAAATTGTTTTAACACAACAAATGCAAAATTCTGTGCCTGTAATGCCTAATTAGGCTCATCAATAATCAATATGTGCAGTTATAGCCTTTGGGCGTGTTACTATAGTATATTATATTATCATCGAATGCCTGTTCAGGCACATCAATATGTGCAGTTATAGCCTGTTAGGCATGTTACTATAGTATATTATATTATCATCGAATGCCTGTACAGGCACATCATACGTGCAGGTATAGCCTGTTAGGCATATTATTATATACATTTTCATCGAGTTTAGGGTTTATAGTATATCGATATAGGGTTTATAGTATCGATATAATGGAAAAAGGGTTTATAGTATCGATATAATGGAAAAATTCCTGTATGCTCAAAAACAAGCAGTCAGAAAAATCTCCAAACCAGTAAAACCATGGTTCCGAGAGCTTTAAACAGCCTGTAGGGTTAATAATGCGCAGTACCCTGAAAATATCGAATGTGACCGAAAATAAATTTAAAAAAGTTCAGAACTAAATCCAACGTACTATATAATTCAATTGGCAATAAAACAGTAGTTTGGCTTAGAAACATGGAACATCCACCAAGGCTATTTTGTCTGGACTAAAAAGGATTCAATACGTTATAAAAAGTACAGTTCCTTTCGGAATCGAAAAACTCAATTTGTGCTCAAAAATTCGGTGCAAAGTTTCTCGTTCGGTCAGCAATGGCAGTGTGACTCTCGAAGTTTGCCATTCGTAACTTCTATTTTATAAATACGCAAGTTTTTATTATTTCCATACCAGAATAACCATGCTTGAAATAATGATAACGAATTCGTTCTCAAATACATGAATTTACTGGTGCTGGTGGATGAAGTATTTTCAATCAGCTATACCATCCCTTACTCTAAGTAATGGAATATTCTTTGATGATACGCTATTTTATTAAAAATAATATGTGTTTGGTAGTAGAAATTACAAGGTATGTCACAACAACACCTAAAAAACTTTTAAGAACAAGGTCCCACAACAACATGCTTTCTAAGGTGTTGATAGACGCAAATTTTTCTATGATATATTTTGATTGTTTTAAATATAAAAATGTATATAATAGTTGCTTGGAATGCTGATAGATGTGAAACCCAGAATAATTTTAATGATTCGAATTTAAACATTCTGAAATTTTAATTTGCAATGCTACAATGATTGGAAGACAGACAAAAAACACAGCTATTTTACAGATTTAAGTTTTCACTTCTGTCGGCAGTCCTTAACACTACCTTCTTTTTTTGCTTGTTTAGAATCAGTAGGTCTTAAAACGTCGAGAAATGTCAAAAAAGTGAGGGTAAGAATTTCACTTTTGGCTCATGAATGCAATACTTAGGTCTTTCAGACCGAAGTAATTATCAATTAGCTCAAATTTTCGAAGAATTTTCTGATTTCAAAATTAGTATCGGTTTCTTAACTCTATCGGTTATTATGTTTTGAGTGTTAGTTTGTGTGTTATTATGTGTCAGTTTCATGATTTCAACCTATTCATCATTTTAATCAATGTTTTGTTTACTATTGAGGGTTTCAATTACCTTTTGTGAGACTAGATTTTAACATTGACCTTTAATACGTAAATAATTATGTTCCCTCGATTGAGTCATCGTTTTTCTTGACTATGGCAGAGTTATCAGCATACGCTTCTTGTCAAAATTGAGGAGTTCGATTTTCTTTCAATAGCCGTATATACTACTTTTCTATTTAAGACTTGAATTCAAAGTGAACAAAACCGTCTTCCATAAATCCTATCCAAAAGATCGGTTTTCTCTATCGAGTTAATTATGGGAATACAAATCAGAATTAAATATGGAATAAAAGATTGGGATAAATTTATTTAATCTGACTTATGTACTTGAAAGTTATTGCGAGAATTGGTAAAAGTCTTTGTATAAAACTAGTTTGTAAGAGCCGCTTTTTCTAGATTTTTAATGAAGAACTTTTAAGTCGTGTGCGAACTTTGTTTCACCAATTGTTTTGTTCAAAATAAAATCAATAGATCCCTCGTCTCAATCAAATACTTTCTGTTCTAATTTATTTCAGTATTAAATTTAAAGTTATCAACAAAAGTTTTCCTATTTGGATGAACAAATTTCACTAAACTTTTAATAAAATCTACTGTAGCCAATTTTACTAGGTAATCAAATTAGATAAAAAACTTTTATTTTAATTCGAATATAAATTAGATAGTTGAATATGAAATAGCTGAAATGTAAAGATTTTATGTTTAGCTGTGTTAATTTTATTTAAACGTTCCGTTTTTCAACATCATGTTTTCCATTGCATTTGAACCGTGATATTTTATCATTTTCTAAAATACAACAAATACTTATTACATTTTCTACAAACATGTAATTTCAAATATTATATTTTGCAAGAATAAGTATTTATCGACGATTTGTTTTATGATATTTGATATTGTTGTTTTGAACAAATAACAAAGAATTTTTGAATATTAGAGATATAGTTACAAACAAATTTTTTATTTATCTAATCAGCTTTAGAGATTTATAACAATTTATTCAGCATAATTTACAACGAGTTAATTATAAGTAAGCAAATAAACCGTTTCACAAAATTTAAATTCATATTTTAAAATTTTAATAAAAAAAAGTTATACTTTCGCTGTTTTTCGTTGTACAACAAAAAAGTTTATTAACCTCTATAGGTTTCAAAGGTTAGACAAAATGCATGAGTGATTTTTTAAAATCAACAGTAAATTCACTGAATCATATCATTGATTATCTTTAAATTTTTTAGGGTCTATTGATCTGTGATATGTTTTGTTTTTACTGTAAATTTGATTTTATAGCCGTAAAGCCGGTAATTATAAATACATAGTTGTAAAAATCAATTTTTTTGCAACTCAAGTTTCTTTTTCAAAATGCGCTTCTAATTTATAACCTTGTTAATAAATTTATTGTAGGAATTTGCTTACAACTTACATCAGATCAAAGAGTAAAGATAATCAAAATTCAGTAATTTATAATAAGAAAATGTCATTACCATTTCTAATCCATTACTTTTTCTTAAGATGTGTTAATAATATTGTCATTTGTTAACATCCCAGGTAAGCAGAGAGGATTGTTTTGACATTGAGCCAAGCTTGTTTTAAGGTCGAACAATGTTGGGACAAGCTTTAAAATAAACTTGGTTGAATGTTGTTTTAACCTTAAATGATAACACCGTACCATTATTATTTTTAGACATTGGAACAATATTTAAATACAATGCTGGCCCAATACTACCCAGGTAAGGACAAAGGATTGTTTTTACATTGAGCCAAGCTTGTTTTAAGGTTGAACAACGTTGAGACAAGCTTTAAAATAAAATTGGTTGAATGTTGTTTTAATCTTAAATGATAACCACGTACCATTATTATTTGTACACATCGGATCAATATTTAAATACAATGCTGGACCAATTCTAAAACAAATAAATCGAATGCATAGCTTTTTAATTTTTTTTTGCAATGTATAATTCACTATATGTGTTGTTATGGTTTTCCATATTATTCACTGTTTGTGTGCTTTTGTCACTTTTGAATTAAAATGCAATATTTAAAAATATACTTTTTTAATATGTTTATTTTTAATTTTAAATTTTATTAATAATCGTATAAACTTCCTTATAGTAACAATTTGAATTTGATTTTTTATTTTAATGAATATCCATTTCGACTTACGTCATCCTCAGTTCTTAAATTATTATTACAATCTTTGCTTAAACTAATGTCTTATATATATACTATTTCAACTGCTATTTTTTATTATTATGTCATATATTTTATTAGTTTTAAGGTTGCTTTCATCATTTAAAATGTTGTTATTGTTTTTATGTTTATATATTTCTATTTCTTCCTATCTATCTAGATGTTGTCCTTTTCTTTTTTTATGTAATATTGTTAAATTTGTGTTGATATTGGTATATTTGTGTTTTTCTATTTTTAAATGTTGGACATATATGGATTTTGGATCACTTTTATTAATTTCACTGGTGTGTTCAATAAATCTTTTTGTGAAGGACCGCCCCGTTTGATCTATATAAAATTTACTGCAGTCATCACAGGCAATTTTATAAACACCTGTGTCTAAGGTTTGGGTTTTTGGTTTATAGGTAATTTTCTATTTTATTTTTGTTTTTTGTAAGCTGCAATATATCCATATATTGAAGTAAAACTTCTTTAGGTGCATTATAAAAATTTTGGAACGGAAGGACAAAAAACGAATATAATATTCGACAAATATACAATACAATTCAATTATTACACACATATAAATGTCGGAAGTAGTAATTTGAACAGATATATAACCACATATATTCATCTCTATCATACTACAGTCTGATTTTGAATTTTAAACATACACTTGCACACAATTCCAAAAAAACGAAAGTAGAAATTTAAACACAATAAAATAAAAAAGAAATTAGAAGTAAAAACGGCAAACGAATATTATGTTCGGCAAGTATGCGACAATTCTATTATGTGTATTGTATTTTTTATACGCTTATTCAGTATCATATTAAATGTTATATGAGTTGGACGTGTCGATCTTAAATTTAAATATCTAATAATATAATATTCGTAATATTTTATTGAGTTTCGTAATTTTTTAAATTTATATTTTGAATTGTTTTATATTTTTGAAGTAAATCTTCTTTAGGGCTGGTTATAGTAGTCATTGTGGTCATGGTGGCCATGGTGTTCAGGGTGGTCATGGTAGTCATGGTGGTAATAGTGGTCATGGTGATCACGGTGTTCACGGTGGTTATGGCGGTCATGCTGGTCATGGTGGTCATTGTGTTCATTGTGGTCATGTTGGTCATAGTGGTCATGGTGGCTATGGTGGTTATGGTGGTCACGATGGTCATGGTGGTTACGGTGGTCATGGTGTTCACGGTGGTCATGTTGGTTATGGTGGTCATGGTGGTCATGGTGGTTATAGTGGTTATGGTGGTCATGGTGGTAATGGTGGTCACGGTGGTCACGGTGGTCATGGTGGATATGGTGGTCATGTTGGTTATGCTGGTCACGGTGGTCATGGTGGTCACGGTGGTCATGGTGGTCATGGTGGTCATAGTGGTCATGGTGGTTATGGTGGTCATGGTGGTCATGGTGTTCACGGTGGTCATGATGGTCATGGTGTTCACGGTGGTCATGATGATCATATTGTTCATGGCGGTTATGGTGGTAATGGTGGTCACGGTGGGCATGGTGGTCATGGTGTTCATGGTGGTCATGATGGTCGTGGTAGTGTAACGGTGGTCATGGTGGTCATGGTGTTTAGAGTTTGCATCCCGGGCTTTCCCGGGCGGGAAAAAATATTTGTGTTGATTAAATTTGTTTTGTTAAATAGAAAAATGAGTGGTCGCGGTTGAAATAAATTTCTTTGGCTACTGTGGCAGGTATTAATAAAAAGATGAAATATAAAATAAATATGTCATATTGCAATTTAGAGTTGCATTTCTTGATAATATAATTTGCAGCATGTGTAATAAAAAGTAATATTTACACAATGTATTACAAAGTCAATTCAATTATTAACATAATTAAAATATGAAATAGAGGTTTATGACAAATTTGCTAAATTTTTTGAAAAAGGCATCAATTGTTGTACCAATTGTTAAATTAAGTGGACATGTATTCATCGTGAAATTTAATTTGTAATACGTTGTAAGACTTTGAAAAACTTGTAAATATGGCTATTTATTACACATCGTTGCAAATTATATTATCAAGAATCATGGTAAAATGAAAATAAGGTATTCTCACTAGAGTGACAGCGATGCCATTTTGATTTTGATTGGCGTCACTCAGAGTTTTATATAATACGTTTGTTGTTATTATCAATGAGAAAAGCTATTGTTTTTAAATTAAAAATATATTTAGTATGATTTATAAATTAATTTATTAGTTAATGAAATGATTGAAATTAATTCATTCATTAATTAATGAACTTTAGTATTTGTTTTACTATTAAAACATATATAAATTTAAATGCCGAACTACGTTAAAACCAAAAGTTTTCAACAAATGTGAAAAATCATACTCAAAACATAAGGTTTTTTAATTTCCAGAAAAATAAATCAATTTGTAGTGGATAGAATCACGTGGAAAAAGAAAATGTTCGTATTTATTATAAGATAATTTGTTCCTTACACTTCACTGAAAATGATTGGACTTTAAAAGACAAACTTTTAAATACTCTAATGAGTAAAAGATCGTTGAATTGATCGTTGAAAGTAGAACCTTATCTTAGAACATACAAGGAAGTGGTTACTTCCAATATTTGCACATATAAAGGAACGGTTTAAAATCGGTTTAAAAACATAAGTCTGCTTATGAATCGATCGATGCGAAAAGAAAGTACTGGCAATTCTCAAATTATTTGATAATGCAAACTCAGTCATTCTCTCACCATTATCATTGTTGGTGTTGATTTCATAACCTCCTCTAGTGCTATGTAGAAAATATTGACGGTCTTAGCTTCAGTAGGTGCATGCAAGGCAATAAGAGAAATATTGTTTTATGTACCGCGTACCCCTAAGTAGCAAATCCTCTCATTGACCAGGATGAATTTCAACACGGCTTCTTGTATGCGTGCACCAACAAGGAAACCAGTACTAAATTCATTTCGAGAAGAATGACCACTACTGCATAAAGAGTGACTATTCGAGTTTTGTTTTCCGATTATTGGCTGTCTAATTTCTTGCAGAGAAATGATATCCATCCTATACCTCTCAGCCTCTGTTTCTAGGCTTATTAAAGCATCATGAGCGATCAGGCTGCACACGTTTCACGTTCCGATTCGGTAGTTTGGTTCTTTCTCACGTCCAGGTAAAACTTCTGTTGTTTTGTTAGTGTCTGGTATTCTTTTTTTTGTTATCAAATTTAACAAAGCTTTTTTTTCGGAGTGATGGTATTAACTTCAGTCCCAACCCAAATTTTCGTTAATGGTTCTGTTATGATGTTAAGGTTATAAGAAGTTTAAAGGCGCCAATTCGCGGTGATGTAGCGTAATAGACTAAGCAGTTTTTCTCTGCTTGTCTCCGATACACCAACCTAATTCTGTCTGCATTACCCCTGCAGCATGGCGTGGGCGTCGAATTTCCTACCCTGCAAAATGTTCTTTAGAGTTAGAAAACTTAATAAACAAATTGTTAATGAAAAAAATAAGGAAAACCATAACGTAAAAATTATGTTTTCTCTAATTTTCAAATTAAAACATTTTTTGTTTCTTTATATTTACGCCGGATGACGTCACACAAAATTTTCGTTTAGCTGTCAAGAATACCTTATATTCGTTATACCATGATCAAGAATATTAGAAAGAAACTCTAAATTTCAATATGACATATCTATTTTATTTTATATTTAATATTTTTAGTAATACCTGCTGCAGTGACCAAAGAAGTTTTACTTCAACAGCGTGTAAATATTACGCACTTCATTTTTTTTTAAGTTTTTTGCATTATTTTGAAGGTGTTTTATTATATGTTACGCCTATGTATTTTTTGCCTGCTAAGTTTTCTGTATTCCTCAGTGTTGTTAGTGTTTGCAAATTTTTCTTGTTTTTATGTTTTCTATTTAATGTGTCAATTATTTCGTTTTTATATCCGTTTTTACTGGCTATGTATTTTATATTATTTAATTCGTCTAGATAATTTTCTGCATTCATTGGGATATTGTTCAATCTATTGATCATGTGGTTGTATGCAGCTAGTTTATGTTGGAATGGATGATGTGATTTAATATTTATTGTTTGATCCGTTTGGGTTGGTTTTCGGATGAAATAATAAATGGAATCAGTAAAAAATGATATGGAAAGCACGATAAAAAAGAAAAGTGAAATAAAAAATTGAAATTAAAAAAGTTAAAAGAATCAAAACTAATAGAAATGGGAACTCATCATATTAACATAATAAATCAATACAGACCGCCACAATATTGCAGTTTACAAAAACAAAAATAAAATAGAAAATTATCTATAAACCAAAAAAAATCCAAACCTTAGACACAGGTGTTTATAAAATTGCCTGTGATGACTGTAGTAAATTTTAAATGGGTCAAACGGGCGGTCCTTCACAAAAAGATTTATTGAACACACCAGTGAAATTAATAAAAGTGATCCAAAATCCATATATGCCCAACATTTAAAAATAGAAAAACACAAATATACCAATATCAACACAAATTTAACCATATTACATAAAAAAAGAAAAGTACAACATCTAGATAGATAGGTAGAAATAGAAATATATAAACATAAAAACAATAACAACATTTTAAATGATAAAATCAACACTAAAACTAACAAAATATATCACATAATAATAAAAAATAGCAGTTTAAATGGTATATAAGACATTGGTTTAAGCAAAGATTGTAATAATAATTTAAGAACTGAGGATGACGTAAGTAGAAATCGATATTCATTAAAATAAAAAATCAAATTCAAATTGTTACTATAAGGAAGTTTATACGATTATTAATAAAATAAAAAAATAAATAAAAAAAAAAATAAATAAAAAAAAAAATAAACATATTAAAAAAGAAAATTTTTAAATATTGCATTTTAATGTATAATGCAGTATAATCCTTGGCTAGCTAACTTTGGTTACAGTGTGGGCCAGTTGTAAATGCCTAGACTGAACCAAGATTCAGTTTATTATGTTACGCATTAGTCTAATGTAGTGTAAACATGTGCAAGTCATTTTAAGCTTTTCTCTAATTTTATAAATATTACTCTTTCAACAACTTCTTTCCACACATTTAAAGGAGGTCTGGAAAAAAAATTGGTTTGGTAGATCTAGCCCAAGTCTTATTTGCCAGACATGGCCCAAGGACGTCAGTCTAAACTTGGCACAAACTTGGGCCGTTTGAAAATATTAAGTCTGGCCAAAACCCCAAAAGCTGTTGCTTGGCGCAGGTGTGGCCCCTTAGCCTTTTATTACCCGGGTATTGTAGTGGAATTTCCTCATATATTGTAAATTTGTTGGTTACAGTCCATCATTGCACAAATGCTGAAATTATATAACAATTACAATAAATTTGTTTCAACATTGAACTAAGCTTGGCCCAAAACTAAATATTGTAGTCAAAAGATACAATTTACATTTATTTATTTTAACCATTGGCTTAGTATGACAAAATGTATCGGACTAAGGCTTGGCCATGCCTTGATAATCTTTTCTTAGTTTTTCAAGCTTGGGCCAAGCTTGGCCCATTCGATAAGCCTTGGTATTCCTAACCTAGGATGTATACCAATCGCTATCAATTTTTATGATACACTTGTGTGTCTCTCTCAAGTCGTTAGTTATCAAAAAAGAAAAAAATAATCACATATGTAAAAATAAGTATCAACATTTTTGCCTAGTTTGCTTAAACTTTTGATAATTTATCTTAAAACTTGAAATAGCTTGCAACCAAATAATATAAATAAAGCTTTCAAAATTAACCCGAAACAAAAAATCAGACTCAAAGGAAGTCTTTTCATTTCAAATTTTCTTTATTTCTTATTCATAACATTTGTATCATTAAGAAATATTTTTCACAACATAATTGATTTAAAAGAAAAATGTTCTTAAAATTAAAAATTATGAATCAAAACGAATGAAAATATCGCTACGTTAAAATTTTCTTAAATAAAAATGTTTGATAGGAAGAAAAATGTCTTATCTTTTCACAGATTTTATTTTCATTTATATTTTCTTCAACGTGCAATATTTTATGATTCGACATAACATTATTTTCTTTTCCATTAATAATTTTCTTTTTATAATTTCCTTTTTTATTCGTAATAAATTTAATTTGTTTTTCTATTTCCAACGTGAACTCTTTAACATTTATGTTTCCCATCAATTTTTTATCATTGCCGATAATTTTATTGGCGGAATTTTCTTGTGTTGATTTTGAATTTTCGTTTTTTTGTTTTTCATCAACATTTAAATTGTAATTTCCGTTAAAGTTTTTTGTCATAAAAATTTCATTTAATTTTTCTTCCAGTTTACAATTTTGATATTTAGTTATGGTTGATAATGATGATGATGACTCGGATGAGATTGAAGTAATTGTTGGGGTTTTAGTTCGTAAAATGTGTGGATCAGCTTTTAGTTCGTTTTCAAGGTAGTTCTTAAATTCTTTACGAAAGTAATCGTTTATTAATGTCCAAATTCCAGTGGTGTACCATAAAATAATAGTTATGAGGAAGAAGGTGCGGAATAGTATTGCAAGCATTTTGGTTAACGGTTTTCTAGAATATTATAATTCTGACTCGTCTTCATAAAAAAAACTTCGGATAATATAAAATGATTCTTTCATTTGTGGCCATGCTATTGTTAGAAACATAAGCAATGAATTCGCTACAACAAACAGGCGAAGAGTTTCTAGTCCTAAAAAATTATAAAAAAATATGTTAAGGTTATCATCCTATTTAATTTAAAATTACCATTAGAAGATCTCAAATAATTAGAGAATCCCGCGTTTGGTTCTTCTTCATCTAAATCTTCTTTTTCACTTGTTGTAATCTTTTGAGTAGGAATTTTTTCTTGTTGCTTTGTTGATCCTTTTCCTGATTTTTTTGTCATTATTATTTAAAAGTTTAATACAATTTTGTTTTTATTTGTCATTCATTTGATCAGCATATCCTAAAAAAGATACAAAATTTTAATTATTGTATTTAAAAGAAGTTTGAGTAAATTTTTTATATATTATATGTTTTTGACTATATCACGGGAAGTAAAGTTTTTATTTTATTGTTTTAAGACATATTTAGACTTTTTCGTTTCCTTTTTTGTAACTAATAAAAAACAAAAAAGTTCTTATTATCGGTTTGAATACTAATTTATTATGTTTTTTGTTAAAATGATATAAAAATGTTTTCATAATCTAATATATAAAAGGTTTTATTAAGTTTTGTTATTGTTTGTGATTTATGTTAAATTTTCATAATATAAGTTGGAGTATTTTCGTTATTTTTATCATATTCTTAAAATTTGCTGAACAATAACTCATAAAATTTTATTGATGAGATATTGACAGCGCTCATGCATTGGATAAATTCATAAATAATTCTGTTTAAAATAATTTGTGATTAAAGCCATTAAATAGTTCAACTCATGACCATTGCCACATTTTGTTAAATTTTTAGAAACAAAATATTACAAAATCTATCATTAAACTACTTTTAACTATTGGAAGTTAAAAACCAAGAGCTCGTTGATCAAAACACCTTAACTATCGTTTTATTAAGAATCGGGCAGAAAACGTGGTTTTTGGAAATTTTTTTGACTCGATTTTGTGATTTTAGTATCAATCGATCGGGCTTGGCCGTCTCCTGAAAACTTTATGAGATTGGGGTGGTAGAAGGGTAGTTCAATAAGGGGTGGGGTTGGGGATCTGGTCATGAATAGAATCAAAATTATCGTCATTATTATTGATTTCAACAAACTTGAGGACGTTGAATCCAACAGTGATGTTTAAATTGGGATCAAAAATATAAGGGTGTCACTAAAGAGTGGAAGTTTGGGCTGAAAACCGAAAATATATTATCGGGGGTATGGCGGGTATCGCGGGTACCGATTTTGGATAAATTGAGGGTACTGAATGCAATGGTGATGCTGAAATTAGTATTTGAGGTCCAGGCAAGAAATTAGAGAATAAGAGTTTGGGTCTAAAATTAGGGAAATGTTCAAATATACATAATATATTAATATTGGTTTTTCTATGAATCAATCGAGGATACTGAATCCAATGGTGTTGGAATATGCAATCAAGCAACCATAGGAGCAAAATCAGAAGCTAGAGGATGGGGTGGAGAATAAAAAAATGTTCAAATATACATTATACACCAAGGCTAGAGTTACTTAGCAAAGGAGTCCCTTAAAAGTAGGTTATTCTTAAATATTAGTTGAATTATATCGTCAAATTGATGTATGGTCGAAACATGGCAGAAAAATATTTTTAAATTATTAAATAAGGAAAATAATTTTATTTTTATTCAAAATTAGGCATGTTTAGTGTTAATTATAATAAATTATGAATTAACGTCTCGGAATATCCGAAGATACCATGCCCAACTAGGGATTGGGATTAAGTTTGAATATTTATTCAGTTTCTTTAAGAAACTTATGGGCGCTAACTTTGAAATTTTGAGTATTAAAGCTATCAGGGAAAACCCATGAGGGTAAGGCATTCCATAAATGAGAGACTCTGTTGAAAAAATCATGCTGAAAGGCAACAGTTCTGCACTTTTTTATATGAACTGAAAAAGGATGGGCCACAACATTTGCTCTGGTGTTACGCGATAGGTTTGCTAGTTTAGGTAAAATAGATTTGATCTCATTGGAAGTTTGTTCATCCATAACGTTGCAATATTTCGTCTGTGTTGCAAGGAATCAAGCTCATTAGTAAGATGTGAGTTGCCAATCAGTTTAACAGCTCTACGCTGAACAGAGTCAAGACACTTTAAACTACTAATATATGCGCCACCCCAGATGTGAGAGCAGTACTCCATACAGGGACGTATAAATGATTTATATATTAATAGAAGCTGTGCGCTATTGAAAAATTTACGACATCGTCCCAAAAAGCCCAATTTTTGAACAGCGTTCTTAGCTAGGTTAAAAATATGAGAATTCCATTTCATATTGTTTTCAACTTCTACTCCTAGAAGTCTTACAGATTCTTTCTCCACAAGATCATTGGAGTCAAACTTTAAAGGAAACGGATTAGGTGCGGACAGTCTAGAAAAATGGCAAACCTGTGTTTTACTCGTATTAAATTCAACACTGTTAATAAAACCCCAATCGTTGATTGTCGTTAGATCATCGTTTAAGGAATTTATCAAATTTGACCTACAGTTATTAAGCGCTGATGGAGAATGTATATTAGACATTTCATGTGATGCATGAAGTGTGCTATCATCAGCAAAACTGTGAATAGGATTAACAGTTGAATTCAACAAATCGTTAATATAAATAAGAAAAAGAGTTGGTGATAAGGCAGAACCCTGAGGAACGCCTGCATTAGTTGAAAAAATTTCTGATGAGAAACCATCAATATTGACCCGAAATTTTCGTTCCGAAATAAAGCTCTGTACCCAAGTAATAAGTTGGTCGTCCAAACCATAGCAACTTAATTTGCAAATAAGATTGTTGTGCCATGCTTTGTCAAATGCTTTAGATATATCAAGAGTAACACCGAAAGTTTCACCATGGTTTTCAAGAGATTTATTCCATACATGAGTGACAAAAGAGAGTAAATCTCCTGTCGCCCTTCCTTTACGGAACCCGTATTGTCTTTCATTCTTTATATTTCTTATATTTTTATTATTGAAATATACAAACAAATACCACAAAAATAAGACTGTATCAATTTGAGTGCTCATCATTTTCTTGTATAAATAATTGAACTTCGTCTTTAAACCATATTGAGTAAACTAGAGGGAAAAAAATCTGTTTATAAAATATTCAATGTCATTTATTCTTTATTTTATAAACTTCACATTTGTAAATAAACACACAAAATATTCAAAACAGTTTTTCAGAATCAGTGCTACGAACTCTGTCAAAACGTAATCATACGGAATAGTACATAAATTATATATAGTACATAAACGAATATCTTAAATCCAACCAAATAAAAGGAATAGTACAGCGGTTGACAAAATCGAGAGAATCAATATCCACAAACTTGGAAATATCTGATGAAGTAGACGATTGTACAGTAATCGAAAACACACTACAAGAAATTCAGGAAGTACTAGTAAATAATGGTCCATCTAAACTACCAATAATTTTGGAAGATGAAATTCCAGCTCAAATTCCAACAACTAGTAACATAATATGACAAAATTCAAAAACTGTTTGTTTACAAAAATTCATTTCAAACCGAAACTTACGAAATTTTATCGAATAAGTCAGAAATGGAAGTCGAAGAAAATGTACCAGAAAACAATTCTTCAATGAAATCTTTGAAATGTTCCATTGAACTTGAAAAACTATTAATAACGCAACTCTCTAAATTCAGAGAAGAAAAACAAGTAAAATATGAAATGGATTCTACAAACTTAGCCAAGCGTGTTAAAAAAATAAAAAGACTAAATATCGTAGAAGATCAGGAGATGCAAAATGTTATGCCTAATGAAAATAAATCAAGCCTCCAGAAACGACAAAGAGATGCAGTAGAAATAAAAGAACTTAACAAAATCAACTCAATGAACTGAAAGAATCGATAACAAACAACGAAAGTAAACGTAGAACTCGATCTCGAACCAAAAAGAAATACTACTTGATTAGTTTTTAAATAGAATAGCATTATCATTGAAATTTGAAATCAATCAATAAGCAATTACCGAAATAAATAGCAAAACGTTTGCGTTCAATTTGTAATACTATAGTGTTTTTCATAGTACGAATTTTTTATTACGTGGTTCTGCATTTCAACATCGCCATTGGATTCAGCATTCTCGATTCATAGAAAAACCAATATATATTATGAATATTTGAACATTACCCCAATTTTAGACCCAAACCCTTATCCTCTAGTTTCTTTCCTAGAGCCCAGATATTAATTTCAGCATCACCATTGAATTCAGTGCCCTTGATTTATCCAAAATCAATACTCATAATATATATGTAAACATTTTCGGCTTTCAGCCCTCGACTCCCACCTTTTAGTGACGTCCTCAAGTATGTGGAAATAAACACTAATGACGACAATTTTGATACTATTCGTGACCAGACCCCCAACCTCACCCCTTATTGAACTACCCTGAATCTGGTCACCATTTTTATCATCACCATTGAACTCAGCATCTTTGATTATGTAAAAATCGATAATAATGACAATAATTTCGATACTTTGTGTAACCGACCCCACAACCCCCACCTGTTATTGGACTACTCTGAGTCAATCGAACGCAGCATCCCCGATTATGTTAAAATTGATAATGATGAGCATAATTTCGATATTTTTTATAACCGACCCCCAACCTCCCCCCCCCTTATTGAACTACCCTGAATCCGGTCAACATTTTTACCATCACCATTGAACTCAGCATCCTCGATTATGTAAAAATCGATAATAATGAATGACAATAATCTCAATTCTTTGTAAAACCGACCCCCCCTCCCCACCTATTATTGGACTACCCTGAGTCCGACCCCAATTTTTATTGTGACGATAATTTCGATATTTTTTATAACCGACCCCCACCACCCCTTTTGGGACTACCCCAAGTCCAGCCCCCATTTTTATCATCATCATTGAACTCAGCATCCCCGATTATATTGAAATCGTCACCAAACATGACATGCAAAAAAAATATTTTTTTCTACGATAAGGGTACACCCTTGGGGGTAAAAAATGGTTATGTCATCGATCAGGGGGTAATATGAGGTAATGTATTTGTTATGAAATTCTGATTCTTACGATACCCCATATGACATATTTTACTCATTTAATATGTCAACTCCACCCACTGGGTTGGTTGGGGGTGGGGGTGCAAACACACTTTTGGAATCAAAAGTTGCGCCGGTCTGAATAAAAGGTAATGGTGCCATTAAATTTTTTTTATCTCTTCCCATTTATTTTATATAGATTTGTATATGCTGAAACTTAAAGAGGGTGTACAAACCCGATTGATTGATACCAAAATTGTAAAAAAAAATTTTGAAAATTTCCGCGACTGCCCGATTCTTAAAAAAAAACGATAGTTAAACGCTAAACGAAAAAAAAATTTAAAAACGAAAAACCGTTATTATATATTTCAAAGAGGTGCCTTAAGGTAGGTAACTGAGTCTCGCAAATTGATCAACCAACTTTTGTTTTTTATATTCTTTTTAAATGTGACTGCTTTGCTTATTTTCATTAATTTATTAGAATGCCAAATATTTGAAATTAAAAACAAAATGCTACGTTGAAATCTGGTCTGCACAAATTAAATGAATTGAAAATTAATCTCCAACGATTGATCAACCCAGATATAGCCCCAATAACAGTTGAACTGGTAAATAAAGAAAACTTCGCTCACTCACTGTTTGGTTGAACAAAATTTTTTGTAATTCCTTGTTGTTCTGATGGTTGATGGTACACTTTTTTTAACGAAAATTATCCGAAAATGACAAAGCATATTATACATTTTATTTATTTGTTACTATATTTGTTGTGATACCAACAAAACTGCTTTCTCGGTTTGAAATTTGAATTTTTGGCTCCTAAAGAATGGCAATGGACTTTGAAAAGATTTTTTGCAGCAATCTGATTTGCTCTCCCAACAGTAATCTCAGTTTTTGGTGCGCAATTTTTGATAGAGGTGGATCAGAATCATCAGTTCCGTCTTACCAATTCAATTATTTGTTTGTTTTTCTCCAAATATTATGCGTTGGAACTTGTTTCGAAAACATAATTTCTGGTTATTGTATATAGGCGTAGGTATGGGTATTAAAAATACAACTAATTTTAATTCCTATGTGTATCATAATAATGATGCAAAACTTATGTTTATAAGTTGATTCTAATGTAATGATCACTTCTTCTTTATTAATATCAAACAAAATCAAGTATAAAAATTGAATTGAACCGAAGAAAATTTCTTAGAAATTAACAATTTTATCAACAATTTCCATAAACCATAAACTCCATTGTCTAAATCGTTTCACATAGAAAAATCTTAATTTAAAATCGAAACAAAAAGTCGTTTATCATTTCAGAAAAAGGGAATTTTCCAATTTTATTTCGATTTCTATTTTTAGCTTAAAAATCAAAATAATAAAAATAAAACTTAAAATTTCCACCCCAAAAAATCGATTTAATTTCAATTCTCGATTTCATTCATTTTAAATGATAAAAAAAATGACAAGAATAAACCATGAATTATTTCAACAATTTGAAAATTGATATTGTTTCGTTTTTCATTAAATTTTTGCGTTTTTTATTTGATTTTTCATTCGTTGTCATAAAGTTACAAAAAATAATGAGAAGGAAATAAATAATTTTTATTTGTTATTAATTGTTTAGAAGAATATTGGATTATTGGAAGAAAATATTGAAGATTGGTTTGATTTGGTAAAAAATAATATGGAGTTGCTGAACTTATTCCTTGAAAATAAAAAAAAATTTAAAATGTTGTAATACACATAACAATACATAAAAACTTTTTAAGACCTGTAAGTCCCAGAAAAACAAGCATTGTTACACAATTATATCACATATAAAATATGGCATAGGCCAATATTTCATGATAGGATAGAGAAAATAAAATAAGAGGTAAAGAGAAAATTTTTAAATAAATTTGTAGGAACACAACTCAAACTGGGTTCATACCCGTAGATCCGTATATGATTGGACTGGAATAACAATATAAATTTTGATAATCTCAAGAAAGATGTTAACTACAGTCTACAACAGACAATACTTTATCTAATAATTAATAAGAAGTGGATCTAGCTCTATCGAAAAATAAAGCTTGTGTGTTACAAAATTGATTTTGTTCCAACAAATAATTTTATGATGACCAACGAATTCAATCCAATTGAGTCTATTTTGATAAATCTTTATAGATATTTATTTATCGCAATAAGTTTTCATTTATCAAAATTTGAACACATATTTCAAACCATAACCGAATGAAAATTTTTAATTAAAACGTTTCCATTCAATCTTGAATAAACTTAATTGTAATCTATTTTCTATTTTCCTTACAAAATACAAACGAACACTAAACCACACTTAAAACTCACTGGTACGAGTAATTCGATTGATGTAAAATCCAATAAATACTCCTTCATATAAAAAGCACAAACTTTTTCCAACTCTTTTTATAAACTTTTATTTGTTTTAAAATAAAGAAACGAAAAACTAATATTTTTATCCACGGAAACAATATTTCTTTTCAAATGACGATTTTTTGTTTTATAAAATTTTCCGGACAAAAGCAAAAATAAACTCTCGCGGAAAATAATTTTTTTTTTGTGTTTTGTGATTATTTTATCTATTTCTATCAGGACTGAAGTTTTTGAAACGAATGGAAAACTAGAATAAATACGAATTGAATTTTAAAAAGTTTTATGTTTGCTTATTGTTGAGTGGCTTGAAAGAAAACTATGATGGATTGTGTTTCATTTGAGCTCGTGGTAGGATTAACGTGTACACTAGATTGAAAAATAACAATAAACACAGAATTAAAGCGCATTTGGTTTTTATCGAAAATAGTTGCTTGTTACAGTGATTATAAAGTTGTAAAAGGAAGCCTTCCAACATCATTTTTTTGTTTGAATGTGTTTTTATTTCTTTGAAGTGAACATGTAGTTTAGTTTAAGGTTGATAAATGGATTATTTTATGGCGACTTATTTAAGTTTTATTTGTTTTAATGGGCTTCACATAAAACTTTTTTCAGATGCTTATTTCATAATTTTTGAATACTTTGAATATATATTTTAATCCGCTTTTTTCATAAACAGATAACAAATGGTCAGTATTTTTATTATTATATCAATCCATTATAATAGACTGACATAGTAAGTAACAGAGTGACAGAGGAAGCAAAATTTCAACCAAAAGAACTTTAAGTAACACAGAGAAATTTAAGTAACACAGTAACACAATATATACTAGCAATAGCTGTAATAATAATATTTGTTTGAGTATATAACAATATGAGCTTGTATTGTCAATAAAAACAAAATGATCAGAGATAATTTTAAAGCAGGTATCCCATTTAAATTTGCATATAGCGATTACTAAATATAAACCGCTTCAAAATATTTAGATAAAAAATATCAGCTAGGTTGTTAATACAAACAAGCAATAAATTAGTCTGATTTAGCTTGGTAGACCTGTCAAAATAGCATTTTGTGAGGAAAAAATTAGTAACAGCATGAAAACTATTGGATAAGGAAGAAAATATTGCGCAAATGATGGGAAACATAAATTAAAGGTGATCCGAGTTACGAAGGTGAAATGGGGTGAGTTTTTAGGGGTAGAAAATGTTTTTCACGATATTCAGCGAAACTAGACCTTCTATCGAAAAAAGTTTAAAGTAAAAGTTGTAGGTAATAAAAAGGTCTATAACTTTTATGCAGTCCATTTTTTCACATAACCAAAAATTTACCGTGAAAAAAAATAAAACCGAGAAAAAATGTCTTTTCGTTTTTAATTTTTATCTCCCACAAAAAAAAATTTTTTTTCATACAATTTGGTGAAAACGTACCTTATTATGTCCCTAATACGCTGTAATTTTTTGGGATTAAAATATTTATTTTTACGTTTGATTTTGATTTTAAACCAAAAAAGTGACCTCATTTTCACACGAAAATTCTCCTGTGCTGGAAGCAGGTTTTCTAAAAAAATCAGTTCTCTTTGTTTTTGTTGAAACATTTACTTTTAGATGGTGTAAAAAAACATTAACATAACAGAAACACGGAAACACTTTCCAGGTAATGCGGAAAACTAAATAAACTTGATTTTAAAGAATTATTTTTCAATGATTGTTTTGAAATATTCATTATTTGTTAAAATTTACCGTTGAAGAACTAAAGAAATAAAAATTTTTCCATGGTAATGTTCATTTTTTTACACCATCTAAAAGTAGAGGTTTCAGCAAAAATAAAAATTACTGATTTTTTTGAAGAAACCGTTTCCAGCACAGGAGAATTTTCGTATGAAAATGAGGTCACCTTTTTGGTTTAAAATCAAAATTAAACGTAAAAATAAATTCTTTGATTCCAAAAAATTACAGCGTATTAGGGATATAGAATAGATAGAAGGTCTAATTTCGCTGAAAATCGTAAAAAACCATTTTCTACCTCTAAAAGCTCACCCCATTTCACCTTGTAACTCGGATCACCTTTAATTTATGTTTTCCATCATTTGTGCAATATTTTCTTCCTTATCCAAAAGTTTTCATGCTGTTACTAATTTTTTGCCTGTTTTTAAAGTATCTGCACTGGTCTATCATGGGTGATCTTACATCATCATTTTATAGAATTTGATTGATATTACTGAGGACAAAAGTCTTTTTAAGGCATTACTTTTAGATTGCTTTAATTTATTAAGTAAAAACCAGGCTAGGGACCAATACCAAAACTTAGGCTAGGGTTCAGAAAGTCAGTCTTGGTACTACACAGTCATGTGGAGTTCAGTGGTGTGAATTTCTGCCCATCTTATAGAGAACCTCGGCTTCAAGTGGCTTCAGTACGCTGATCCCTTATTAATTAAAACCATAGGTAAATTTGAGGAGATACCATGTGGGTTTGTATCGAAAGATCTAGATCCGTACATCTGTGGGATTGAAACTTAATCTTAGTAAATCCACGGCGATCTCGTTTACCAAGAAACATAAGGCTATCATGGGCCTTACATTCAACAAACACTTGGATAGTCTACGCGCACAGAATGTGATGAACATTAGATCTCTGAGATGGAGCATAGATTCCTTCAACCCCTTCAAATCTCCGGGTCCTGATGGAATCTATCCATTCATGCTGCAGAACAATGTGGATGGCCTCATTGAATCATTGCAGAATATTTATTAGGCATGTTTGGCATATGGCTATGCTCCAGAGGCGAAGCGTAAAGCTTGAGCTGCTTTTATACCTAAACCACCAGGTAGAACCAACTATAGTAAAGCCAAGTCTTAACTCCTTTGTCCTCAAAACTCTGGAAAGACTTATGTAGGACTGCTATATAAGCAGAACACTGTCTTACTACAGTTTCCACTAAGTACCAATCAGCATGCATGCTTTGGTGACTTAAATTGAAAGAGCACTTGATGCCAAAGAATTCGCTTTGGGCGTTTTTTGAATATACAAGGTGCTTTTGATAAAAAACATTCAAATCAATTAGGATAGCGGCCGCATGCCTTTTTTGGAAATGGGTAATACAACTGTTTCAGTCTCAGTTAAACGAGGATGTCTTCAGGGAGGAGTTCTTTCACCTCTCCCGTCGACTTTGTTAGTTGATAGTCTTCTTAAAGGACTGAATCAATCGGGATCCTATTCCCAGGGTTGCGCAAAAGATATTGTCATACTGGCAATTGGTACAAACCTTGGTGTGAATGGTGAATCTTATTCAAAATTCACTGAAGTTGGTGGAGGATTGGTGTGGGGAGCAAGAAGTATCGGTCCATCCATCCAAATCTTATTGGGTGTACACAGCAATAATCAGATCAACACTTGCTTTTGCATGTGTTGTCTGGTGGCCATCAGCTCTTCTAAAGAGGGATATGAGAGATTGGGGTCCGACTGGTTCTCAAGCAAGATGTACGTTTTCTATACGGATAGTTCACTGTTGGATGAAAATGTAATTGAAATCAAATAATGTAGCAATAAATTTTCGCTTGGACGGTTTAGTAGTCCTTCAAGCGGAGGTGTATGCTATTAATGAATGCACGTACGTAATAACCCGCTTGTGTCTGCAGGGGAAACAAATTTTCATCTGTTTGGATAGCCAAACAGCTACTTAAGCACTGGTAAGCCCGGTTACTTCTTCTAAGCTTTTCAATGAGTGTTGAAAAATTCTCTGTAGGATAGCGCAACTCAACAACATCACACTGCGGTGCGGTTCCAGGTCATAGTGGCATTTAGGACAATGTAAATGCGGATAAACTGGCAAGGGCGGAAGCGGTCATGAAATTTTCTGGATCAGAATTCAGAACCCACGATAGGGTTATCCAAAAAATTTAGCTTGTCATTATTAAAGGATGATGCGGACCAGGCAGACAAAGTAAGATGTATTTCAAACAAAAATGTTAATTTTCTTTTAAGCCTGATGAGGAAAACTCTCAGCTCTGTGGTTGGTGTCTCAAAACGACATGAACATCTAAACACCTGTTTACCATGGGAGTTATAGAAAATCCTCTCTGCGGGTGTTGTCTTGAAGAGCAGGAGGACGCTGAGCACTTTTTGTGTGCGTGCTCGACCTTGTCTATAGTATCAGAGTTTGGCTCATTTGTGTCACTTTTTGGCTCTTACACTGTAGAAGGCAGCACCATCAAACTGTAGCCAATATAGTCGGTCTTGGCTTTCATTAACCAGACTGTAAGGTTTGTGGAATAGTTGATATGAGGCCAAACTCGGACGCGGTGCTATGGACCGTAGAGTCTGAGTGCCAGGACAAGATCCGCCTCGCGCAACTTGTCCATCTCTTTCTAATCCAATCTAATTTAAGCGCACAGAAAACAAAATACTTGGATGTTATTTTAGACAGTTATTTTAGACAAATTCCTGTAGAGCAAACAGTCGTAAGTAAGGCCGCAGCATTAAGATGTACAAAAAACGGGTTATCCACCAAAACATCCTACGGTCGATGTATACCATCAGAATAAATCCAGCCATTACGAATGGCGCTGTTGTATGGAGCTGAAGAGCGCGGCTCTATACCAGAAACATACATAGTTTGAGAAGACATAAAGAAATGTCTGTATGTGCATAACGGAGGCAATGAGGACATATTGTGATATTAAAGATGATGTTAAGACTAATCCTACTACAGAGTAAGATCATAGTTAGCGAAACCATGCTAAAACTAAGCTTGGAAGGTATGAAAAACAACAAGGTTATCAAAACCAAGCAACGAAAAAAATTTTCATTAAAATCCCTGGTAAGAAGTTCAGATTCGATAATACGCCCAGATGTTGGAAAATAAAGCAGAATAGAGCAGCGAATCTGTTACAAATCGTCTGAGCAATGATGTAATCAAATGGTACGCAAATGGTTTAAAAATTGAAGTAGATATCGGGCCAGAAGTATTTGAACCACAATTCAATGGGGTCTTACCCCAGTGTGTTCCAAACTGAAATTTACGCAATTGAAAGTTATGCAGAATTCAGACTGCACAGATCATATCCAAAATAGTTAGGGGCTATGTTTAAAAGCTTTACTAGCTTTGTGATGGTAGTATAGCAGCAGTGTACTTGATATATGTGGTCATGCAGGTAATTTAGAAGTCGATAGACTACTAAGCAAATGTTCCATCCAAGAAAGGATAAGGGATGGGAGTAAGCAGGAACGGTTTATTGGCTAGAACAATGTCACAGAACTAAGAGTTAACTAGAATACCTTAGGAACCAAAAAAGATTAAAAATATGTTCAGAATTGAAGAGTACCAACCTAAAAATACTGAAAAGTATTCTTATTGGAAAGTGCAATTTGGGAAAATACCCTAAGAATAATAAGATGGCGAAGGCGGATGATTAAAGATTTTGTCAATTGAAGTTGAGCCTCCTCAGATAATTTGGATCACTGAATCATAAGAGGAGACATCTGTGGGCGTTTGGGTGGGAATGATCTGCATTAATTGAATCCTCTTTATATCATGAAACTCCTAAAGGAAGTTGTATTGGCGGGACGTGTCTAGCGTGTATCCACTATATATTCTTATCTTATCTTATCCAGTGTGATTATGAATGGTTATGGTAATTACGGATCTGATGCGATAATGGTCACAAAATTTCTAATTTTATTTTGAAAAATATACATATTACGACGACTATTAAATAATCCTTATAGCCTTAAACCCAAAATTAATTTTTTAGCTCAATTTTTTAAGAGTAAATAAAAAATACAATATAGTCAGAAATTGATTAAAATGTCAATTCTCCATAAAACAATTTCGACTAAACATATGTTAAATAAACAAAAAGTAGAAGCTAGATAACATGTATGTTACGAACAGTATGTTATGAACCTAAAAAATAAAGATCTTTATGAAAAACTAGAACGGTCCGAGATACGAAACTATCGAAAGTTACGGGAAATACTATCACTCAAAATAACGAAAAATCACAAAAAACGAAAAAAAATATTGGATTGAGGTACCTGTGTACCAAATTTAGGTCAATAGGTCAAGTAGTTTCTAAGACATCGTGTCCTTATCCAGACAGACACACACCTTTAGACTCCCATATCTCGGGTCAAAATTGACCTGCGAATCTGAAAATTAATGTCATATAGCATATATTCGCCTAAGATAGCTGAGTTTCAAATTTGGCTTTAATAGGTCAAGTAGTTTCTAAGATATTTTGTCTACAGATATATTTTTGGACCTCTTATATCTCAGGTCACAACTGACCTTTGGTTTGAAATACCTGTTTATTAAATTTGTAGTCAATAAGTCAATAAGTTTCTGAGATATCACGTCCACAGACCACAGGCATACATGTACACACACCTTTAGACCCCTATAGTTCGAGTGAAAATTAACCTACATGTCAGAAAATTGGAAGATGTTGGGATAACATATCTGTCTAACATCTGGGGTCAACAAGTTAAGTAGGAGATATCGTGTTCACAGATAGACAGACACATACGGACGGGATTGCAATCACATAAACTATCTCTACCTATCAAAAATTAATCAACACAGACAAACAATGGAAATCTTGAGAACAAACTGGATTTTTTATAAGCAGATCGATGTTTCTAAATATTAGTACACTGCTTTATACTAAGGATAAATAACTCGAAGTAAGAATGTTTAAAACAAAGTGCAAACTAATAAGCAATAGTAGTGTAATCTGGGATCGTTAGAAACAAATTTTTGAAGTTATAATAAAGATAAAGTTATAAGTTATGCATAAACATATTTTAATATTTTGTGAAATTGTAAATAAATTTTAAATAAATTTAAATTGTTGTCGTATGAAATCCGTACCGTCCGAAATTCTGACAAAGTTTGTCGAAAATTGGACATTTTATAAAAACAAACGGAAATCCTGACCTAAGAAAATCTCTTGTAATATCACAGATCAATGCAAAAAAAGAAAGAACTATCGACAAAACGATAGTGAAATTTGACTAACAAAGAAAAATAATTTAGCACCAAAAAAAATTTACAAAAAAAAATAGTATATTATTGAATTAGGAGCTAAAGTGCTTCTTTTTGTTTTGAGTCTATTGTTTGACAATTATAGACGAAACAGAAAAGGTCACTTTAGCTCCGAATTAAATACACTACTTTTTCGGCAAACGTTTAAATTTTTTTATAAATATGAAATTAATACATCAAATTTTTTATAAATATGATGTAAAAAGGTAATATGAGGTAATAAATTTTCTGAAATTAATTTTTATTGATTTTAATTCATTAAAATGAACTGAAATGAATGCTATTTTGAACAAATTCATAATCTCATGTTATGTCACTTTACTGCCGCCATAAAAATACGAAAATTACATTACTGCCGCCGTAAAAATATGAAAGTTGCTTTAGTAGCGCCGTAAAAAAAAAATAAAAAGCGCGTTACTTTACAGTCGCTTTGATTATACGTCAAAAGTAAGACTTTAACCTTCTCCCTAGCGGCAGTAAAGTTTAACTTTACAAACGTTTGCCGAAAAAATTATATAAATCAAATCAAAAAATTAAAGTATTCGTTCAACATCCCAAACTTTTGTAATTCCATTCGTATTACCTCGCATATTGAAACCAACAGCATCATAACTTTACTTAACTATCTGGGTACAATAATATTAAGAAATGTTGTCCTACCTGAATACCGAAAACCAGCTACTGACAATTCCATTTCCTTTTTTTCAACACAAGCTATTAATCCTATCCAAAATTTGACCTATCACAGCTAGGGATCCAAATCCCGGGATTTTTTGCTTCACGAATCCCCGGATCCGGGATTACATTCCCTAATCACAGCCAATATTTTGAATACAACTGATTCCCCATTTTTTCCATGATATTCCCTTTCACATTCCAATAAGACATCTTCAATATCATCATGCAAACGACTTAAGGCTACAGCCGTCGTAAATCTTATTCTTTTCATCATTCTGATCCACCATACTTGTACCCTTACGGCATTTATTAAAATATCATTTTTGAACGCCTCAAACTAAAATTTCTTCACAACATTTACAAAGAAAAAAATAAATAACACCATTGATTCAATTTCTTTCAAATTTGTGTTTGGATTAAAATAAACATACAAATAATGTGGCTTTTTTTATTGAATCTATAAACAATTATTTTATTATTTATATTGTTTGATTGTAGTTTATAATTTTTGATTTTATATTTACACAATTCAATCATCGAACCAAATGAACGACTATATATAGTCAAATTCCCCATCTTCTGCATCCTTTTCATCGTATACAATTTAAAAATTTTCTTTCCAAATTTCCATATATCATCTCAATAAAAAATTCTATTTAAATACAAAAATGCACAACTGTGTTCTGTCTACATATAATATTATGACTAAGCTTTACATAACAAATATTTCTATTACCTATGTCTACCATTAACAAATATTATTAATTGATATTGAGTGACGCAACAAAGCAATTAACTAAAAAAAGGTCTGTCGTTTCAAAGCTAAGAGAAACAAAGAAAGTGATGATAGAAGTAACATCACTATCTGCTGTTTATTCTAGGAAAAAACTAAAAAGACTATAAACCAAAATGTTAAGAAGGTTTCATTCCTCAAGAATGCAATCCTAGAAGGTAAGGTTGCATTTCTTTGAGGTTTGAGTAACACTAGTTTTGAGACAGACGATCAAGGACAATCAAGATTACCGTATTTGCGGATTTCGATCTGAGATACGGGCTCAAAAAAAATCAATATACATACGCTGCCATGGTCGTTCAGTAACAAACCGAGATTGCAATGGAGTGTCTGATTTGTTGCCTTTATAGGCGACGAAGACCTTTCAAAGCCTTCTTCACTCCACCATTAGTTCCTTGATCAATTCTGCAAGAAGAACGGATCTATGCGAATCGAAAATCGTGGCTTGCTACAAAGATTTGCTTTAATTATTTAATATTTATTGTTGATTGATACAAAAAAATTGATTGCTTATTTTACTTGCAAACTTTACAAAAAAAAGATGATACAGGAGAACAAAAACAACGAAATTCACACAAAAAAGAAACAAAAGATGGAAAACCTCGCCATAAAAAATACAAGTACTTATATACTAAAATTATTAAAATTATCCAATTATTAGGAAGATATATTTTCACTTATTTATTTATTAAAATTTACCTAGCATATTTATTTAAAAAAATATCTATCTATCCATTTATTAAAATTTAATGATTTATTTTATTTATTATATTTATTTAGTTATTAAATTAAATAAAATATTTATTTAATTATCTGATAATGGATATCACTGAAAATATCAAATCCTAAATCTTGAAAATAAAAGAGAACTTCAATTAAATTTCGTTTAATAATTTATTGTAACATAGTAGATAGTGGACTGTATTTGGATAACAAAAGAAACTTGGGATCATGTTGAGGACACTTGACATCATATTGAAGACTGCGCTTGGTAGTATTTGGAAGTAGGGAAATATTTTTAACATCATCATGAAAACTGCATTTGGAACCACTTGACGGCTGGTAAATATTTTGACATCAGAATGAAGGCTGCATTTAATAATACTTGAGGGGTGGAACATCTAACATCATAACGAAGACTGTATTTGAATATGTTGGCATCATAATGAAGACTACATCATAACGAAGGCTGCGGTTAATAATACTTGAAGGGTGGAACATTTAACATCATAACGAAGACTGCATTTAACGGTTGGTAAATATTTGACATCATAATGAAGGCGACATGTAATAATACTTGAGGCAAGAACATCTAACATCATAACGAAGACTGCGTTTAACGGTTGGTAAATCTTTGACATCAAAATGACGACTGGATATAACATAATATGTTTTTGAAGATTATCATTAAAGTATGTCCAACATCATATTGAAGACTGGATGTGGCATACTGTATCTTGAAGACGATTATTCTCAACATCAGTAATGACGACTAGATATGACATAATATACCTTTGAAAACTGTACTTAAAATATGTCCGACATCATATTGAAGACTGGATGCGGCATACTGTATTTCGAAGACTAAAAATATGTCTGACATCATTATGAAGACTGGATGCGGCATACTATATTTGAAGACGATTAATATACATCAATATGAAGACTGGATGTAACACACTATATTTTGAAGACTTAATAAAAGTATGTCCAACATCATTATGAAGACTGGATGTGGCATACTATATCATGTTCGATTATGTTCAACATCATTATGAAGACTGGATGTGACATAATATATTTTGAAGACTGTAAATATGACCAACATCATTATGAAGACTGGATGTGGCATACTGTATTTTGAAGACTATAAATATGTCCGACATCATTATGAAGACTGGATGCGGCATACTGTATTTTGAAGACTATAAATATGTCCGACATCATTATGAAGACTGGATGCGGCATACTATATTTGAAGACGATTAATATACATCAATATGAAGACTGGATGTAACACACTATATTTTGAAGACTTAATAAAAGTATGTCCAACATCATTATGAAGACTGGATGCGGCATACCATATCATGTTCGATTATGTTCAACATCATTATGAAGACTGGATGTGACATAATATATTTTGAAGACTGTAAATATGTCCAACATCATTATGAAGACTGGATGTGGCATACTGTATTTTGAAGACTATAAATATGTCCGACATCATTATGAAGACTGGATGCGGCATACTGTATTTTGAAGACTATAAATATGTCCGACATCATTATGAAGACTGGATGCGGCATACTATATTTGAAGACGATTAATATACATCAATATGAAGACTGGATGTAACACACTATATTTTGAAGACTTAATAAAAGTATGTCCAACATCATTATGAAGACTGGATGTGGCATACCATATCATGTTCGATTATGTTCAACATCATTATGAAGACTGGATGTGACATAATATATTTTGAAGACTGTAAATATGTCCAACATCATTATGAAGACTGGATGTGGCATACTGTATTTTGAAGACTATAAATATGTCCGACATCATTATGAAGACTGGATGCGGCATACTGTATTTTGAAGACTATAAATATGTCCGACATCATTATGAAGACTGGATGCGGCATACTATATTTGAAGACGATTAATATACATCAATATGAAGACTGGATGTAACACACTATATTTTGAAGACTTAATAAAAGTATGTCCAACATCATTATGAAGACTGGATGTGGCATACCATATCATGTTCGATTATGTTCAACATCATTATGAAGACTGGATGTGACATAATATATTTTGAAGACTGTAAATATGTCCAACATCATTATGAAGACTGGATGTGGCATACTGTATTTTGAAGACTATAAATATGTCCGACATCATTATGAAGACTGGATGCGGCATACTGTATTTTGAAGACTATAAATATGTCCGACATCATTATGAAGACTGGATGCGGCATACTATATTTGAAGACGATTAATATACATCAATATGAAGACTGGATGTAACACACTATATTTTGAAGACTTAATAAAAGTATGTCCAACATCATTATGAAGACTGGATGTGGCATACCATATCATGTTCGATTATGTTCAACATCATTATGAAGACTGGATGTGACATAATATATTTTGAAGACTGTAAATATGTCCAACATCATTATGAAGACTGGATGTGACATAATATATTTTGAAGACTGTATATATGTCCAACATCATTATGAAGACTGGATGTGGCATACTGTATTTTGAAGACTATAAATATGTCCGACATCATTATGAAGACTGGATGCGGCATACTGTATTTTGAAGACTATAAATATGTCCGACATCATTATGAAGACTGGATGCGGCATACTGTATTTTGAAGACTATAAATATGTCCGACATCATTATGAAGACTGGATGCGGCATACTATATTTGAAGACGATTAATATACATCAATATGAAGACTGGATGTAACACACTATATTTTGAAGACTTAATAAAAGTATGTCCAACATCATTATGAAGACTGGATGTGGCATACTATATCATGTTCGATTATGTTCAACATCATTATGAAGACTGGATGTGACATAATATATTTTGAAGACTGTAAATATGTCCAACATCATTATGAAGACTGGATGTGGCATACTGTATTTTGAAGACTATAAATATGTCCGACATCATTATGAAGACTGGATGTGGCATACTGTATTTTGAAGACTATAAATATGTCCGACATCATTATGAAGACTGGATGCGGCATACTATATTTGAAGACGATTTATATACATCAATATGAAGACTGGATGTAACACACTATATTTTGAAGACTTAATAAAAGTATGTCCAACATCATTATGAAGACTGGATGTGGCATACTATATCATGTTCGATTATGTTCAACATCATTATGAAGACTGGATGTGACATAATATATTTTGAAGACTGTAAATATGTCCAACATCATTATGAAGACTGGATGTGGCATATTATATTTTGAAGACGATTATGTTCAACATCATTATGAAGACTGGATGTAACATAATATATTTTGAAGACTATAAATATGTCCAACATCAATATGAAGACTGGATGTGGCATACTACATTTTGAAGACGATTATGCTCAATATCATCATAAGATATATTTTTGAAGACTGCATTTCTGATGACGACGTAATATTAGTTTTAACCTTACTTTTGAAAACTTTATGGTACTTATTTTCTCATCAAAACATGACGACACAGGATTTTTGCCTTTTATTGTTGTTCACTATCACATATATATTTATTAAAACAAAAACCATCTTACCCACGTTGGTTCGGCACCAACTCCTGAATCTTCCGTAATGTTGAGTTGAGCAGCTCCAATAAATCTTTACGTTGTGTTGATAACTGATGAAAGAGTCTTATCACTTCTAGTTGTTGATGATGAGAGAGGTCTTGTCACTCCAACTTGATGATGATAAAAGAGCAGGTGTTGTTGCTTCAACTTGAAGATGATGAAAGAGCAGGTGTTGTCGCTTCAACTTGCTGATGATAAAGAGCAGGTGTTGTTGCTTCAACTTGAAGATGATGAAAGAGCAGGTGTTGTCGCTTCAACTTGCTGATGATAAAGAGGTCGATTCATACAAAACCATCTGTTTATATAGCAATATCAACCACTATAGTTGCTATATTGTACGCATTATTCAATTTGGCGTGATGTGAGAAACCTGCTTTATCTTAGAAAAATGTGTATTGAATTTGTCAATAGATGGATTTTTTGAGGCCAGCAACTTTACAACCCATCATTGTTATTTGTTTTGACGTTTGTTTGTTGATGTAATTATTTTTAGGTTTTTGTTTACAAAAAGTAATGTTGGTTTGTAATTAAGTTTTTAATAAATGTATTATATTATAGTGGATAATAGTGGTTTAAATGTTAATAAGTGTATGGTTGATGATTGTGATTTAAATGTTAACAAATGTGTTGTTGATGATTGTGTTGTTCAAATATTAATAAATGTATTGTTGATAATAGTGTCGGTTAAATGTTAATAAAAATATTGTTCATTTTAGTGGTTTAAATGTTAGTACGTGTATGGTTGATGTTTGTGGTTTAGATGTTAGCAAATATATTGTTGACTGATTTGTTAAATGTTAATGTTAATGGTATGTTTAATGTAAAATAATTGTGTTGTTGATGATTGTATAGTTTAATTATGTGTTGTTTAAATGTTCTGTTGATTATGGTGTCGTCTTAAATGTTATGTTGAGTAAGGTGTCGTTTTGGCTTTAACATTATCTAAAATTAAAATTTGATTATTAATTTAACCCTAAAATTTTTGTTTCTACTAACCAGCTACTGAATCCTCTCAACTAAAACTAAACTGAAACTAATATAACGTTTCTGGAGGCAAACCGCGAGCTCCAGCCTCCAGCTCTCGACCTCCTCAACAGCACCACAAACATTTCCAATTAAAGATTCAATAAATTAAAATTGCATGAAATAGTATGAAAATATGATATATAAAAAAAAAGAATATAAATATAACGGTTTGCAGTTATATTTTCCCGTTTCTGTTTCTGCGCCACATGTAAATATTTGAGTTTTTATAAAAACAAACGGGAATCCTGACCTGAGAAAATCTCTCATATTATCACAGATAAATTAAAAGGAAAACAAGATACTATCCACAAAACGATAGTGAAACGTTGACTAGCAACTAGAAAAATTATTTTACACCAAAAAAATTCACAAACGAAAAAACTATATAAATCAAATCAAAAAGCCCTCCAAATACAGAAATGCACAACTGTAAATTATGTCTACATATAATATTATGACTAAGCTTTACATAACAAAAATTTCTATTACCTATTTAGACTTAAACAAATATTATGTAATTGAAATTGAGTGATGTAACAAAGCAATTAACTAAAAAAATGTTAAAATTTTATTGACTAACTTGTAGCACACATAAATGCTTTTATGTTTGTTTTGTCGGAGCTGAAATAAATTAGCTTTGGTGAAATAATTTGCGAGTTTCTTAAAATTTGTATTTTTTTATTTTTAGAGCAAAATTCGAAAAAGTTTGTCGTTTCAAGTTCCTTTGCATATAATACAATGATTCAAAACATATTCAAATACGGAGCCACAAAATTTTGACTCATCATTTGGCACGCAAAGAGTGATTATTACAAAAATAATTTGTTCGGCATATTTATCTACATTCATGTGCAATCGCTGGGTTAGAGCCTTAAAAGTATAAATCAAAGCGCTGTTTGGAACATATTTTAATAAAATTTATAAATACATATTAAATTTTTGAAAATATTTTTATATTTTTAAAAAGCCCACTAGCTATAACTTGCAATTTAGTGGTACTTCTCTCTCTCATGGTCGCATTTTTCATTTACAAAAAAAATTTAGTTTTTAAGAAATATGCAGTCCGCATCTGGAAATATGCTTTCCATATCTTGAATATTTTAGTGAGCTATATCCAAACAGTACAATACAAAACAAATAATTAAAATAAACGGATAGCCAGCTGAAACCACATTGATATTTTCATATTCTCATCAAGTCACGTAAAAAGAGAGGTTTCCAACTGACGAAAAAGAAAGAAAATGATCGACATCCAAGGATATTTTCAAAACGCTTTCAAGTTATATCACGTAGGCTTAATGAAAATAACAGATCCCTGTGCTCATAACTCCTGACAAGTAATAAAAGTAAAATTTCGAAACACAACCAAAACAAAATTTATAAAAAATACAATGAATCAAACCAAAAAAAATTTTATGAATCATCAGGTGTATAGGATCAAGTGTAGACAAAAACTCAAACTCAATTCGTTTTCAAATACATAATTATTTGTCTAAACTGTAAATTAATTAAATATCTTCAGAAATAAATAATTACTAAAACTTTTTCAACAACATCGATATTCATTAGTTAAAAATTAAATTTTCAAACACATGTCCGACCTAACAACTTGTTAACATTTCCTTTTTCTAATTCTATTCAAACATAACACCCTTACTTTATTATTATCTTGACTATAATCTAATTTGTAGTCATAGAACCATAAAATAGAAATTTTTCTTCATCTCAGTTAAGTTAATTAAATCCAAAATTATTTTTTGGAACAATAATTTATATTGACATTTCAGTGACACATTGATTAAACAAATAAACAAAACCAAACTATTTTTCGAACTTTAACCACAGAGTATCGTTTTCTCATCACCCATCATTCTCATACCAAACAAACATTAGAAAATTTTATATTTAAAAGTTTTGTGGTTTTTTCTTGAATATTTTAACAAATTTTCTATTCAAGGATTTTCGTTTTCTACATCTGAACCAAAGAAAAAACAAAAGTTTTGTTGGGATGAAGAGCATATGGTTGAATTGGTGGTGTTCGTGTTTGATAAGTATTTTATTTTGCCTTTTTAGTTTATTGGTTGGTTGTTGCTGAAAACTTATTTTCCTAATTGTGCTTAAAATATGGGTTTATCTTGGGTTGAAGTTTTTATGATTTTGAAAAAAGTATTTAATGCAAAAATAATAATAGGGATAATGTATGGAGAACTGAAAAACTGTTTATAATTGGGAAGAAAGCTCAAACTGAAAGATCGATTATCCATCAGCATAATTATAGTGAATTTATTATAAGAAAATTCCTCTTCACTCTAAAACGTTTCTTCCTCTGTAACCAAACATATATGCATTTAAAACTTCTTAATACGATAAACTCAGTAAGTTAAAAACAAAGGTTTTAACGTTATACAAAAATTTAATTGTCACATTTAATTAAATTTATTTTTGAAAAGTGAACAGTTTTTAATAATTAATTAGTTTTAAATAAATTCAACAACTTTTACATGCATACAAAATTATATTACGATTTTTTTTGTATCAAAAAGAATAATTATATGAAATTAGTTTGTGGGATTTGATAGAAAATGATAAATGAAAATGGAAATTATAATGAAAAAAAAAAAATTAAAAATGAAATGAAGTAAAACCACAAAGACATTTATATAAATTTATGATACTTAAAATTTAAATAAATTTAATGAAAATTTGTGAAGAAAATGAACGTACTTGTCGTAAATAAGCATGTCGAAAGCTTTTGCAAATTTCTTTTCCTTTATTTCTTTGCGTTGTTAATGAAGATTGTTTTTGTGTTGAACATTTTTATGAAAATCTAGAGACAAATGAGATTTATGGAATTTTTTTTCTTTCTTTAAAAGGAAACATTTTTTTTTGTTGGCTTAAGAGGAAAGTTATAATAATGTAAGCTTGGTACGGAAACTCAATTTTAGCAGCTTACGAAATTGCTTTTGTGTATGAGTTTTCATTTTCCTTATCAATTAGTATTTATTTCAATTCAATATTTGAATAAAAGTTTATTGAAACCCCTTCTGAAACGCGCTACGAAGCTTATTTAGGCAAACATCTAAAGCGATATTTCTAAATCAAAGAAAAAAAGTTATCAGTTATTTTAATTTTTCGATAAAGAATTTATTGAACTGAACATAATTTTGGTTGATTTAATGATACAACCACTTACTCTTAAAATGTGACTCAGTTTTTGATGTTTTATATGACTTTTTTGCGTTACGTCTAGCAACAGCTCACCTTTTTCCTCATCCACCAAATTTCTCTTAGATGGAATCATAAATATAATCCAGAGTTGCAACTGGAAGTTTTGTAATCCATAACAGAAATTCACGACCAAAAAAGTTTAAGTTTATTGCAATAATAGCGACTTATTGTTTGTTTTTTTTAATAAATTGGTAAATGGTATTAAGAGAAAATGATGAAATAAGATAAAGCAAAAATATTTTTATTATATGACAACGCAATAAAATATAAGACGACTGATCCGTATGTTATAACTTTAGAAATAAACAGTAAAGAATATAATTTGCTTTGAATGGTAGATCAAATGTCTAAGGATACAGCATAAATTTATCCAAAAGTTCATTATATAAATCAAAACGATTAAAAATAAAACAGACGCCTCTAGAACCATTTTAAGTAAGATGAAAAAAAAATCATTTATACATTGATTGATTGATATACGAACTTCAAACGAAATCGTTTTTTTGAATTTCATTAAATCAAATCAAAACACAATGTTCTCCATTGCAACACGCAAAACAACATCAATACAGTTTTCATCAAGCAATTTTCAACTTAGTAAACAAATATCAAAGTCAATTTCGTTTATAACTGAAATGAACAAATTGATTGTATTTGATGATCTCCTTCTCGAATGTTTAAATATTGAAAGATTTGATGAATCGATAGGTATTTTGTTGTTTGTAACACAAAGCAAATTTAATTTAATTTATTTTCCTTTTTCTGGAGTGATAGGAAAATGATATATGTTTGCTGGTGTTAAGTTTGACGATAAAAATCAGTGGTTTTGATAAAACATTGGTATCAGAAATTAGAAATGAGTTCATTTGAGTGTTCGAAGAAGAAGAATGAGGGATTGACTTTATATCATGTCAAAGTATTTTCATAGCTCAACTCGAGCAACTATCAACGACCCTATTTTTTAATTACTGATAATTGGATAAAAAAGAAAAACAACTTGTGGATTCGATTGTTTGAACTTATGAATCGATTGAATTAATATAGCGATTGACTGTTGTTGATATCTTACACATGTAACAATTTAGTTCGATATAGTATAACTTACAGTATTGGGAAAAATTATTGAGATTGCCTATCTACAATGATAGATACAAAATGTTAAATTTGATCTCTTTAAATTCGAGAAGAGTTTCCTGCGGTACTATATTGGCAGCGGACATCTTGTGTGCTCGCATTGATTCTAATTACTTGTTAAGTTCACTCAAATTGTACACTCCCACAAGAATAATAATACCAAGGTCTTTCCAACATTTTTTGGTGTGTGAATCTAGAAATAGTAATTATTTATCAAATGATTCGCTGAAGTTTATGGTGGATAGTTTTAATAGCTATTTTGATTGTTTTGATTTCAATTTATCTAAATACTTATTTAAAAGGGCTTTACATTTTAAGTTGACGAGCAGCTCTCCTTAGTTGTATTAATATAATTTAAGTTTTATTGTTTGTACTCACTAGAATTTTTATTTTTCAGTGTTATAAGTTCGCAATAAGTGTAAGAAGTCTATGTTTAATTTTCACTGTGTGATTGTATAGTTAATAGGGATTTGCTTATCCTGTAATTATTATTTTATAAATAAATAAATAAATGCCATTTAACGAAATATTGTCAATATTTTTACATTTGTGAATCTCTAATTTTTAAAGGTGGTATATTATCTTTCCCTTTTTCTTTCTTACTTACACACTTTGTTGATTTATGTAAATTTTCGACCATTTTTGGAAGAATTGGTTTGAACAAACTGGTCGGTTAAATACAAAATGATCAGAAAACATATAAGTAATACACAAATTCTTTTCTTTTTTTTTCTATCGATAAAACGTATTGCGTCTAATTAACATGCATTATTATGCCAGCTATTGTGTCCCCAATAATAGTATAAGTTTATCAACTATCAAAATAACTTCATAAAATTATTTATTTAATATTTATTTATTATTGCTTGAATTTGTGTGATCTATTCACTTTACTGGCTGAATATTAAATAAATATTAAATAAATAAATAAATTATAAATATCGCTACTTAATATTAACTCACTGCAGCGACTACCAAACTTTTCCGAGATAAACAACCTTTTTTTCCGTTTCAAATGCTTTTATGGCTACTTAATAGACTAACACTGAAGCCGCTTTTTCAGTTGCTGCAGTGTGTGCGTTCCTTCATTCAGTTTTTTTTAACCAATCAGATTCCTTAAAAATGATAATTTTTTCTGCTGCAGTTTTTTCATCAGAGTTGGTTTAACTTTAACTTTTTCTCTGAACAAAAAAAAAAAATGAGACAAAAATATCGTAATTTAAAAACAAAATATCGAAACATAAAAAAAATTATTTATTTGTTGACATCAACAACGTTAAGATATGCCACTAAAAATTTTGAAATATTAATTAATATTAATTAATATTAAATTAATATTTATTTACGAATTTATTATTAACATTTATTTACAAATTTTGTAGAATAATATAATATTTCAACAAAATCTATGTGAAAATTCAACCAAACTACCATTTATATACTATAGAATCGATTGAAGTCATATATTATTGCAAATATTTTATTGCAAAAAAAGTAACACTTAACAAAGAAAAATACTTCATAAAATTTTAAAATAAACATCCGCATGGAGGGATCAGTTTTTATTGTTTTGAAATTTTTTTTTTATTTTTGATCTACGGGTGTGACAACCCCGCGTACTCCAGTCCCTACTATTGGCATACGAGTTAACGTGAGATATCACATACCACTGGTAATAGCAGTGAGATATCACTAGCCAAGGTGACATCTTAGGGGTGGTGGCGGATGAACTGTATTCAGTCAACGGTAGCACCCTCGATCTTAGCTGTGAAATATTTCTTGATGATGAGACGCTATTACTTCCTTGAAGAAACGAGCCTTCATATAACTATGTGTGGGCTTTAATCATTAAGAAAGACGGTGCGTCACAAGATCAAGGAATATGCAACCGGCTGGATTATTGGCAACTACATTTTTGTTTTGTTTCAGCAAATTTTTGGAAAAATTTGCTCTTTACTTTTTAATTTACTTTTATTTTCTCTATTCTATCATAAAATATTGGCCTATGTCATATTTTGTCAGTGATAGGATTTTTTGTTTAGTTATCCATTCTTTAACAAAAAATATAAAAAAACAAAAAAAGAAAGATTTACGTCCTTCAACACCTTTGAACGTCTGTTGTTGTGGGACCTTGGTCTTAAAAGGTTTTTATGTGTTATTGTGACACATATTGTAATTCCTACTACACAACACATTTTATAAAAAAAAAAAAAAAAAAACATGTCTTGTAAATGTTCATTCTGAATTCAGAATTCTATGACAATAATTGTAGATGGCGACAAAATCATTCTGCAAATTTTTCATCAACTAAAAAATCGAAGAGAAGAAATTCGAAGGAACGCACACACTACTGCAACTGAAAAAGCGTCTTAAACCAATTTCTCACACAATTAAAATATATTGGTTTCTGGTGTAGTAAATATTTCTTAAACAAAGCCTATGCTTCAGATAAAAAACGGATAAATTATCAAAATCCAAAATCGTATATCCAAAAATAATTTAAAATTGAAAATTAAACTAAACAAAAAAGTTGAGCTTTTGAAACACTCAAATCTTGGATGTGATAGAAAAAAAATTTCGGCACAAAATTTGTTTTTAAAATTTTTTCTCGATTTTTTTAGTTCCAAAATGGTGGGGATAATAGCACCTTGAAAATGGCTTAAGTTGGACTAACGACTACAACATAAAGCTCTATCGCAGAATTTGCGGCTTACAAACTTCACCGTTGTGTAATGAAACGACATAAGCTGTGAAAAAATTTATTAAATACATGATAAGGTTGGTATACGTTTTAGAAGATTATATCGGTTGGCAACATTTTCATTCAGTTTCATGCAAAGAACGTTCCTATTTCATTTTCAAAAACATGCAACCTATATAACGCCTACTCATTATAAAGTAGTAAACCCCTTTTTCTAAATTACAACTGAATTTCTTTTGTCACATATTGTCGTGTTCTTGCTGAAATTCATTTAACGGAGGATAAAAATCAAATTATCTCGTTTATTGTATCTTAAGAGTTTTGCACGTATTCTGAATTTTTCCATCATTTTAGAAAGATTACTATGTCAAATGAGATTAACACTTTTTTTGAGAACAATTAAAACGTAAATTTTTTAAGAAAATGCTGTAAATCTAGAAATAAATAAGGAAATGGAAATTGTTAAACAAAATTAAATGGAAAAATATTAGAAAAAAAAATAATTTTCTGTGCCATCGTGACCTACTTTTATTTGTTATTTTTATATGTACGTAAGAAAGTGGTGAAGACACTGAAAAACAATTTTCTGGATTTAATGAAATTCTGAAAAATTTTAATCAAAATTTTAGTGTTAATTATAAACTATTTTAGTTCATGTATCGATCAATATGTGTCTTCTCTAAAAAATCGAATAATCCAATAATTTCAGTATGATAAAGTGAATGGAAACGAATCTTCAGAGACAAAAGCTTAGATTTATGCGTCTAACAAATGATTTTAATTGAAATCTTCAATGCAATAACTACAAAACCTCTTTGTTTCATTAAATTAGTTTTTTTTGTTGCTTACATATAACGCTGTATACGAGCATAATTAATACGAAAAATATATAGATGGGAAAGTTTTTGTTATAATAGTTGTGCTTGCATAAATTGAAATGAAAATGATGTTGGAAAATATAGAAATTAATTTGAAATCTAAAGTGCTAAAAAGCTGTATTATGTATAATTTATATAAGTATTTTCTGGTCGTTGGTTTTGTGAATTGCAGCTTGAAATTTGTAGTGTGGTGCAAATACTTGGTTTGTTATGAAACCAATCCAAATATAATGATATTGAAATAACTAATTAAATTCCATGAATTAATTTTCAATTATTATTAAAATAATGAATAAAATAAAACCAATATATATAGAGTTAAAAATAAAAGTGGTAGTTAAATTATTGCATTTATTTTTTAATTTTATTCCTTTTAATTATTGAATATTTTAGCATTAATTTACTATTCGATCTCTAATTATAGTTTTTAACTAATTTCAAAGAAGACGGAGGTTCTACATTCGATGGACTTGTTTCTACATTATTAAATTGTTCTTTTAACTACTGATAACGCACATATTGACTATCAGAGTAACTAACAGTTTGTCATATTTGACTTTTTATATCCATTAATTATAAAAATACCGAAAACGCTTACGTACGATAGGATTCCTTGCAAAAATGGAAAATTGGGTAAACAAATCAGTTATGTAATTATAAAAGTTTTTATAAAATTAGCCCAAAGATTGATAAATATTATATTGGTTTTGGATGAAAATTCAATCACCAGATCCTAACTTTTAACTACTTAAAATACAAATAAAATAAAAATGTGTTAAAACTCGGACGGCAGTAAATTCGAAGTTTGCCATTTGAAAGAAACTGGTTTTCATGATATCGTTAGTCCACTGTTTGTGTCATACTGTAATGGAGACTGGACCCATTGTTAAGGTTAACACAGCAAGAAAGCAACTAGCTTATGTCACGTCTTTTTTGTATTACAAATATCGGTTAATATGCACGCATTCGGAATATATGAAGGAGAGACCAATGAACAAACGAGACTCTGACGACCATAACATCGAAGAATCCAAGACCGTCACATCCACGCCAATACTACACTTTAGTTAGTTCGATAAAAAATAGCAAAATAAATAAATGACTCAACCCATAGATGATATAAGATCCCACTCCTCAGCACCTTGACATGTCTTAGCCGCTCCTTCTACTTAATAGTATGTTACACATCAAATCTCTTAAATGGCGGATGTTAACAATCATATAAAGATAAATAATCGATCAAAGTTGTTAATGTTGACAATTATATAAATTCAGATAATCGATCAAAGTTGCTGATGTTGACAGTCATATAAAGGTAAATAATCGATCAATGTTACTGATATTGACAATTATATAAATGTAAATAATCGATCAAAGTTGCTATTGTTGACAATAGTAGAAATGTGACTAATTGATCAAAATTGCTGTGATTGACAATCATATAAATGTAAATAATTGATCAAAGTTGCTGATGTTGACAATCATATAAATGTAAAGAATTGATCAAAAGTAATGCTACTGTTGACAACAATAGTGATAGAAATATTGGATTAATCAAACTGCTGTTGATAATAAAAGGGATGTAAACATTTGATCAAACAAAAAGCTAACAAAGCTGTTGACAAAAAACGCGATATAAGTATTTGATCAAACAAGCGGTTGTTGATAATGATGGTCACATAAGCACTTGATCAAATTAGCGATTGCGTCACAAAGATTGGACGATCGCGGACAATAATTTTCTGAAATATATTTTTTTACTTAACTTAATCGCACAAACTCAAAATTAAATTCCTTACAAAAAAATGTTTTACACATGTAACAACGATAGACCACAATTAACTTAATTAAAAAAAATCAAATATTTAAAATAAAACATAAATTATCTAGCTGTATGTATCTGCCAGACCACAAACAGCATGGCTAACTAGGAATTGAACAAGACCAATAATAACACAAATTTAACGAGACATTCACGAATTGCCTAAAACAACCCCGATTGGCAAGAAATAACCACAATTTAAGACCTTTTGAATCATTAATGAACGAACTCTTATTTACTCTGTTCTGAACCTAACTATAGCATCTTCAAAAATATGGGTGAACTAGTATTGTCTACCTACACCATCCACAAACAACAAACGTTTCAACACTTGGAAAACATCGTCGTAACAATACTTTTGATTCTATATATATATTAATTTGTTTAACTTATTAAATGTTTCACCTTTTATATCCTTTAATGAAGCGCCATGATCCCTGTTGCAGTCAATTATATACCATGGGTAAATAAAACAAACTAAATCATAAATATTCAGCATGTCGCTCAAATTGTCATAAATAAATATATTCCCGTGATACAAAACATAATTTTATGTAAATTTTCTTACATATAATAGAAAAGGGTGCAAAGTGTTAATATGTGTTTAAAAAAATTTTGGGTTATATGATAAAAATTCTTTTTCTTATACAAAAATTAAGAAAATCTACAGAAATCAGTACTTAGTAATTTTTTATGGTAACATATGATGTGTTGAGTTGAGATTAAAACAGATTAACAGGAATTTGTTTTTATGTACGTACATAGTCATCGTGCTTTTTTTTTATTATTTTGAATTGAACCATGGAATCTTAATTTAATGATGAAGATTAATTTATTTAAATTAGGTGACGCAAAGATGTTTACAATTTAAAACAAAAATGTTGTAAGTCATGATAAACAAAAAGTACGTGACAAAAGCAACCAGTAAATAAAATCTGATTGCACTTATAGTATAGTATAATAGCTCCATGAGCGAGCGGTACATTAACGAATATTACTGAGCAAAAATTGGTGTGCAAAAATTATAGCACTATTTATTGAAACAGTTTTTAACTGTACTGTATCTACACCTTTCCTTTTTATTTTGGTTAATTTTCCATCTTTCTTTTTGAAAAGTTTGAAATTATTTTTCATTGTCTTCGTCTTACATTACAATTATTTACTATCATCAATAAACCAAATAATCTTCTCTTCATTCAAAAAAAATTATGTTTAAAAGTAAATCAAGATTTCGATTTTAAAATTTTTTCTATTTTCATTTAAGTATGATAGACCTAGGTGGTGGAGTTATCCTTAAATTAAATTAACTGTCAATCAAAAGCGATTAAATAGAATAAAAAAACAAAAGGTAGGAATTTAAGTTTGTTTGTTTGTTTTAAAAAATAGGATAATACTCCAAAACATTTTGTTTTGTTTATATTTTCTATTAGCCATGTCAACAATAGGGGGTTGGAAAATGAAAACAATTATATTTGTTTTGTCAACTGTGACACTGAAATAAAATAACATTTTCGGAATTTTCGTTTATCTTTAGTAAGAGCGACCATATTTCTGAAAATAACGCATTTGGGAAATAAATAAACAAGATGTAATCATCTTATAGAAATCGATAATAAAAATTATGCTAAAAATACATATTTGTTCTTAAAGTTAAAATTTTTTCATTCCAACTACCAATTTTCAGGAAAAGAAATCTGATATTTTAATTAAAATGTAAAAGAACCCCAAAAACCTCAAGTTGGCAAATATATTGTAGAAACAATTTTTATTAATTAAATAATTTCCAAAATAAAATATTTCAAATATTCCTAGCAAAATGCTTTTTGTTTTAAAATATGTATATATAAATTTTATCTTGTAACTGATGGTTTAATATATTTTACAGTAAATTCACATATGTGCTCTGTCAAATCCTTTATTTTTGCGTCTAGTAAAATTTCATTAATCAAAATTAAATAAAAACTGCAGTTTGTTGTGAAAATTTTGGGGATGACTTTACTTACAATACGTAATTGTTATATTTCTATAAACATAAATTATTAAATTTATATACCGAAACGTTCAACTCAACATGAAACTCGCACTAAAATTTCAATTAAAAAGTTTAAAAAGAAATAAACTTTTTTGTTTAGTTTTGTTTTCATTTTTGCTTTAAGTGAAAATAATTTTCCCAAAAATTTGTTTTAATGGATAATTTTTTCTTCTTTTACTCACTTTCATCGAAGTGAATCTTATCGTGTCATACTTTCAGAACTTGTTGGCACTTTATAAGCTTTTATGACAATATGATTTGATTTAAATTTACACTACGTTGAACTACGTTCAATTATATTATTCAGAGATGCATCTTTTTAGTATTGTGTAATAGTTTGCTAGGAAGTAATTTTAAAATAGAAAAATGGAATAATTATGATGAATTTTTGTTTGAAAATATTCCACTTAGTTTTTTTGATTTCAAATACTGAATGTCTGGGTGTGTAAACATTCGAAAAAAAAAATTGGTTACAGTAACTCGGCAATAAATAAAAATTTGTTTGGGGGAAGGGGGTTTCTGTAAAGACCCAGATTATCCACTACAGTACCTTTCTGGCACAGTTTGCTCCTATAAAACAGACCGAAGACTGGTCGAAGTAATATAATACAAGAAAAAATCCACCTCATCACATTATACCATACTGGTTAAAATGTTTAGTAATTCATTTTTGTTGACTTGGTCTGATGAAAAATATTATTCTATTAAAACTAGTTAATCCTGACCTTTTACTTTTTAGATAGACATTGACAGTTTCTTCAGAACGGATATGTGATTTATAGTTTGTTGAATTTTTTTTATTTATCTCCTCTTGATAGCACTTAATTTGGTCATTTTATGAAGAGAAAGAAATCAACCAATAACAAAAACTTAATAAACAGAAAGAATCTCAAAGGAGGAGAATGGCCTCGGATAATGGAAATTCCAACAACAGATCATAAAAATAGCATTAAAATTTGTCTAAAATCTAAAAAATCCCCAGACGCAATCATAAAACAAAACATACAAATATCTCCCTGAAATCTCCCACCGATAAATAACGTTTCTCCAAATCAACCCTTACTTCCTTTTATCATCAAATTCCAATTGAAACCAATTCGAATGTCCTTATAAAAAATTAGAGCAAACCAAAAATCCAAATAATATTTCCCTTATTAAGTGAAAACAAAACAACTTACATCACTGCGCATCATTTCATTTTTTCTGATCCTAATATTCCTAAAAAGTTTGTTGATTTTTCATAGAAAAACTATGGTAAATTGGGGATATTCTATTTAATAGAAAATTTATGAAATAAAATGGTAAAAGTTTTATACAAAGGAAACATAGTAATAGAATTGTGGGGGAAATCAAGTAACAGGGAAACAAAATGTTAAAGATATTAAAGTGAATGCAAATGAATTTTCCATTTTCCGATTTTCGTTTTCAATTGTATAGAAATTGTGATAAGAAAAAATTTTTTTTGTGGAGGAGGTGGAGATGGAAAAATAAACATGATTTTTATATATAGAGCATAAATTTCAAAGTGGGGGTGATAAGAGTTGTTTTTTCGTTTTGTTGAATTTATTTTAAGTTGTGGAATTCTGTTATTTCAACGATATCAGTTGTTATTAGGTTTACAGAGAGAAAAGTTGTTTTATGTTACTTTGAAGGAAAAAACTGTTGCACATGAAATGCGTTTGTTTTTATTAAAGACAAAGATTTAACTATCACCATATCATCATCAACACCGCAATCCACCTAACAAAATTCAAATCATCTCAATTCTAACAAAAATATATTAGAATGAAATAAAAATGAAAACCTAGAGTTCAAAATTAGAATATCTAATCACAAAATACCAGGCGTCCTCATTTTCAAACAATTTCGAAAAAGCTTTCCGCAAATATATAAAATAATACAACATACTTACATTCTCAATTCTAAAACTTTATGTGAGCATATTTTATTTCTAAAACAAAACAAAAAAAAATTAGAAGTAATACATATTATTTTAGCTCAGATTAGAATTTCCATAGCTTTGAAAGTTTTCAAATTAAAAATAGCTTTTTTCCTACAGTGTTTTATCGAAATATAATTTTTAAAATAATTCCTAAAAATATAAATACTTAGATGACTGTTGTTTGTCTTTAGAGTTTTTATTTGTACCTTTCTAAATCTTATATTTGGCAAGCTTTTCTGTTGTATTAGGAAAACATAACGAATTGAAATAAAAGGAAAATATTCTAGACAGAAAACAAAAAAATTTGTTTTCAGTATTCGTATGATGTCGTACACTAAAAAAACTAACCACTCGTACGTTTCTGATACGTGTGAATCATATTGTGTGTGTTTGATGTTTTAATGTTTGCGCCTTGCGGTATTATATTTTTTGAGTGAAATTAGACAGGAAAATACAGATTAAGCGAATGGAATGAATAGTGTTTATGGTTATGGTTATTGTGCTTTTATTAATTTTTGTGCTGTTTTTAGTTTTAGTTATAAGAACATTTTTTCGTTCGCACACATTTAATATATTTTATTTTTATTTCTTTTCAGGTAAATTATTATTTTGGAAATATATTTAATAAAAGGATTAACGAATATTAAAGATTTCATCGTGTAAAATTAAGGGTGCTTAATAAGAAAACTTTAAGAAAGAAATTTTACTTCTCTTATGATATTTGTCATTTAAGATATGTTTTGTATTATGTTAAAGAGTTTAATTCGATCGACTGCTTTACTGTGGAAGTGAGGTAGTTGTTGACATTCTATGACTAACAGAACTAAAAGACGAAAAACATGAAAAGTGTAGAACTTGTTGGAACCTTTATAAAGAAATCAATAAAAATGTTTCCACCCCAAAAGACCACAATTTAATTTTATTTAACAAAACCAAAACTAATTTAGCAGTTAAACAAGTATTTTACAACCACTAAATTGATATCTATCAAAAACTATAAACACACAAAAAACAACTATTTTCTTTTCCACCATCAATCATCCCACTCCACCTCCACCTCCAACCTAACAAAACCACAAACAAATTTTATTTCGATTTCTGTTAAACAGAACTAATTTTTTCCGTCTGCTATTATGCTTATTTTATTTCCACGTAAACGGTAAGTCAATAAGTTTTGTTGTGCTTTTTAATAAAGTTTGCTATAAGATTAAGAAGTTGTTTGTTGATGGTCGATTAGTTTTAATTTTTTTATTTTCTTTCTTTATTTTGAAAAGAAATTGATGATAGAATTTAATGGTGTTTTGTTCCGTTTTTTTTTTTGTTTACCACTTATAAACTTTGGTCATTAGGTTTACGAGATGGATGTTGGAATCAATCAAAATTATCTGAATGAACATTTTCATATGTTTCAATGTGTCAAAATTCATACAAGGAATATCCATTACATTTTTTGTTTTTCTTGGTCTTATTTGCTTTTCACTAAAGAGTTCAACAAATGAAAAAAACTAACATGAAAATTATTTTATCTTAAACAAATAACTTTTATGATTAAGATAATACAAAATGGATTAAAATGTGTTATACGATAAAGTTAGAATTGTTGGGTGATATCCAAACAATTAATTCAACTTCAATGAACAGATAACTTTTGTTATTTTAACAAAACGCAGTAACATAAATGTGATGTAAAGAACATGTGTGGTTTCGGGTTGTTAGTTTTATCGTAGTACAAATGTTATATATTTTTATCGTAAGATATGATATATAGTTATGATGAAAGCATGGATGTATGGAATTTATTTTTATGTAATTAAGCATATATGTTGAGATGTATACATTTTTTTAATATTGTGTGACATCTGATTGTAACTATCAACTATTATGCAAATTAAGATACAATTGATGAAGGTATAAAAATATATTTATTAACTATAGAATAAATTCGATTCATATCACAGTCGGAAAATAATTTACATTTATGGTTTTAGTTTACCGATTTTTCAATGTTATGAACACAATTGAACAAAATTTTTTTGCGAAATTACTTTCATATAGTTATTTGTTGCAGTCAAAAAAAGATATGATTGCTTATTCTTTAACGTAATATTTTAATAATTGTTTTAGTATCTGATGTAACCAACCATCTCTAGATTAGCAATTAGACGAGTAGTGAATAAATCTCGCGCAGATGGAGCTCTCAAAATATTTTAAATTTGCTCCACAAAGTGTACGCAGTGATTTTCAACTGATCGAATTCCAATTTTTAACGCTAATTATGAACGTGTAAGTAATCATTTTGTTTTGTCCTTTCATTCGATGTTTCCTATTGTTTCGAACATGAATATTTCATCAAAGCAAACATCAAAACTGCAAAGTCTGTAACGGAGACTGGGCCTATTGATTACATCAAAGGGACGCAATTTGATATACTGCGCACCAAACGATGTTATATTCCAACTAGCTCAAGTCGTATGAGTCCGAAAAAAGAACTATCATGCCAGCACAAATTAAATGATGTATGCACGCATTTTGGAAATATTTAAACCAAAAAAAAATAAAAGCAAAAAGGAGACTCTGACGACCTTACAAGAAAAGAGGCCACAACTGTCACATCCACCACTATAATAGATTTTATTTACATAATTGAATCAAACAAAAAATTATATAAAGATCACCCCATAAATAGTCCAGACTCCACATCTCACCACATTTTTAATATTAATTATATGACATGGTTGCGCCACAAAATAAAGGCGATTGTTGATTTAAATTCAGTAAAATGCTTGTGAAAAGCAATTACGCTGTTGCGCCACAAAACAAAGGTGATTATTGATTTGGTAACGAATATGTTGAATGGTGTAATAAATCGACAGCCGGCAACTGTTGAATTTATAAGGAATAAATAATTGAGTAACTGTCGACAATTGCTGGTTTGGTAGGAAATATGTTGAATGTTGTAATAAATCGACTGTCGGCAACTGTTGAACTTATAAGAAACATATAATAAAGCGGATGTCGACAGTTATTGGTTTGGTAGAAATATGTTGTATGTTGTAATAAATCGACTGTTGGCACCTTTATGTGAGTGTTTATGTTAGTATTTTATGGAAGACGAATTAATAAAAAAAATCTCAACTGCACGAAATTGACTTACATAGAAAAAATCATCAAAATGTTTGGCTGATATATAAACAAAAGTTTATTTTTTCTACTTTTACAGTTTTACAGTCATAAAATTTAATAACGTACATAACATAGTGGTTAATCTAATTAGAGCATTGCAAATATAAAGTCCATCAGATTTTATCTTATCAAATAATTTAAACCGGAAACTGTTTATAACTTATATAGCCGTTCGACCAAGAGCAAGTATATAACCAAAAATATTTTTATTAATTCCGTTTGAAATAGTGAGAAAAAAATTTAGCTTTTAACAAAATAAGGATCTAAGAAAGATCCTTAACAAAATTTGTTAACTCATTTTATATTAATTAAGTTATGACTACTTCACATAACCAATTAAATTTATCACTCTAAATCAATACTTTAGAAAAATCAGTCCACCATAGTTATGATCACACTCCGAAACCGAGAGTTAATGATAACCTTTGTAACGTTATATATTAAACTAAGAACACCCACGAGACAAAAAAAAACAGAGAGTGGGCTTAAGACCACACGGCAGAAGTGAAAACTTCATTGGCAATCGCAATCAATTGATATCGTATTAGTAGTATTTGGATCGTATTAGTAGAATAAATGAGAAACAATTCAGAACGATAAACCGCTAACTACACACACTAACCTCACGATGTAAACCAAATAATTGTCAAAATAGCACATATATGCCAATAGCAGGGACTAAAGTACACGTGGTTGTCACACCCATAGATCAACAAGTTTAAATTTTACAAATCTTCCTGCGGAAAGCTAAGCAAATTCATTGGTATTAATGCGCATTGTTGCCGTTTGCAAATCACTATCGGCTAAGTGCCACCATTTTTAGTTATTTTATTTATCATGATTGCCATTCATGTTTAATCATACATAAGCTATGCTTCTTTGTATAGAATTTATGCGATTTCCGTCTCGTAATTGTGAGCTTTAAATCGATATAATCGATTTTATCAAGTATCAAGTTACGAGTATTAAGTCTTCACTTAATTTTAGAAACATGTATTACATACAATTACAAACCGACAACATATTTAGTTCCAATGATTTGTTCCAAAACTCCAATACATATAATTTTGATATACAAATGTAATTGTTTCAGGTTATACTATCTTTCTTACGTTATTTTTAATTTCATAAAAATTATGTTCAATAAAAAAAACATTGATCAAAGCAAACTGCCGTTTAAAACGATAGTTAAATAAAAAGTAAATTAAGTGTACACAACAACTTCCCAAATTTTCATGATGATAATGTATAAATGCAAAGACAAACAGACATACTTTCAATTTTATATATATTCAATATTTATTTAGCCTGATGACTCTAATGCTCGGTTGCTTGAACATTTGTTAAATAAAACTTAGCTAAATCGTCAATAAGAAATATCTCTGAAATAGTTATCACGCCGTTTTTTTACAAGTATAAACAAAGATTTAACTAAATAACAAAATAAGAAAACTTATTTGAATCTATATGCTTTATTTAACGGCTCAATCGCGATAAAAATACGCAAAACTAGTTAAATGGAGAATTAAAAAATTTATCGGAGATTTAAATGTTCAAGCAACCGCGCATAATGCAAATTGCAAAAGACAGTAGCAATATAACTTTGAAAAACTGCGTTATAGATCAATTTTTTAAAATTTGTATAAAGAAATTTTTTTATTTTTATGAATTCATAAATAAAAAAATAGTTATTTATTTATCTAGAACAAAAAGTGAAACTTTAAAGTACGAGCTAGTTGTTTATGGCTGAGGCGTCTAGCCGAGGCCGAAATTACTAGTGAGTACCTTTAAAAACACTTTTCGTTTGCGGTAAATACAAAATTTTATTTTATACTGGAAATTTATTAAAATAAAAAGAAATGAGTTTTAAACTTTGCTCAAAGTTGAACTTTACCGTCCTAGGACTTTATAAAATTTTATAAAGTCCTAGGACGGTAAAGTTCAACGTTTATGGTACAAAAAGCTGAACTTTAACGTCCTCAACGTCTTTTAACGACATTAAAGTTCAAGTTTTTGTACCATAAATAATCCGAAAAATGTCGTTTTAGATATCAGTATGTAATAATAGTATATTATTGAATTAGGAGCTAAAGTCGTACTTTTTGTGTTGAGTCTATAGTTTGGCGGCCGACCGTAGGGAGGCCGACAATTATAGACGAAACACAAAAAGTCACTTTAGCTCCGAATTCAATACACTATTTTTTCGGCAAACGTTTAAATTTGTTTAAAAATATGAAATTAATGCATCAAATTTTTTATAAAATATGTTTTAGGTAATAAATTTTCTGAAATTAATTTTTTTTTTTTTTATTCATTAAAATGAACTGAAATGCATTCTGTTTTGATCAAATTAATAATATCATTTTATTTTACTTTACTGCCGCCGTAAAAATATGAAAATTACTTTACAGCCGCCGTAAAAATATGAAAATTACTTTACAGCCGCCGTAAAAATGTGGAAGTTACTTTACAGCCGCCGGCAGAAAAAGTAAAAATGACGTCACTTTTGCAGCCGCCGGCTAAAAAGTAAGACTTTAGCTACTCCCCAGCGGCAGTAAAGTTAAACTTCACAGCCGTTAGCCGAAAAAAATAATTTTAATGGCATTTAATAAAAATTAAAAAAAAAAACAATAAAAAAATATATACCACACCTGGAGTTGAACTCAGTATCTACAGCACATCACGTTGGGTGGGTGGGTGGTTGAGTTTTCTGCATAGGATCTTGATGAAACTTTAGCAAATGATACAGGTTCACTTGAAAATGGAAGATCTGGACTCATTTCAAATTTGGACAAAATGGCGGGGGGTCTCCCGAACACCTCTAAGTTTAAATCTTGAATAAATTCTGATCCCGGGCTATGATCTTATTGAAACTAAGTATATAAGGTTTTAGTACTGTTTCCAATATTTCTGCATACCAACTTCCGGTTTGTCATTTCCGGTTAAAAAGTTTTTTTTGCAGGTGTTTATACCTACTGTAGCCTACAATTACCGATCGATTCTCATGAAACGTTGTTAAAAGCTTTTAAATAACATGAGAAACAGGTGGTTTTTTCCACAAAGTTTTTATGTTTGTTGGGAGCATAAAACATTAATTCGTGAATGAATTTTGATGACACTTTGGAAAAGATGCAAACATGTATGACAAAGAACTGATTAGTTTTTGAGCGATGGTGAACAAAGTGGTGGGGGTCCCTGGAGCACCTGTTTTTTTGAAAGCTCTATAACATCTGTACCTGATAAGCGAATTGGATGAAACTTGGTACATGAGTATGTAGTACGGTTCACAATAGTTCTGCATCCCAACTTTCGGTTTGTCACTTCCGGCAAAAAATTTTTTTTGAAGTTTTTTCAGTGTCTTTATGCACACTACAGCCTACAATAATGAAGTGATTATGATGAAACTTATGGAATAGGGTTCCAATTAGTGTGAAAAGATAATTATTATGTTTTGGGACACATTGATCAAAGTGGTGGGGGTCTACCATACAAATGCTGACTTTTGTTTGTTGGGAGCATACAGACTTCATTCATTAATTTATTTTAATGACACTTTGGAAAAAGATGGAAACTTAAGTAACAAAGAATTGGTTAGTTTTTGGATAATATTGGAATAAGTGGTGGGGGTCCTCCCGAACACCTGTTTAATGTGTCACACTTTTTTCAATGTTTGTTGGGAGCACACAGCATTCGTTCGTGAATGAATTTTGATGACACTTTGAAAAAAGATGCAAACATGTATGGCAAGAAACTGATTAGTTTTTGAGCGATAGTGAACAAAGTGGTGGGGGGTGTCCCATACACCTGTTTTTTTTAAAGCTCAATAACATCTGTACCTGATAATCGAATTGGATGAAACTTGGTACATGAGTATTTAGTACGGTTCACAACAGTTCTACATCCCAACTTCCGGTTTTTCACTTCCGGTAAATTTTTTTTTTGTAAATTTTTGAAGTTTTTTCAGTGTCTTTATGCATAATACAGCCTACAATAATGAAGTGATTATGATGAAACTTATGAAAAAGGGTTCAATTAGTGTGAGAAGATAATTATCATCTTTTGGGACACATTGATCAAAGTGGCGGGGGGTCTACCATACAACTGCTGACTTTTCACTGTTTGTTCTTAAAGTTTGTTGGGAGCATACAGACTTCATTCATTAATCAATTCTAATGACACTTTGGAAAAAGATGGAAACTTAAATGACAAGGAACTGATAAGTTTTTGGATAATATTGGGATAAGTGGTGGGGTCCTCCCAAACACCTTTTTACTGTGTCATCATTTTTCAATGTTTGTGGGGAGCACACAGCATTCGTTCGTGAACCAATTTTGATGACACTTAGCTTTTGAGCGATAGTGAACAAAGTGGTGGGGGGTGTCCCAGACCCTTGTTTTTTTTAAAGCTCTATAACATCTGTACCTGATAATCGAATTGGATGAAACTTTGTACATAAGCATTTAGTGCATACTAAATGCTGATTTACAAATTCTGCATCCCAACTTCCGGTTTTTTATTTCGGTAAAAAAACAGTTTTTTCAGTGTCTTTATGCACAATACAACCTACAATAATGAAGTGATTATGATAAAACTTATGAAAAGGTTTCAATTAGTGTAAGAAGATAATTATCATCTTTTGGGACACATTGATCAAAGTGGCGGGAGGTTTACCATACAATTGCTGACTTTTCACACTTTGTTTTTAAAGTTTGTTGGGAGCATACAGGTTTCATTCGTTAATCAATTTTAATGGCACTTTGAAAAAAGATGAAGACTTTAATGACAAAGAATTGACTAGTTTTTGGACAATATTGGGATAAGTGGTGGGGTCCTCCCGAACACCTGTTTATTGTTTCAATGTTTGTTGGAAGCATACAACAATCGTTCGTTAAGTAATTTTGATTACACTTTGCAAAAAGATGCAAATATGTATGGTAAGGAACTGATTAATTTTTGTAGCGATAGTGAACAAAGTGGTAGGGAGTCCTCCAAGCACTTGTTATTTTGGAAGCTCAATAACTTCTGTATCTGATAATTGAATTAGATGAAATGTGGTATATACACATTTAGTACGGTTTACAACAGTTCTGCATCCTAACTTCCGCTTTGTCACTTCCGATAAAATTTTTTTTTTACTTTTTCTCGTACAACAGAATTTATGTTTGTTGGGATACTACTGCCTGCTTTAATATTTTTATTATTAGAACTACGAAGTCCATAATATTGGGTAGCTTTTAATTAAAGTATTTAATGGATATTAGCTCATTATATATCCAGAACACTATGTTTCCAGAGCTGTGGTGAAGTCAGCCTATGCATCAGCGTCGCAATATTTTTTTTTCTTGTTAACCAATAACCTTAAATTTAATTACGAAATAGATTGCCTCAACCAACAAATTGTTTGATCTTATTGACAACACATACATACAAATATTCTTTTCTTTTGCTTTAATAATTTAAACTGTTGTGATACAATCAAATTGAAAAATGGTTCCAGCTAAATTTTACTAATATATGAAATATATATTTGACTACAAATTATCCCATTTAATAAAGTTAAGCAAAGTTTCAATAAAATAATACTAACACACCGATTAACTATCACTTTTTTACAACTCGCTTGGAAAAATCAGAAACCGCACAAGAGAAATTAATATTAATGACCGCCTATCCCATTTAATTCCAATCGACTGTCTTTCTGTACCAATTACCGATTTTATTAGGTAGATTTCATAGGAAAATAGAAGACGTTATAACGGTCGTTTGAAACATAATGTTTAAATAAAATTTATAAATATTGAATATTAGCTTAGTGTTTTGGGTTCCTGAAAAATCAGCTAATTTAAAAATGTACTAAACTTTGTTGTCCTTGATTTAGATGAACCAAGCTTACATTTGAAAACTTTTCCACACGTAGATACAACATAAATCTATCCCAAATATAAAAAAAAAAATTACCCAAGCACAGAGATTGCGAGCCTGGGGCTGTTGAAACGAATACAAGCGCAAACGGACATGCTTTCATCATTTTTGAGTTTATGTTATTTAAGCTCCTACTTTCTTTTAGATACACTTTTCATTTATAACCTCAGAGATTTTCAGCTTTCTAACCCAAGAGGTTCCGATGGATAACGTTATACTTAGAGATGGGCAAAACTGCTACTTTTCAGTCACTGTTACAAACTGTTACTGCTACTTTCAAATCACTGTGAAAATAACAGCGACTTTAGTAACAGGTGTGATTTTTAAAAAATAAAGAAAAAAGTCCAAAGTCAAGTATGTAATATTATCAAATAACGTTTTTGTATGTATTAAATATCTTTATTCTCTTCCATTTAATTATATCAGCTTTATTTGTATGTTTTTTCGATAATAATAGTATGTATTATTGTATTGTTTTCTAACCTATAGCCTAATGAACTTAACCTATTGCCTAATGAAAATTTTATTCAATTGGTATGATTCCAATTGGTCAAATTGTTTTGATTTCATTAAAATTATTTTCAAATTATAATCACAATTGCTTTGATAAGTTTTGTTCAAAAATCAAATTTTAATTTAAATTCTCTTATTTCGTTTAGTTGAACTTGGTTGATTGTATGAGAAGGGCGTTTTTTATCATCAGGGTTTTTTTTATTAAGATATTTGATTTATCAATTAAAACAATAAAGATTTATTGTTTTAATTGAAGAAAATGTTTTTATTTTTTATAATACACAATCCTTTTTTATAATAAAATCTTTGTCAGAGAATAAAGTATTGTAATCGATTCGTGAATAATGAATTTTATTCTCTCGCAAATTAAAATTCTCGCTCGTGCCTCGCTCAAATTTTAAACTTTTGCTTGAGAATAAACTACTTCATTATTCACTCATTGATTAAACTACTATTAACGAAAATAAAGTTCATTCAATGCACATTCAATGTATTTTTAATTTGATTATTCTATTAATTCAAATATATACTAATTCAAATACAATTTTTTTCCTTTCAAATAAAAAAATACGAACAAAAAACAAAAAAATCACTGCTACTTAAATATCAATGTTTTTAGTGATATCAAAGAAATCACAGCGATTTTTAATTTTCCTGTTCCTTGTTCGTATTTTTATTTTAAAAGAAAAAAATTCTATAGTAGCAGGTAGCAGTCTAAATCACAGCGACCAAATGATAGGAACTGTTACTTTTAGAAATCAAAGGGATTTTATTTTCCTGTTCTTGTTGTATTTTTACTTTAAAATACTTTACTTTACTTTTAGTTTCAAAAATTCACAGCGAACAAAATAATAGGTGCTGCTTCTTTAAATATTTAGTAACAGGCAGTGATTGCTACTTTTGAGTAACAGTGAAAAAGTAGCTGCTACCTAAATATCGTCACATCTCTATATACTAACATAATGCACTACAATCTCAGGCCATACAATTATAACAACAAATCCCTTAAGGAATAATAAATAAATGTTCTTTTGTTTTTGGCTCAGTTTTTATTTTTATTTTTGAGTTTTTATTTTTTTTCGCATAAATTTAAATAAAAAGAAAAACAAATTTGAATTAACTCTTTTGAATTAAGGAATATTTTCTTTGGAAATTTTTTATATTAATATTGATTACACGTTTACAAAAGTTTTTTCCTAATTTGATAGATATTTGTATTTTTTGAGGTGTAAAAGTTGTTTGATAATTTTTGATTATAAATTATGTGTGGTGATATTGTAGGTGTGACGTAGTTAGAACGTTAATTGGCTCTTTGGTGGATTTAATATGTTATTAAAATTAGTTTGAACCAACTTAAATAAAACTATTCAAAAATTGCATTGATAAAGTAGTTTCGGTTAATGAATTTAATTTGGTTTAATAATTTTATTGAATTATTCTGTTTCTAATTAAATTTTTTATTTAAACTAATCTGACACATCTAATTCTTTTTCTACACAAAAGTATCTGACCCCGAAATCTACCTATTTCTAGCGGATATACCTGCCGCTTGGACTTTTTATATTTGTTTTCATTTCCCCTCTTTCAATATTCATATCGTTGTTTAGCCGTTTGTATCAACCAGAATACATACGGCATAGACAACCTAAAATCCAAACTTATGAATTATATCTCGTTTTCAAAGTTGGAAGTTGGCCAATGTCCAGCCCGTCCGCAAAAAGGGACCAAAATCCGATATCTCAAATTATAGGCCAATAGCTTTACTATCGGTCCTATCCAAAGTCTACAAGCATTATATTAATACACACATTTCAAAATTTCTGGAAGTAAATCATTTAATAGCCGACAGCCAATACGGTTTTCGAAACAAAAGATCAACCACCGATCTATTAAACTATGTAGCGCATTCTTGGACCAGCATACTTGATAAAGGCGGTGAAACATACGTTATCGCTTTAGACATCTCCAAGGCATTCGATCGAGTCTGGCATGCCAACTTGATCCACAAGCTCGTTGCGTATGGTTTTCATCCCAATATTGTGAAGCTGATTCAAAATTTTCTATTCAACCGATACATTTCGGTCTCCTTAGACGGATTTTCTCCTGGTCAATTTCAACTCTACCAAAACACAGCTGTTGATTGTTTCCAGATCAAAGACCGAGTTCCCCAAAGATATTTTATTCAGTATGTGTGATGAACCAATAGGTGAATGTAAAAGCATTCGTTTATTGGGTGTCACAGTTTCAAATGACCTACTCTGGAACGATCATGTAATGGCGATGGTAAAAAGCGGGTCTAAAAAACTCGGCCTCCTAAATAGATGCAAAAATTTTTTTACTCCAGTAACATATGTATGACTAATCTAATTGACATACATTACATATGTTATTCTTCACATCAAATTATCCTAAACAATTAAATAAGTCATCAACAACTTAAAAACCTGGATCTAATTTCCATAAATTCCCACGATATATATTAGATATCAAAATCCAAATAACGTAAAATAATATTAAACTTGATGACATTACAGAAATAAATTTAAATAAAATTTATCGAGATAAATATAATTCCTGCTGAACGAGGCAATTATATTTATTTAATATATGATAACCGATATTACCTTAACATAATAAATCGATTGTTAATTGGTTAATCGATTTAATTATTAAAATAAAGATAATACTAAGAGGGGATAATAGTGTAGAAACCCTCAACCAATTTTACTATAAATTAAATGAAAATCATAACGAAAAATCAATTAAAAAACTTCTCTAAAAAGTTAAAGTGTTTTGTTTAATTTAAACCTTTTACCGGAAGAAAGTCTGTCCAATAGGCCTTAGCCTACGGGTTTAACATGGTTTTTCCAGTTGCAAAGACTTTCTTCCCATCATAAATATCGAGACAATAAGTGGACATCAAAGTATAACAGTTCAACGGATAAGTCCACCATACTCCATACCAATTGCTCCATGTTTATAAGTCCTATATTCGTTCCTGCATGGAGTACTGTTGTCAAGTTTGGGGTGCTGCTTCTGTTTCAATCTTGGCCCTCTGGGACTCTGTTCAAAAGCAGGCTATACAAATTGTGGTTGATCGAACTTTGACATCAAAACTTGATTACCTACAACATCGTCGCACTGTTACTGACCTCGTTGTTTTTTACAAATATCGTCATCAACAGTGCTCAGATGAAATCAGCAGCATAATGCCTCAAACTTATTCTTACCCCCGTTCTACTCGACAATTGGCTACCGCAACCAGTCAAACGGTCGAGATCCCACGCTGTCATACTGGCAGATCGCAGAAAGACTTCTTTGTCCGAACTGCATACAAATGGAATAGTTTGTCGGAATCCTTAGTCTCAGGTGACTTCAACCCGCAGAGGTTAAAAAAAAACGTTCATCATGACCTTAGAACGCCAGTTGTTGTGGTACCTAGGTCTAAACCTAGGTCTTAAAAGGTATTTATGTGTTGTTGTGACACATATTGTAAACCCTATAACACAACACATTTTATTAAAAAAAAAAAAAAACCTTAACAAAAAAATTGTTAAGCACAAGTTTCATTTACTTTTGATCCCTACTAAAGCTTTTTCTATCCACACCGTCCACAAACAACAATCGTTTCACCACCAGAAACAGCGTCGTATCAAGTCCCAATGTGAATTTAAATTCGAGATTCTTTAAAACGAATAACCTCTGATAGTATAGTATAGACTGCTTCATTTGCATTAATTTATACCCCACGCTTACCTAAAATCTATTTTCTTTAAATACGAATTCATTATCAGATACAAGATTATAGTCTACATTATAAAATTTTTGAATGCCTGCTCTTCGAACTTTTCGAACTCCTAAAAATTTGACATAGATTTTTGAATCGATTGGATTCAAGGAAGCAGATCATCAAAAGGTAAGCAGACAATTAATAGAAAGGAAAAGTACCGCATGCCGAATCTTATTTTCTGACAATAGCTGACATTCAACAAAAAAGAAATTGGCGACGCTGATGCATAGGCAAACCTCACCACTGAAAACTAAATGTTATATCTATTGTTATAGACTTTGCGTAATTCCATTTATAAAAACAGGTGCTTCGAGGGCCCTCACCACTTGACCCATTATCGCTTAAAAGCTTATCAGTTCCTTCTCATATAAATCTCCATCTTTTGCTAAAGCTTCGTCGAAATTACTTCATTAAAGAAAGCTGTAGTCTCACAATAGACATAAATTCTGTTGAAAATGTTTACCGACAGTGATAAACAGAAAGTCGGGATGCTAAAGTTAAAGATCCAGTTAATTCAATGAAAGCGTCTCTGCATAATTTCAAATATTTTGGATTGTGTTGTGTATAGTTTTCTCTAAAAAACTCGCTAGGATAGATATCAAATCAAATAAAGTATTTCTATAAATTATTGAAATTTAAAGAGCATAAAAAACAACATATTCCTGAAACTTTACCGCAATGTCAGGAACGAATCCACTACACATAATCCAAACAATATTTAGGATACTCGAATTTTGGCAACTTATCGTTATTTTTCAAAATGGAGAATTTGAAAATGTTTTCCTTTTGATAATTTATTTAAATAATTTCTGCGTCAGTTTAGCATAATTGCATTAAACTTGATGTAGTGATTTTCGAAATATCGCTCAAAATGGGGTGGAACCGGAATCTTTATTTTTTGCGAACGTTTTTCCTTAAATATTGACGCTTTTCATTTGAAGAAAATATAAAAATCGAAAGTGACCTATATTTAGATATCTTAGGATTGTTTATATATTTAGAATATGACACGCGTAGCTGATCCACTTGATACATACTAATGTTGATCCCTCAAGCAACACGCTTTTTATAAAAAATGCCCTTATTCGTCATAAACCATTTAACAAAGAAAAAATTGGTAATAGATTTTATTGTCAATATCCCAAACAAACATAAAACTATCAAACCGCAAATGATTGAAGGAAATCGATGATGAAAATTGAACTTTTCAATTGAAGTTTTATTCTTTTATTTTTTTTATATTACTTTTTTAGTTATTCGAATTTTAACCGCGTTAATATGCGTAACAAATAGCTCATTAATTTACAACTCAAACCTTTTTTAATATAATCTGCAATAACAGATCTAATTATCAACAAATCATTAAAATTTAATGAACCGAATTGCCAAAAATTTCGATTTGAAAATAATTTCTTTTAATATTTCTCATAGAATCATATTTCACTCAATACGCACGACAATCAATCTATCCCATTACCGTTAAAATTTTAAATTAAGTAAAAATATCACAATGCTTTTGCTACGTTATTGATTTTCCAAAAATTTAGGATTTCAAGGAGTTCAGTAAATATTTGGTTGAAGTTATTGAAATTTATAGCCTTACATTTTTTTATTGTTTATTCACAATATGTAATCAATCATATTTCAAAGGTACTCAAAGGTATTAAAATGAAATAATTTTTGTTGCTTTGATGAACTAAACTGAAAGAAATTGTCCTTCAATTCACAGGTGTGTAAGTCAGGAAAAAAGAAAATGGGAAAAATAAATTGGTTCTCTTTCAACGTTTATTTAGTTTTAATAAATATCATCCAATTTTCTTATAACTTTTCTTGTAAAAATTCATTCAAATGAATTATTTTCTATATTTCAACAAACATTTCGTAAAATAAAAATATCACACAATCTCATGAGAAACAAAACATTAAACTTCGTTGCCTATCAATCTATGATTAATGATTCACGAAACATATCAAACCACCGAGAAAATACCAAAAAAACGCATACTCATAGCCACCCAAATAAAAAAAACAGAAATAGGGGAAACAAGTTGTTGCTTGTTGCTCATGATATTAGAGCCTTTTTCTGTTCGTTCTACTCGTTAACAATGAAAACTTTTCACAACTTTTTTCACATTGTTTTGTATTCCATGGTACATAGAGAAAAAGATTTGTTTGTCAGTACAAAATCTCCTTTCAAATCGTTATGACGTTTTGTGTAAACAAAATACATAAAATTTAAACAAAAAAAGCTCAAATAAAAGTTTCCAACTCAACTTGTAATTATATTATTTGTGTGTGTTAAGTTGTTGTTATTGTTGTTCGTCGGCATTCGGAAATCTTAATTTTTGATCATCTTAATCTAAACCAATCGAAAAAAATTAATTTAATTAATTTAAATAAAAAAAAAGTGAAAGAATAAAATAAAATTTAATTAATAAAAGTTGTGAAAAGTTTTATCACATAATTTCAATTGATTTATTGTGAGATTAATATTTAGTGCTTTTGTATCCATTGTTGTTGTTTTTAGTTTAAGTTTAAGTAAATAATTAAATTCAATAATAATTCAAATTTTTCATAGAAAAGGGTAAAATGAAATTTTTTTAATGAACAATAGGATTCTTTCCACATTTCCTAATTTTAATGTTCAGTTAATATAAATCGTTGGTAGCGACAGATGTTATGATTACGAAGTTGTTATATGAATGGAATGAATGGATTGGGATATTTATTACAAATTTCCGTTAAAGATAACGTTTTAAAAAAATTAAAGTGAAGTTTAATCACTATGCCCTTAACTTTTCGAAGAAAAATAGGAAGTCGAGAAAGAATGGTGTGCGAAAATAATATTTTTTTTTTGGTTTTTGCTATCGATTGAAATTGACGGAGTAGGTTCAATCGAGTTTGAATCGTATTAGGATAACATGTTGGTGGAATTGAAAAATTAATTCCTAGTGTTTAGTGATAGTTAGCTAAACTTGTGTTTCTGTAATTTTGAAAATGATCTATTGTTGATTAAAAATATTTTGAATAACCAAAAATGTATTCGTTGACTTCGTGTAAATCGTCAAATGCAAGAAAATTATATGTATATATGAACCGTTTTTCTTAAAGTGGTATATGATATATTGAGATATTTAATGATTCGCGTTTGCATCAATATAAAAACATAGGCAAATGTTACAAAAATTTTGTGATATTTTTCACACTTAATAAATAGGTTTATTTAATTTTATTATGCAATAATAGTTATTTAAAATTAAAAAGAAAATAATTGATTTTTTGGTTCCAAATGGACTTATACCACTTTCAATAATAACATGTTCTAAAAAATAAGAACAAGAGGTAGTATAAGTCCCATGTAAATAGGTCATTCTTCTACCGAGACATTTTTGATTTGGCTGAAATTTTTTTTATGCGTTTTATATCGAAAAAAAAGATATGGGTGTTCGAGGATTTTTATTTTTTGGAAAATGTAGCGGTTCTAAATTTCTTGATGAATTATTTTCAAAAACTCATAACTTCGCTTCTATTAAAGATAGAAACTTCTGTTTTGTTTTATTTTAAAGTTAAAAGATGCTAGTTTAAAAAAAAATAAAATTAACAAAAGTTATTCTATTGATATTAACAAATAAAATATTAAAATCGATCTGTAGCCGTTTCTCTACCCACGCTCCACCCTAAAACGGGCTCTATTGATGGTATGATTATGGTATGATTATATATATAAAAAGACTTATATCATCATTATCTTTCTAAAACTACCACTAACTCAATTTTTTCCAAAAGTGGACTTATACCACTTTAAAAAAAAACGGTTCATATATTGTTTTGTAAAGTAAAGTAAAGAAAGAAGTAAATGACTTTTATGGCATCATCACTCCCACACAGATGTTTTTGGATTTCTAAAAAACTTATATGGACTCAAATTTTACAAGCGTTTTTGTTAAAGAAAGTCGTATTTTTGAAAAGTGTAAAGGCGAAATTTAATTGTTTCCAAGCAAAGCCACTAAAAACCGTATGCGTAAAAAGTAAATGCGTTTTTAAAGACATCTAGATGAGTGTAATTTTTCTAAATATTTTGACATACTATCAAAATTATACTATTTTTATGCATCCTACTCCTTGAACTTTGAACTTAGTTGAGGAAAAATGTTTCATAAAATTCAAGTTAGTTGTAACAGGGTTACTAAAGTGAACCAGTGAAGACGTTACAATTATGTTTGCTTTAAAATTTATTAGGTTGTGTTTTGAAGGGAAAAACCAAAAAAATGGTAAACAAAAGTTGTTCCGGACGAGCATCATATGAAAAATAATTGTTTTACGGAAGATTGTAGTTTTTTATTTAATTTTGGGGTTCTTAGTATGTCGCATAGTCGCAAAGTAAAGTATAGAAAAAACTTTATATTTTTTTACTTAGTCTAGGCGAGGTCTCATATGACAGGCCAAGCTTTTTGAATTTGATTATGACCTAGCATTTAACTTCCAATCTTTAAATGTTTCACATATTATCGAATATGGATGCCATGCTGTTGTCATTTATAAAAACTTAAAATGGTTACAATAAAAACAATTCAAACCCACTTTTTTAAGCGTTTAACGTAACCTAACGCAACTGACGTATATAAAATTGATATTCAAAGGCAATTTTGTTTTTGATGAAAAACAAATTCAAATGAACAAGCAAAACCTTTTCAAAGATTTGTGCGTTAGAAGGCAAAATAGCAACAAATTTGGATAATAGTTTACTTCTGGATTGTTAAACGAACTGTTAAACGAACTGATTCCATTATCCGAGTTTAATAATCTAGTTTGCGATTTATAGGTTTCAGTGAATTTTTACTGAAAGCTCCTCCAGTGTCAATCAAGGTTCCCTATGCAGAACTCTTGTTATTGAAATTTTTCAATTTATGTGCAGAGTGAGTGGAGTTTAGCAAGATATCCTATTCAGATATGCATGTTCTTTATTATGTATCATACACTCCGGCAAGTATGTATCCCTGATATACACAACAGTAAAACGTTCTAACACTTTAAAAATTCTACCTGGCATTTTCACCTAGAACAGAGGAAACAACTGTATGTGTACTCTGCTCCTTTCTTTAGATATAGGTTTGAATGCAAGGCAAACTTTGTGCAGAGCTGTTAGAGTCAGTGATAAATTCTTTTGTAGTCGAGCAGGGAGCACATTGTTTCAAAAAAAAATTCTAAAAGAGTGGCGCACTAGTTGTTTAAATCTGGGGTTCCCTATGTCCTTGATCATGCATGAATGAATTCTTGATTGTTTAACGGTGATTTATGAAAGTCACATAAAGCGGATTCACATAGGTATGACATTTAACATTTTTTTATAGTGCCGTATCCACTCCACTCCAAAAGTAAAATTTAAGTCCGAAAGCCTGAACGCCTACTATAGTATAGATCAGTGTTTCTCAACTGGTGGTCCGCAAAAAATATTTAGTGATCTTTATATTTATTACCAGTTAAGTAAGTTTTTATATTTATTTCCTTTCAAAATTTCTTTATATTTATTACCAGTTACAGCTTCATTTTATTCGATCGCTTTTTTGACCCTTCAAATTAGAATACTATTTCACAATCTAAAAGTTTTTTTCTACGATTGCATATAAAAATTTAATTTTCTTATTTTCTTAATCTCTTGTGAAAATATTTTTTCCCACTAGTGTAAAATTATTTTCGATAAGGAACAAATTGTAGTTGCTATGGTATTTTCATATAATTTTACAAAGTTTTTAAAACAAAGCAACCATGAAAACATCGAATATGAATTTTGAATCTTCTTTTTCTTAATTTCTAATTGTAGAAAAAACTGCATTTCTTGAACAAATGAACATGAACAAATTTTAATTCACAAAAAACAGCAAAGTGTACTATATATTTTTAATATCGTTCTTACTCGTAAGAGTAAAATTTTTATTTTTTTATTTCACTCCTTTGGAGTCGGTTTTAGTATTTTATTTCATTCCATATAGAGAAAAAGAATATTAATACTTTTCGGCATGCTTTTATTTATTTTAATAACGAAACTTGCATATTTGGACAAACTATTCAGAAAAATAATATTTTTATTACGGATGAAATCATCAAATTTGAAGCAAAAATTAAATGTGAGTGTTTGAAAAAAAATGTAGCGTTCTGCCAACTACAAATATAGGTTTATTTTTTTTTTACAACCATAGATGTGTGCGTTATAAGTCTTGATAGAATAAAATAAACAGCTGTTATTTTTACTCTGTTGCGTGATTGCTGCGGAATACAATATTAGTATTATATTGGTCAGTGTTTAATGATATATTTCAATTTTCGAGGAAAAATTTGCAAATTTGCAAGAGAATAAAATTCATTAAACATAAAGCCAATACAACGTTTTATCCTTCCGATACAGTATCATGTATTAATTTAAATTGAATTATTTTAAAATTCATTGATAAAACAAGTAAAACGAATAAAAAAAACAATGAATTTTATTTTGTTTTTTTGTACCATTACTTCCAAACAATTAAATAAATTTGATTCAATTTCGAAACCTATCCAATTGTTTCAATTGTTCAATGAAATGACCTACAATAAAAGACATAAAATTTTATATAAATGAGAATTGAGAAACCAAAAATTCATAAAAAAACTAATTTTTCTCAATGAAAATTCAATTTAATTTAATCATAGTAACTTTTGCCTTTTTCAATATTCGAGAGAGCGATATGCGCGTTCGTTTGAATTTATTGATTTTTATATAATTAGAACAAAATTGTTTTTTTTTGTTTTTATAAAATACAAACAAATTATTTATGAAATACAACCAAAAAAAAATTATGTATTTCAGTGTTGAATACAATCAAATAAACTGTTTTATTGTATTCCGCAGCGTTAAGGCAACATAATAAAATTAACAGCTCTTTAATTTACTCTATTAAGATTAATAACGCATTCAGTTGTGGTTCTAAAAATAAACCTATTTTTTATGTTATCTTAAGGATAACATAATTCATTCGATTGTATTGAACTCTGAAATAAATATTTTTGATTGTACTTCATAAACAATTTGATTGTATTTTATAAAACAATCAAAAATAACACTGTCGCCCTGATTATATAAAAAACAATAAATTCAAACTAATGCGCATATCCTTCTCTCGAATGTTGAAAACGGCAAAAGCTACCATGATTAAATTGATTTAAATCTCCATTGTGAAAAATTAGCTTTTTTTTATTGTATTTTAATTTCTCAATTTTCATTAGTATTAGTAGTTAGATTTTTGATGTCTTTCATTGTATGTTATTTCATTTTCAAAATACTAAACAATTAAATAGGTTTCGAAATTGATTCAAATTTATTTAATTGTTTGGAATTAATGGTACAAAAAAACAAAATAAAATTCATTGTGTTCTTATTCCTTTTACTTGTTTTAACAATGAATTTTAAAATAATTCAATTTAAATTAATACATGATACTGTGTCGGAAGGATAAAACGTTGTATTGACTTCATGTTTAATGAATTTTATTCTCTTGCAAATTTGCAAACTTTTGCTCGAAAATTATAATATTGCATTAAACACTCAAACTCCTTTTTTCTGGATCCCTGGACACAGGAATATTACCGAAAATGAGACAACGAAAAGCGGAAGCACGATCAGGATTAGCCTGTGTGTATGTGGAAATGAACAACCCAAACAAATCTCGTCAGGTACCCAACTAGCATTTTAACTTCTTTTAAAAGACTAAACAGTCTTACCGAAACTAGCTTCCCCACCTTCATAGTTTCTTTAAAATTTCTAAACGGTTTCGATAAAGGCCATTTGGAGAACTTTCTCCGCCTTTAACGAAGCTATAATTTGTAAAAAACTTCGGAAATAGCTTCGGTAAGGTCTTTTGTAAGCAGTTATGCAAGCTGAATAGAATTTAAGGTTTGACAAGTTATAGCTTCGTTAAAGTACTTCTAATAGCTTGTTTTAAGCAATCTTTAGAAGTTTTATAGAAGCTATTAAAAAATGTGATAAAAATTTTACAATGTTTTTTATATATCTACACTTTTATAACGTAATTATTGTTATTTCTATGTTATTTATACAGTGTTTAAATTTAAGTTTTTGCTTACGGTCGCATCAAGTTTCGAACCCTGGTCCTTCGATCGTTTGTCCTGCATGCTATCCAATCGGCTGATTTAAATGTTAAGAAACAATAAATATCTTTGATAGTAGTTACAATAACAATAGCTTCTATAAGACTTCCATAAGACTTCCATAGAATTTAGTTTTTTAATTTAGATGTAGAAAATATAGTATATAATTCAGGGGCTTATTTTTTATGGAAAAAGGTATATGACATGTAACTGCAATGGGTTTTTTAACGATGAAATTATAATATGAGGAAAAAGAATATTGACAAATCTATTTTCTATTTGTTTTATTAGTTCAAAGATTTTAAGGAAAACAAAATTAAGGTTATATTTTTGCACTCATTAACTTTTAGGGTACTTACACCTTTATTTGAACAATATTTTTTTGAAATAAAAAGTTTTGCAATTGGATTTTTAATAGGTGTCACAACAACATGCGTACTAAGGTGCTGATGAACGCAGTTAATTTTTAAAAATGTTATATAAATATAAACTAATAACAAAAGAAGCAACGATATATCGCACCCATCCATTTGCTGTAAATTATTTTAATATAGTGACTAAATTATGAAACTCTGTATTGCCTCAGTTCTTCCTGACGAGTTTGGTCTCAGAAATGTAAAGAAAATTCATATACCATTATTTATAAAACTTTAAATTTTCTCTATTCCACTCTAGTTGATTTTTGATTCTGATTCTCGGAACTAAATGATTATGATCTTGATTATCGAATCAATTCTTTTTTGACAAAAACGAAACGATTTCAATTTCGTATAAGCTTCAATTTCATATCAACCCATTCAAATTACATGTCACATATCTTTTCCATAAAAAGGAAGCCCCTGAATTAAACTATATTTTCTACATCTAAATTTAGTTGAAATAATAGAAACAATAGCTTCCGTCAGTTTGACATATTTCGTTTCAGATATTGAAGCAATTTTTAGACTATGACAGCTGTGCTTCTATACGATCTGTAAACAGTTACAACCGAAACAACTACAATCCTAATGACAGCTATAACTTCTATAACCTTTTTTCGCAAGCTTTATTTAGTGTTGTCTAGATAAGTTTCGGTAAAGCTTCTAATATTAAATATAGAAGTATTTTATAAGCTTTCATTTCGATGGTGGGGAGAACTTCTCTGTGGATGTTGTATCGAAACTTTATAGAAATAAAATATAACTAGCTTCCACTTAGAAGCTTTAGCGAAGCTTTATTGAAGCTAAAACTTGTATAACTCAAAATTGAGAAGTAAGTTTGCTAGTTGGGTAAAACTATTGGCGGAGAGCTAAAAGAACGAACACTAAATTATAAGTGTGTCAACAGTTTTCAAAGGTTTGTCAAAAAATCGTGTGCATACCTGTTCAGTTTGAGTGATAATGTTTGTTACTCTAAATGTAAGATCATGTTGATAGTTTTCAAAGTTACGAAAAACCAGGAACTTTATCATTGAATTGTAATTTTGTCAACAAAAAATCATGAATTGTCTCAAAAAAATTGTTTTCCCACATTTTGTACCCAGGAAGAAACAAAATATCAGGTAGCGTTAGATTACTTATAGTTTTTTGTTTAAGTTTTATCTTGAAAGATCAGGTCGTGTAAGATTAAATATCGTTTTTGCACAAATATTATAATTATTGAAATTGAAAATGAAGTCAACTATTTCACATGTGTTCTGTGTTTCAAATTCTAGTTTGTCACTTCCAATGAACGATTTTTTTCTGCGTTATTTCTACAATCATTACACACATCAATGGTTTTAATCAATATGAGAAATAGTTAAATTTATGATAAAAATTATTATGTATAAAATTTTGGCAAGCTTTCCAATAATAGCGAGTGTTCCATGTTTCCCCTTTTATTTTCGTTTAATTGGTTGATTTGTGTTTTTTTATTTTTAAAACTTAATTCGTTGACATTTTGTTATTGAACAAATTTGTTGTGAACATTTGTCTTCTTCGTTAAAATTAAAATTTAAACTGTGTTTAAATATCAAATTCAACACGTACATATAATTTATTATAATTTTCGATTAATATTTTGGGACCATCAACAGAACGTAAACATCAATTTAGCGGTTATCTATCTATTCAAAATTATCATGAGAAAAATAATGACTTCTTTATAATATACATTTAAATTTTGAGTTGTGTTTATAATGTTCAAGTTTACAATGAAAAATTTGAAAATGGAAAATATCAACCTTATCGTAAAAAAAAATATTTATTTTTTTGTGTAATTCCTTGCTATTCTTTCGCTTCATTAAAATAAATAAATGAGCTTCGTTGACGAGGAATGATTAGAAAAGTGTGTTGAAGTTTTAAGAATCAAATTTTTTGGTATTCCAAACAAATATTATACTTATTTTTTGAGACATAAAGTCATGTAATATAAATTGCTCTGAAAAATAATAATTTTAAAAATATATAAATTGATAAATGAGTGATGGAAGAAACTAAAAGAGATTCTTTATAAACAATAGTTTAAGAAAGTTTTGTTTTTTTTTAATATGTTTAGTGAGGTTTTAATACAAAAAGTGGCTGTGAAATAACTTGAAAAAAGAATAACATAACCAAAAAAAAAATAAAGGAAAAAATTTTTGTGCAGAAAACTCAAAATATATTACGGTCATTGTGACAATCAAACGCATGAATGAAATAACTGTTCTCTGTATTCACCTTAATTTACCTTCAATGTTTACAAAAGTAAATACATGATGCAATAGGAAAAACGGCAAAGCAACAACAAAATTCTTCTTTTGCAGAAAATTTATAGTAATCTATTTTTTAATTATTTTTTATATATACCAACGGCATGGGAGATGAAAATAAAAGGAAACTGGAGTCGCCGGAGCCTTCCCCTGATTCTAGAAGACTAAAAAACGATTCAAACCAAAAAGTTGGAGAAATGAGTTTAGGCAAATTAATGGAAGCTCTTTCTGGTCTAATGGATATCAAAATGGAACATCTGGCTACAAAAAATGATGTTAAACTAGAGTTGGATGCCGTCAAGAAGGAATGTGTCACTTTAAAATCTATTATATCGCAGATGTCATTAAGGCAACAAGAGCTTGAAAAAACGGTGGAGCTATTACAAAACTCAAGCAAAAGGAATAATCTAATTTTTAGTGGTTGTGTGATGGATATGAGAAACCCAACGGATTCCATCAAGAAACTATGCGCAGAAAAATTGGGTGTCGAAAATACGAATATTATAAAGGCGTTTTATGTTGGAAAAGCCAAAAAACAAATTTTGGCGGAGTTTGCGTCATCAGATGAAGTTTATAACATTTTAAAAAACGCACATAAGCTTAAGGGAACTTCAATCTACATAAATAGAGATTTATCACGAGAAACGAGGTCTCGGCGAAGGATTTTAAATGCTGTAAAGTCAAAAATTCGACAGCTAAATACCACCGTTGAAGTTAATGTTAAGGGAAACCAGCTTATTGTAAATGAAACCTCATTCATCTGTAACTCAGCTGGAGAATTGACAACAGGGGGCGAAAATGGAATAAACCAATTGAACGATATCTGTAAAACGGATCTTTCAGATTTTATACTAGAATTAAAAGATAAGGGAGATTTTAGAAGTGCTAAATATTAACAATTAGAAGCCGTCTGCCGTAGTAATGTTAGACAAAAAGATAATCAGAATGTATTTAAAATTCTTGCTTACAACATCGCAGGTCTAAATAATAAGATACTTTTTCCAAATTTTTTCGCGTTTATTAAAAGTTATGACGTGTTTTTCCTGTTCGAAACCTTTGTTACAGAGGACAAAATTGAACAATATTGTAAGTATTTCAGTGTTTTCGAACTGAGTTGGGTTGCTGCAGCAAAGATAAATAGATATGGGCGTGCAAGTGGTGGATGTCTTTATGGGTTCAGGAAATCATTGAAATCTATTTATAACTTGAAATTCGTAAAATATGGTGAGTTTCAATCTTTATCATTTTCAACTTGTAATAAAAACTTACTTATGGTTCCATTGTATTTAAATTGCAATCAATGGGAGAATGATTTTGAAAAATTTAGGTCTTTCCTTTCAGAGTATCCCCAACCAAATTTTATTATCATAGGTGATCTTAACGTTAGAATTGGAAATTTACAGGTGATTGATGAGAGTCTAGTCCTGAATAATCCATACCTTGCGCAATGTAGAAATTCTAAAGATGAGAAAGTTAATTCTAAAGGCAAGAAACTTTTGGATTTTTTGGATGATTTTGGAGCAATAGTTTTAAATGGCAGAACCCCAAGTGACTATCAGGGGGAGTTGACGTTTGTAGGTGTAATGGGTTCTTCTGTTAACGACATTTGCGTATCATCGTTGAACTCACTAGAATTAGTAAAAGATTTTGAGGTAATTATTCAGAACTTTTCAGATCACATGCCAATAACTTGTACACTATATGCAAATGAAGATCATAAACCAGAAAGTACACTAAATCTTTTACCAAAATTGCTATGGAGTAAACAAAGCCCGACTATCTATAAGGAAAAGCTCAATAGCATTGTAACTGAAGATACGCAAAACAATGAAGAAATGCACTTAGAAATAAGCTATTTTCAGTCAATTATTAATGCGGTGTCAAATTACAATAAAGATGGTCATGAAGGAATCAAATTTCATAATAAATGGTTCGATACGGATTGTTTGAAAGCTAGGAAAAAATCATTTAAGTGTCTTCGTGAAATTGAAAAAGACAACTCCTCACAGGCAGTTGAGCTGTACTCTAAAGCAAATAGCGAATATAAAAATCTATGCAATCAGAAATATTTTGATTACAACAAAAGCTTAGCAGAAAAACTAAGTAAAATACAAAATACAAAAGATTATTGGGCTGCTATACGAGAAATAAGAAACTCTAAATTAATTCGTGGGAAAAACATTAGCATAGATGATTTGTATTTATATTTCAGAACCCTGTTAAACCCTGAACAAAATACTCCCTCTCCTCTTTATGCGGAACCAAATATATTTGTTGACGGTCTAGATAAGCCATTTGAAGTTTCCGAAGTAAAAGTTTTCTTAAAGGACGCTAAAGACAACAAAGCTCCTGGAGTAGATAGAATTCCATATGAATTCTATAAAAATGCTCCTGACACATTTTTGATAGCCCTGGTTAAAACCGTTAATACTATTTTTGAAACGGGTAATATTCCGGAGTCTTTCTCTAAATCCATCATATTCCCTTTATTCAAAAAGGGTGATGTAAACCTTGCATCCAACTATAGAGGCATTTCATTTATAAACTCAGTTGCTAAGAGTTTTTGTGGTGTTCTTCTGAAACGCCTTGAACACTTTGTGAGAGAAGCAACTATTTTAAATGAGTATCAAGCGGGGTTTAGACAGGGATATTCAACAATGGATTGTATTTTCTCGTTGTGTAGCAGTATTAAAATTATATTAAACTCCCCAAGACAAAAAGTTTATGCTTTCTTTGTAGATTTCAGAGGTGCTTTTGACTCTATTGATCGCAAGGCCCTGTTTTATAAATTATTTAATGAAGGTATCTCTACAAAATTTATAAAGATACTCAAAAGCATATATAAGAATACAGAAGCTGCCGTTTGGGATGGAAAAAATATTTCTCAATTCTTTAGTTCGAATATGGGGGTTAAACAGGGATGCCTATTAAGTCCCTTGTTGTTCTCGCTATTTTTGAACGATCTTGCGGATTATCTTGAGGGAGGATTAGTGATAGGAGATTTTACTCTTAAACTTCTGATGTACGCGGATGATATTGTATTACTAGCTCAAACACCGGACAGTTTACAAAAAATGATCAATGCCCTCGAAAAGTATTGTGATCAATGGAACTTGTCGGTTAATCTAGACAAATCAAAAATCATGATATTTTGTAATGGTGGTAAAAGAGCAAATAATGAAATTTGGCATTACAAAAATACAGAAATAGAAATTGTGAACAGATATAAATATCTGGGAGTTATACTAACACCTAAACTATCCTTCCAGCCACATCTAGTAGATAGAGCACAAGCTGCTAAACTAGGTATTAATGCCGCTTGGTCAAATTTTGTTGCTCATAATTCCATTGCTATATCAGGTAAGATGAAGTTGTTTGAAGCATCAGCAAGATCTGTTCTATGCTATGGAGCACAAGTTTTTGGTTACAATGAATACGAAGAGGTTGAAAAGGTACAGCGTTTCTTTTTTAAAAAACTGCTCTTCCTACCCCAGAATACCCCTAATTATATGTTTCAAGTAGAATTAAATGTTAAAAAACTCTATTCCTATACCTTAAAACTACATTTTAATTATATAATAAAAGTTCTTCAATTAGCAGATCAAAGGATTGTTAAAATATTGGCACTGAAAACAATTGAAATGCATACATTCTGGGTACCACAGTGGCAGATTATAGCTACCAAATGCGGAATTTTATCTAGATTAGATTTTGCTGATATTCAAAATCTAAAAAACATTACGAAAGAAATTTTAGAAAAAATAGATGTAATTGATTTGTCTGACGCATTAAATTTAGCCCGAGCTTCAAGCCATCATGAGCATTACTGTTCACTTGAACATGAGGGTTTTTCTCGTTATTTTATTGATAAAAATACACCGCATAAAATAAGCATCATCTTTAAGGCAAGAGGAGCTCTTCTGAAGCTGAATGGAAATGCGTGGTCTAGCAATGCGTCTGGTCAATGTTCATTATGTAACTTAGGCGAACAGGAAACTACCTTTCATCTCGTAGCACTGTGTCCCATTTTTATAGATCAAAGAAAAATATGGTTTAAGAGGGAATATCTTTCATTTAGTGAGTTCTTATATATACTGAACTGTGATGTTGATAACTTGTACAACTATCTTCTTCGCGTGTTGAATTTTAGATGCGTTCTGATAAATGAATTTAATTTTTAATTGTTTAGTATCTTAAATGTTTTTTAAAAATTGATAAACACATACTAACACTTTGTTTTGTCCTTTTTATTATATTTCTATGTTATCTTCTCTTAATATTTTAGTTTCTCGATATATATTTTCTATAAATTATTAATTTTATTTTAAAAATCACTATATTACACACAACTTAAATTTAAATAAACACGTACAATAATAAGCAACCTGGCAGACGGCTAAGGCCATTGTCTAGATGATTTGTTGAGTTGAATCTATAAAAAAATTATCAATGTATTGTATTTTAAACTTTTTATACTCAATAAACGTCTTTATTATTATTATTATTATTATTTATTACTTATTTTTCAAAACATAACTTGAATGCTTTCTGGCGATTTAGAATGTTTTTAATTGAAAATTTCTTATAAAAAAAATTAATTAAAATTATATATATTTCTTAAATCTTAGCACATGTCAGCTGTAATATTCCAACTTTAAAAAGTTTTGAGTTTAAAAATAAAAGCAATTACGATCCCCGTACAAAATCTGGATTCCAGACTCCAGTACATCACTTCAGAAAATGAAAGAAATAAAATTTGTTATAAACCCTAATAATAAAAAAATGTTTTTTTCTACTTCAAGCTACGAAAATGTCATTTTAATATATAGTAAAATCTATGTGAAAGGGAAACTTTTTCTAAGTAGTGACTAAAAATGTTTTCAGTCACTAGGACTGAATGTAAATAAGATTCGGTGGTCGCCTACAGGTGGTGGTTATTTAAAGGATTGAATATTTGAGATTGAATTTGATTTACTGTTTCTGTTGTTGTTTCGGTTGCTGTGTTTATTTCTGTCAATATCGCAGTATTTTGAAGGGATTGAATATTTTGAATATTTTGATCGAATCGAATCGAAACTAATCATTATATCAATTGTGTGTAATTAATTGGGGATATGACTTTAACTTAGGCGCCAAGAATTTTTTTTTAATTTGATAGAGAATCACTCACTGAAGCAAATAAAACCAAAACGAGTTGTATCGAAGCCCCGGGGTCCAAGATGCAGCCCTTTGAAAAAAGCGAAATCCATACAAAATTACACTGGTTTTGACAAAAAATTTTTATTTTTGCTTTATTTCCTATGTGCTCATAAGATAAACGATCAAAACTATCCCTTTTAATAAATTTTCTTAATTTACGTTAAAAATAAATAAAAAAAATCCACTTCGCCTAAGTTCGAGTCATCTTGCCAATTAATTAATTAAACTAATAATGAGTGTTTTTTTCTATATCGGAGAAATCGGAGCGATAAAATAAAATTTGCATCAGATATATCGTATAATTTTTTCCTCCGATAAATAACTGTCAGATATAAAATATATTCTCTGAGTTCTTTCCGCCAAAAAAAAAATAAAAAAAATTTATTAAATAAATAAATAAACTTTATTAAAAAATTTATTTTTATTTATTTTTAATTAAAACTTTACCTACAATTTTTTAAATTTATGCTTTAAACGATGACTTTCAGTCGGTAAAAAAAATATCTGTAATATCTGTAAAAGTTTTTAGAGAAAATATATGAACTATTTTCATTATTCATATTGTCAAATTCATCTACTAAAAACTTACAAAACGACATATCTAAATTTGACTGCGTAAAAAATAAACAAGATTGTATTTATATATAGCATTTTTACCAGTGTAAAATAATGTTATTATTGTGTTCGTCTGTTATTATTCCATCTGTAGGCGAACACAATAATAACATTATTTTACACTGGTAAAAATGCTATATATAAATACAATCTTTATTATTTTTTACACAGACAAATTTAGATATGTCGTTTTGTAAGTTTTTAGTAGATGAATTTGTAAATATTATCATTTATATTTACAAGCGTAGAAAAAATAGCGTTTTATTCGCGTGGTAAAAACGTTTTTGCGTTCCTAAACTTATTCAAACCGTTCAGTCACGCAAAAAAAGACGTTTTCACCACTTGTATAAAAATCTACTATTGATGATTATAAAAAATGCCTAAAATAAATAAACTTCACATAATATAGGTACAATAATATTTTCAATTCTTAAAAAGATCCACCTACGTCAATCAAGGATTTAAGTAGAAAATATTATTTTTTCTTTTATCGTATCAATTGTTTACTTTTGACAACATAAAATTTAATTTTTTAAAATAAAATTTGTTCCTGGAAATCTTTTTAAATAAAATATTTGGAATTTACAGCCAATTTAAGAGTACATATATTTGAACTGAAATATACGTGAACCCTTCACATATGCGATTTAAATAACACGTGTGTTTAGATAACGATGTATTGTGTAAGGTATTTTATATATGGCTAGAATTGGGATATTCAATACCGCATTACAAGTTTAATATCTTTTTTTTTGGTGTTAGAATGCCTCAACATTACATGGCGATCTTTCCAAATGGACATCCAAATAGTACTTATTTTGAATGTTCTCCGTTATAGAGTGTAAAAAGTCCGTAAATAATATTGCATTTATCATCTTTTTCAGTATCTTTCCAATACAAATTTAGAACAATCACGTTAGGTAGTTATTTTTAGCAATTCACTTCAAATTTAGCTAAGAGTGGCCTTGAACCTTTAGTTACTATGACATATAAAGCTGAGTAAAAGCACTCTGGGCTCTATAAGCAATTACGATTGTGAGGTCTTCTACCAGATTGTGGCTAAACTACCTTGATATCTGAATTGGTTCTCGTTAAATAAATATGTTGTTCCATAATAAAACTGTCACTTTTTTGCAAGGTTGATCCTTTTCTAAATTTTTTACTAGTTAATTCAGCTTTCCCTTACAATAATAAAAGTTCAATAATAATTTAGATAACCATAAAAAACAACCAACGTGACAATCAAAAATAAGTTTATATAATGGTATCGATTTATTTCCTCTCATCTAATCTTGTAAATAATCGTCAATACATTTTAACAAATTTCCTTAAACTAATCGATAAACGTAACAATCAAAAACTCACAAAACCGAATCACTCAACACTTTATTATCATTCTCTTCAGTTTAATAACCGATAGTATATACATATACACAATTTTTTCATTTTTCTTCTTCTTGACTTAATTCAATGATAAGAAAAACGTAAAACCTCGATTTTCTTTTTATTCGTACCTATATCTCATCTATTCAGTACATCACATTTTTATCGGAAATTGAATTGTGTTGAATTGGATAAAATATAAAAAAAAAATTCAAAGCTAGTCCTTTTTTCTCGTTTTATTTACGGTATGTTGACGAGGAAAAATTTCAAGAAAATATTATTCTTTTACTGTTTATTTCTTAAAGTGATCTTAACTTTTATACCTAGCCAAACGAAACGTTATTAATGATAAAATGAGAAAGCTTAAAACTCTTTTAAAAGTTTTTTCTTGTTTAATTCATTTTCACGAACAAATGTAATTCATGGAATTGTTAATAAAAGTCTTCGAGACGTTTGTAATATCAATGAAAATTCTTCAAGGAAGAAAACTTATATCATCAATTTACGATACTCTTGTGTTTTGTTCTACTTCTACTTAAATATATGTAACTTTATTATTATTTTTACTTTTAACTATTTTTCTTTCTTAAAAAGGAAGACGAACAAGGTCGAAGTGAAAGTAGGTTGTAATAAATAAGAGGGAAGAATGAAAATGTGTTATTTCAATGGAACGAATATAATAATTTGTGAAAAACTAAGTTTTAATTTTTTTTTTGTTTTTTCTGGTAAAGCACAAAATTTTTATATACAAGATTTATGAAGGTTGCTTAAAGGTAAGCCTTAGGAATAAATGTGTTATGTTAAATGAATTAGAAAAAGGTAGAATCGTTGATAATAAATTGAATTACTAAAGAATCTAATTCGATTGAATTTTTCCTAGACTCAACTTTTTAATTTTATAATAGGTCATGGATTCTGTTAATGACGATATAAACTGTTGAAAATTCAAATGTTGTACTCACATTCAGCAGAAAAGCTTCTAGTTTGAAAAAGCACAAATTTCTTGAATGAAATGAAATCTTGAGACATGGTAAACATCCGTGCAAATTCGAACATGAATTCTCACAATTATCTACTAATTATTCTGTTAAAGTTAAACGCATTATTGACTTGTTCGCTAGCATCTAGTTGCTTAGTCGTGGAATTTATTTTAAGGCAGGCAAAACTCTTTATATTTTGATAATAATATGTTACTTTTTCATGAAACGTAAATATAGTTTAGCTTTGTTCATTGAGTATCCATTTATTTTGCTAGAGGATAAAATAAACTAAAACGTGTTTTTAACTTTACAACCTGTCTTGTAAAACGGTGTAGAGGAACAGCTAGTTATTTCCGCCATTTAAATAATGGGTTAGTGCTAATATTTGTCCAATTATCTGTTTTTCTGAGTGACTGCAAAATACAACAATGATGTACAGAATATACCTTACCTGAAAAAACATTTAATAACTCATAGAAAGTTTTCAGTGCAATGCGTTTCAAATTCAAATGATTTATTATTTAGGTCTGAAAGACCTAAGTATTACATTCATGAGCCAAAAGTGAAATTCTTACCCCCACTTTTTTTGGCATTTCTCGACGTTTTAGGACCTACTGATTCTAAAAAAAGCAAAAAAAAAATGTATGTCTGTCTGCCGGCCGCCATTACCATTACGAAATCTAGAAAACCGCTGGAGGGATTTCAAAAATGTTGTTTTATAAAAATAGGTATACTCAAGGGAAAGGTCCGAAAAGACGCTGTGTTCGCTGTACCGAAAGTGTGTCAAAAAATCAATAAGTGTGTCAAAAATAGCAAATTTTCATATTTTTGGCTTAAAAGACGATCATTTTAGGTGATTACGAGGAGGAACATTGAATTTGGAGAAATCTTGATGGAAGGGATTGGTATGTGAGATCAAACACTAGATTATTGCATTAGAAGTTTGTCAAAAAATGTTGTCAAGTGTGTCAAAATAAAGATTTTTATTTATTTTATTACCCATTTTTTGGAAAAAATAAAATTAATTATTTGTATGACATAAAATTTTAGAGAATTATGTCATTTTAAGTTTGTCAAAAAAATAATGCCAAATGTGTCAAAAAGTGATTTCATTTATTTTTTTAGACAATTTTTGGGAAAGAAAAATTTAGTTTTTTTATTACGTAAATGTAATTGAACATGAAATTATTATTTTGGACCTGAAAATTTTTGAATTTGTTATAGTGATATATTTTTGGAATTTTGATAAAAGTTAGTATTATTGATTTTGTAATAATTTTTGCAATATTTTTAGAATTTTGGAAAAGGTTGGAATTTTTAAGAATTTTTGGAATATTATCTGAATTTAGAAAAAGATTAAATATTTTTTTAAGAATATGTGTTGTGTAGTAGCAATTACAATATGTGTCACAATAACACATAAATACCTTTTAATACCAAAGTCCCACAACAACGTTCAAAGATGTTGATGGACGTAAATCTTTCTTTTTTTGTTTCTTATATTTTTGGTTAAAGGTTGGTCAAACTAAACAAAAAATCGTATCACTGACAAAATATGACATAGGCCAATATTTTATGATAGAATAGAGAAAAAAAGTAAATTAAAAAGTAAATAGCACATTTTTACAAAAATTTGCTGAAACAAAACAAAAATGTAGTTGCCAATAATCCAGCCAGTTGCATATTCCTTGATCCTGTGACGCAATGTCTTTCTTGAAGATTAAAGCCCACACATAGTTATATAAGGGCTCGTTTCCTTAAGGAAGCAATAGCGTCTCATCATCAAGGATTATTTCACAGCTAAGATTGAGGGTGCTACCGTTGACTGAATACAGTTCATGCGCCACCACCCCTAAGATTATTTATTTATTTAGCTGATGGATTTATACAGAATATTGGCAAAAGCGTAAAGAAAACCGCACTAAGAACCCAAAAATTACAATAAACATCAAATTTCAACGTCAAGGTTTTTGATCCACTTAAGTGTATTCGGAGTAATTTCTAAGAAATCCGTCAAAGGTCCTTGATAAGCACGTAATCTGCATTCGGAGACAATGTGTTGAATTGTTTGTCTTGGGGCTCCACAATCGCAGGATGGTGATGTGGTTACTCCCCACTTGTAAAAAGCATTAGCACACTTTCCATTTAGTGTTCGGATTCTATTCAATTTAACCCATAGATTACGTAGAATTTCAAAGCCAGCCAGTTTAATATTTGGGTCTATTATGTCCAGTAATAAGGTGTTATTTGACTTGAAAGATGTCCATTTGTTATGCCAAGATTCATTTTTGTTAAAATTAAGAGATTTCAGATTTTGTGTGAAAAGTGCTGGTGATTTACGCGATTTTAATCGTTGAACATTTGGTGCCATAAAAGCCTAATATGCTGGAAGATTCGGATTGTTTTTATCGTATTCTTTTAATAAAGCCTATGATCGTCATAAGTCCGATGGTTCAATATTACATAAAACAGGAAGCCATTCGACTGGTGTAAATCGAATTGCATGAGAGATAATACGCATTGTGGTGTTTAGTTGTACATCTATTTTTTTTTGCATGAGCGCTGCTTAACCAAACTGGAGCACAATATTCGGCCGATGAATAAACAAGAGTCATTGCAGATGTTCTTAATGCGTTTGCAGATGCTCCCCATGTTGTTCCTGCTAATTTTTGAATGATTATTATTTCTTGACTTTATTATTCCCGCCATTTTCTTGCAATTTTCTTTGTGTGTTAGTGATCTATCCATAGTATGTCCCAAAAAGTTGGAATTGAAGTTATGTGTAAGTGCTTCACCATTGAAATGAACCAATAGTTTGGTGTTTGCTTCTTTGTTGTTTAAGTGAAAACGGCAGTTTAATCCATGCTTGAACACAATCTCCATTTCTTGAAGTAGTTTCCAAGGATTTCTAAGTCCTCTTCTAGAATACTTTCAGTGATTGAAAATTGGTTTGACTGTATTGAAATTGCTATATCATCAGCGTATCCAAATTTTCTTGATGTAGTTGGTGGTAGATCCATTAAGTAGACGTTGAATAATAATGGGGCCAATACTGATCCTTGTGGTAGGCCATTACTTAATTTTCTAAATGAACTCATCGTTGTTTTTATAAATCTGTAAAAGGCGATTTGAAAGCATATTGTTGATGATTTTAGCAAGTTTAAGGCATGGAATGACACTTAGCAGTTTATATATTAATCTTTTTCGTCAAACGGTGTCATATGCTGCAGTAAGGTCGATGAAAGCCACTGATGTTTTCAGATTTTTCTGGAAACCATCTTCGATTAAGTTTGTCAATGCGAGTACTTGATCTACACAATTGCTTCCACGACAAAAACCAGCATGGAGGTAAGACTTCACAAATTCTTAGTACAATTCGATTGTAAATTAATCTCTCGAATAATTTATAGCAAACGCTGAGTAGTGCAATTGGTCTATAACTTTCTGGTTTTTCTTTTTTTTGCCTAGTTTCAGTATTGCTATGATTTTTGTTTTCTTGAATGCATTTGGTAAGATTCCTGTTTCCATAATGTTGGTAAAAAATCGTGCAAGCCAATTTTCTAGTATTTTCACCACAATTTTTTAAGAATTCTGGACATATTTTATCGAAGCCAGCTGCTTTTCTTGATTTCATCTCTTTCAATGATGTCGTAATGTCTTCTACTGTGAATAGGTGACAATCGTCAGAAAAACTTGGTGTGTTTCGTTTTAGATTTTTCATATTTAAAAGAATAGTTTTTGAATGTTCTTTATGCGGTTCAACTCTTGACACATTTACTATTCTGTTTGCTATCAAGTTTGGGTTTATGTTAGTCTTATCAGCAAATTTGTTTTTCCCAACACCTAGTTTTCTGATTTTATTCCAAGCAGTTCTGCTACTATGAGTGAAGTCCATCTCTTCCATATCAGATGTCCACCTTTCTCGTCTGTTAAAATCTAACGAACGTAAAAGGTCATCTCCTATTTCCTTTTTTCACTTTCTTCGTTCCAACCAGGAATGCATTCCTTACGGTAACCTCTCGGGATAAATTTTTTCCCAGTTGATATAGTAGCGCTTACAAATCGATCATAGTTTTTCACAAGTTGGGGAATGAATCTTACACAAGCATCAAATTCTTTCGAAAAGTTTTGCCAAGAAGCCTTTGTAAAATTCCATCTTGGTTTAAGTATTGAATCAATCATTGGAATTTGTATGCCTACTTCAACAATGACAGGGCGATGTTGGGAATGTGGGGAGCCTAGTAAGACTTTTCGTAATGCGTGAATCGGTTCTCCACTTAGATTAGATGAGACAAAACAGAGGTCTGGATTATAATCTTTCTGCCATCGAGTTGATTGAAAAGTACCGAGATCTTTTGCGTTAAAAATAAGATGCATATTTTGTTGTTCAGTCCAATCTATAAGAGTAGTTCCATTACTGTCGTTTTGTTGATATTTCCAAAGATTGTGGTTTCTATTGAAATCGCCGATGTAGATGCTTGGTTTGTCATAAGATGGTAAAACATTTGTTGGCCATGATGTATTTGGTGGTTTGTAAACATTTATAATATTTGTTCCTCCAACTTCAATTGTAACTATGAATATATTTTCCAGAATATTTCCACCAGTTTCACATTTTCTAGGCCACATCTGACATATGTCGTTTTTCCATATGATCTGTGAAGCGTTGCTCATACTATCTCATAGCTAGGTACTTCACCTCTCGTAAATAGATTCTCTTCTAACGCTATATGTGTTTCTTGAACGACAGGGATGTCAATTTTATTTGCCTTCAATTCACGAGATAAATTTTCACATTTGGCCGTGCTTGATCCTTCTATGTTTAATTGGTATATTCTGGTTATCAGCCAGGAGATCAAATAAATGATGATTTGGCTTCCAGTTTGATACACTATTTTTAATTGTGCTCCTTATAGGTAGTCTATCCTTTCAAGGTTTTCTCTCTCTCTCTGGCGTTTACATCCCATGAAGGGATTTTGCCGTCTGTGCCACCAGCTTCCAATCATCTCGTTCCATGACCAGTTGACCCCAGTTTCGACATCCTATATCACGAAGGTCTTGGATGATGTCATCACGCCAGCGTTGTCTAGGTCTTCCTCTTCGACGAACACCAGCTGGTTGTTGTTGGGACGCTTTTTTTATCATTCTTTCCAATGGAGCCCTTTTTACATGACCAAACCATCTAATCCGGTTGGATTTAATGAATCCGATTACATCGCAGCCTCCAAGAAGCTGTCTGATTTCATGATTCATTCGGATTCTATACTGATTTTCAGCAACTTTACATGGACCATAAATTGTTCGTATGACTTTCCTCTCGAATGTTGATAGAATTCTACAATCGGAGGAAGTCAGTGTCCAGCTTTTACTTCCAAATGTAAGCACAGGTCGTATCAATGCTTTGTAAAGTGTGAGTTTACACGACCGCGAAAGATGTTTTGATCGCAGAAGTTTTGAGTATGCGTAGAAAACTCTGTATGCGGCAGAGACACGGGCTTTGATATCTGCCTGCATGTCATTTGACGATGTTATTACAGACCCGAGGTATTTGAAGTTTTCCACGCGTTCCACTTCATAGTCGCCAGTATCCAGATTTCCGGGAGGTATGTTCTTAGATGTTGTTAACACTTTAGTTTTGCTGGTGTTGATGCATAATCCAAGCCGTTTAGCATTTCTTTCAAGCTGAGAGAGACTATCCTTAATATCGCTTGTTCTACGTCCGAGAAGCACAATATCATCTGCGTAGCCAAGAACTTGACTAGATTTGTTATATATGCAGTTTTGTGTCTCAATTCGGCTTTTTCTTATCGCGTACTCCAGCGCCAAATTAAATAGTACGGGCGCGAGTGCATCACCTTGTCGAACACCTGATGTTATATCGAAAGGATCAGAAACTGACCCTTCGATTACTATTCTACAATTTGATCCCGATGTTGTGAGTTTACACAGAGAAACAAGTTTCTCTGGGATACCAAGGCATATGAGTGCGGACCAGAGGTTGTCGCGGATGATACTATCATATGCTTGCCTGAAATCAACGTAGAGCTGGTGAATGCTGATGTTGTACTCCCAACATTTTTCCAGAATCATCCTTAATGTAAAACATTGATCTGTGGTTGAGCGGTTGGGACGAAAACCACACTGATAGTCACCGATGATAGATTCGGCGAACGGGATGAGTCGAGCAAGTACAACATTAGCTAGTATTTTATATGCAGTGTTCAACAGTGCGATGCCACGATAATTTTCACACTTTAAACGGTCACCTTTCTTATGTAGCGGAACAATGAGAGCTGTTTTCCATTCATCAGGTAGTTCTTCTTGGTCCCAGATTGCAAGAATCAGATCGTATATACGTGAGACCAGAGCTGCTCCTCCATTTTTCAGAAGTTCTGCGGGAATTCCATCGAAACCTGGTGATTTGCCATTTTTCAGTTTTTTAATGGCAGCTTCCACTTCTTCTATTGCTGGGTAAGGGACAAAAATCTCTTCAGTTGATGGAGCAATTGCTCGAATAGGATGAACTTCGTTCGTCCTATTCAGTAGGTCTTGAAAGTGGGATCGCCACACTGCCAGCACATCACGTTCACTTGTTGTAAGTTCATTATTTACATTTTTGATGGCTGTAGATCTTGGGTGGAAATCTTTGGGCAGATTTCGTGCATTGGCAAAGCACTCTTTTGAATTTCCGTTGGCCGCATGTTGGTTGATGTTTTCGATGCAGCTCTTCATGTGTTCGCGTTTCTTTTTACGTAGAAGTTTTGCTGAGGTTTTCCTGGCGCATAGATAATCAGCTTGGGAGCTTCGGGTGTTCCTTGTTAACCATTTTTCTCGCAGTTTTTGTTTATTTTCAACGGATTGGCGGCACTCGTCGTCAAACCATTCGTTGTGTGATTTCGGTGGTCGTTTTCCGATTGTAGTTTGTGCTGCGGCTATAATGGTTGATTGAAGCGTTTGCCATTCTTCTTGTATGTTTAATGGCATCTCAGAAGAGATGTCATGCTCTTCTATGTTTTGTGTTATTATTTCCTGATATCTATTCAGCGTTTCCGGATGTTTAAATGCTTCGACATTCCAGCGCACGGTCTTTTTTGCTTGTCTGTTAAATGTGGATGACAACTTGCACTTGTACTTAAAGATGACAAGCATATGATCGGTGTCCATATCAGCACCTCTGTATGATCGAACGTCAGTTATACTTGTAGAGTGTCTCTTAGAGATCATGACGTGACCGATTTGATTTTCCGTTCTTCCGTCATTTGATTTCCACGTTGCCTTGTGAATTCTCTTGTGAGGGAAGAAAGTGCTGGAAATTACTAGATCATACATCATAGCCAGCTCGGCTGCGCGAAAACCGTTATTGTTGCTGGTATGATGCAAGCTGTTAGGGCCGATATGTGTTTTAAGTTCTGCAATCCTACCGATTTGAGCATTAAAGTCACCTACCACGATTTTTATATCGTGCCGCGGGATGTTATTGATGACTTCCTCGAGTTCTAGGAAGAACAGGTCTTTAATATCATCTGCTTTATCTTCAGTAGGTGCATGAACATTGACGATCGTTACATTGAATTTTTGCGTGCGGATTCTCAGTGTGCATAACCGCATATTAATAGGGCAGAAGTCGATAACATGCTGATTCACGCGACGGTGTATAAGAAAGCCAACTCCAAATTCTCCTCCGTTTTGATGACCGCAATAATACAGAGTGTATCCTTTCGCTGTTTCATGGATTCCACTGCCTGGCCATCTTAGTTCTTGTAATGCCACTATATCCAGTGTGTAGCTCTCGACTTGTTGAGTGAGTTTTAGGAGATCTCCTGGTCTTCTGAGGCTAAGCACGTTCCAGGTTCCCATTTTTAAATCGTAGTCCGGGTACAGTTTCCGAGGTCGTTCCAATAATGAATCCGAGATATTCCGAGGCCTGTGTACAGAATTCATGACAATAATTTTTTTACGGAAATGGGGTGTTAGCCCTTCGCCCAACCCAAATTTTCGTGAATGGGTTCGTTCTGCATCTTAAGGTCACCAGAAACAACCTTTTTACACGTTTATATAGCGAGCCGCTTGATCCAAGACAGACGCCCACTGAAAGCCGCCCCTAGCATGGAGAACAGACGCTTTCTACACATTTATATAGCGAGCCGCTTGATCCAAGACAGACGCCCGCTCCAAGCCGCCCCTAACATGGAGAACAGACGCTTGAGTTGCATTGGTTTTATGGCGCCAATGACTCGCCATGGTGCAGAATCATTGAGTATAAGCAGTATTTACTCTGCCCCTCTCAACTACACCAACCTAATTCTGTTAGCGTTACCCAGGTAGCACGGCGTGGACGTAGAATTTCGGATTTTCGCTATCCTTTCAAGGTTGCTTAGATGAAAAGATGATACTCTTAAGATGTCACCTTGGCTAGTGATATCTCACTGATAAACTATACCTCTTAAATGATACCCCTGAGATGTCACCTTGGCTAGTGATATCTCACTACTATTGCCAGTGGTATGTGATATCTCACGTTAACTCGTATGTCATTAGCAGGGGCTGGAGTACGCGGGGTTGTCACACGCGTAGATCAAAAATAAAAAATTTTCAAAACAATAAAAACTGATCCTTCCATGCGGAGATTTTATTCTAATTTTTGGAATATTTTTGGAATTTTGAAAAAAGTTTCAATTTTTGATTTTGTAATAATTTTTGGAATATTTTTATAATTTTAAAAAAAGTTTGATTTTATTTAATTTTTACAATATTTTTGGAATTTTGAAAGAAATATGAATTTTTTATTTTGTAATATTTTCTCGAAATGCTAAATGGAGAGGTTTTTGAGTAGTTTGCTAAGTGTATCATATTTTCACTGAATTATGTTAATATATGATCTGTTATAATTTTCCAGCAACGTATTGATGTTTCGTATTAGTTTTGTAATAAATTTCTAAACAGAGATAAAAAAATACATGTACTTTAACAAAGTTTGATATACATCGCTGCCCAAAACTAAAAACCATGTCCTCATAAAAGTTTTTTGCCGAAAACTATATCAAAATTCTTAACCCAGACCGAAGTCTTGATATCTCAGAGCCTTGAGATTTCAGCCTCCTCCATATTTTGTATATTGGTTTACCCTACTTTTCAACTTTTAGAACAAAAATTTGCAACATCTCATCACCTATTTGTTTTTAAATTTTTTTGTTCTTCCATTAAGATTTTTATTTATATTTGTTGTTGCTATTAAATTTTAATTTTTATCAAATTATTCGAATTACCCAGTATTTTTAGGGTTCCGTTTTTTATAACGAACCCTATTGGTGAGAGTAAAACGAGTTTTTCACATTATATCGATTGTCTCGTAAGCTATAAATGATATGAACCTGAAATTTGAGGTGCGTATAAAACTAACCTGTCCACATAAGATGACAGATACAATTAAAACTAAAGCTGTTTTCGTTTGGTTTACAGGGTTACGATGTGAGACCTTAGAGAAAATAAATTTTTTATAGATTCAAGTAGGGTATCATATGTAAGGGCTTCGTTTCAGTATTCCTTAAAAACTTATTTTGGAATTTTACACCTCTCCATTTTTTGTTATGTGTTATTGTAAAAAAATATTTTTAGTTTGTGGCTTCTCCAGCCCCCTACGTTTCAACACTTAATTGATCGAGAAAAAAAATCAAATTTAAACCATTTACAAGCTGGTGGAATTTAATCTTTCTTGAGTTACCATAAACAGCTATGGATAAGATTTAACCTCAAGCAACATTTTTGCTGGATTTTTGATCAATGTATATATGTATGTATGTGATTGTAATTTGCTATTGACATTTACCATTAAACATATATTTTGTTATGCGTCTATGGTCTGGCAATATAAAGACATTACAACACAACTTTTTGTCAATTATTTTTGATATTATGTTCTTTTACATTCACGGAACCCTTGGCAAGCGAATTTTATTCGCACTTGTCTGACTTTTTATCTTGTTGAACAAATTCATAAACAAGAATATCGAAATGAAAAAGATTACATCACAAAAAATAGTTAATTTAATAAAGGAAAAGGAAAATAAAGAAAATAAATTTCCTGTAATTTGTTGGGACTTGTAATTGATTGAAAAATAAGAAGTAATATTTAAAATTGCCCTATAATAATATTAACAAAAAAAAAATTGTTCCTTAAATTGAATTTCAGTTATTAAAATTCGATAACAATTCATTAAAAAATATAAAAATTGAAATTGTTGCTCAATTGTAGTTATTTCCTCAAACATTCCGAACATTTCATTATTCTTATCGTCTTTAAAGCATTTTTGTTGGTTTTAGTTGTTTTTCTCATAACCGAAAAAAAAAATAATTTAGAATGAAAAATATACCCTAACGTCTGAGAAACAATCAAACAATCGATCAACTTGTTTTTATGTTCATCCCTCCCTCCATCCTTTCATCAATTTCAAAAAACAATAACCTTTTCTTTTTTTCAAATTATTTTTTGTTAAACTTGTAACAAGTAAGGAAAAAGGAAAAACAAAATTACTTTCAATACTGTCAACTTTAAATTGAATTCGGGTTTTTGCTTTTCTTTATTTATGTTGAATATATAGACAAAACAACAACAAAAAAGAGAAATTAAATAAAGCTCTTAAGTAATTTTAAAAAGCTTAGAAAATGAACAAAAATTAAATAAAGCAAAAAAAAAAAAAGAACCCGAACTCGAAAAAGTTAATAATTTTTTCTTATAATTTGTGTTTTCAAAAGTACGAGTTTTTTGTTCTTGAAAAGTTAGAGAATGGAAATTAATATATTATTGAGATATTTCAATATTAGGAATTTTAAGTAACATAAGATATTGGTCTTGTTAAAAAAAATAATTTAAGGGAATTTCTTATTTTGTAATATTATACTGAAGAAGAACGTGAATTTGTTTGAATCAATTTGGTTAAAATTTATTATAACTTTCGTCAGGTAATTAAAAAATACTGTTTCTAAAAAAATAGGTGACGATAATTTTTTTCCAACTGTGCAAGCCATGTTGCTGAAAAATTAGGAAAATTATTGTATGCCAACAGTATCAAATTAGACTAAGTTCCGCTGGCAGGATGGTAACCGGTCGAAGGACCGAGTTTAACACTAGATTAATGTAAACAGTGAACCAACATATCATGCAAAATAAATGTCCTTCAGCCGCAGCACATATTAATTCTAGAAAAATACAGGAATGATGTGATTCTGACAAAATGGATCGTTAAATAAGCACAAGTCGAATTTAGTGAACAAAATTTTTAAAATGGTATCTGCAGCAAGGAAGTTCTCATTTTGTGAATAAGAGCTTCGACAGCAACATCATATAGGCTTGTAAATGCCTCTCTCTGGCATTTACATCCCATGATGGGATTTTGCCATCTGTGCAATCAGCTTCCATTCATCTCGTTCCGTGACTAGGTGGTGACCCTAAATTCTACATCCTATATCACAAAGGTCTAAGAACATGTCATTACCGACGAACACTAGCTGATTGTTGTTGGGACACTTTTGTTATCAATCTATCTGATGGAGCCCCCTATATGACCAAACCATCTAATCTGGTTGGATTTAATGAATTCGATTATCCTTAAGGTAAAACATTGATCTACCGTTGAACGGTTGGGACGAAAACCACACTGATAGTCACCGATGAGTAGTGGCTTTATAAGTTTATGAAATTGAATGTATCGAGTGCCTTGAAAACGATTTTACTGATGCAAATGTATCTGACCAGAATAGAATTAATTCTATTACAACGAACCTTCATTCTAATAGCAAAGAAACCACCTTCTTCTCAAGCTCTTTAAAACAGCTCTGCAAAATAACATGTCGTACTGGCGAGTTTTGAATCTCAAAACAATCTTGCCAACCTTTCTGATGATTTCAAATGCGGACTATAAACGAAAACAAAATCGTCGTCCTCGTCATCGAAATCGTTTTTCCGCATTAAAGATGGAAGAAGACATGCTGACTGCTTTGTCCTCACCTTCATCGCTGCCTCCATCATCCGAATCCTCTTAGTGATCTACATCTTTTTTATTTTTATTTTCCCCATCGGGGGTTCCATAGCTTACGTCACTTTCCTATATCATGTTTGCAACTTTGCGTTTCTGGTACATTATTTCCAAAATCGACAAGGGTTTTTCGTGATTGTGGCATATATGCTAATGCGCTGGTGATAGTCTACCGAATAAGACTCTCCACATCCTAACTTGTAAAAGCGACGATGTGTTTTGTAGGCTAAAATTGAAGTCTTAAAGCTTTGCAATAAAGAGATCATATGCTTTTGAAGAGCAACGCCCCGTCCCTGATTGCGCACCAATTCAAAATTATTAAATTGTTCGGAGTCATAATATATATGGTCATTCATAGGTCCATATCTAGTAGGGTTCGCACGCTTGTCCACTCATCGATGCCCAAGCTAAACATATGTTATTTAGATTTAAAATTTGCAATTCAAACCATATTTGATCATAATAGTAGGTCATGAGACGCCAATTTTGCTACAATTTATTCAAGCGATACAGAAGCAGAAAAGATAATTGTAGAGCTATTGAACAAGCTATTAAGAGTTCTCGTTTTATTGGCTGGTGGCCAATCTTTTGCAGGGTCATGTTCCTTTCGCTTCATATACTTTAGAAGCTCTCCAAGTGAGATGAAATCCATTTGTAGATGATGACTTGCATTTAATGATTTTATTGCATTTCAAATATGTGGCCCTTACATGTCTTCAAAACGGTTGAAAAGCTTCCACACCTAGTCATACTCGTATGCCGAACTCATGATTTTTTTTGAAGACTAATAATTTAACATTTATTTAATTTGTTTTTAATTAGAATTAAATTTTACTTATGGATAGTATACGCCTCATACGGTCTCTCTTTTGACAACTTAGATAATTATCAAAATATTATTATGGAAAAAATGGAATTTTATGGGAGTTTATTTAATTTTTGAAAGGGTTAAAACTTTATACTATCATATAATATTATATCATATGTCCTCACCAGTCACGACAAAAAAATCAATGAAATCAAAAAACCGATGATGTGAACAGTACAATTTTCTTGAAACTTCGGTAATCGTTAGTATACTAAAAAATTAATACGTATTTTTAATTTTTTTTTATTTTTATTCTAGTGTTGACACAGTCCGAGCCTGTTCAAAAACTTAGAGACAAGAAAAGTTTAAAGTTAAATTTTGATCGAACGAATTAACCGATTTTTTAAAATTTCTCCTCGAGAATTGCCGTCGGAATATGCCAGAAGTCTAACTCTATTTACAACTAACAAAACCGATACCTACTAACTATCAAATGCAATGCTATCTGAACATGAACAAAATTGGCAAATGCCCAATAGCAAAACTGGTTGATATTGACTAGTAAAATAAAGAGACCCAACGTTTTGTTAGTCAGTATCCTCCTCCTGACAAACTACACAGAAAATATGAAGGGGCTGAAATCTCAAGGCTCTGAGATATGAAGACTTCGGACTGGGTTAAGGATTTTGGTATAGTTTTCGGCAAAACACTTTTATGAGGACATTGTTTATGGTTTTGGGCAGCGATGTATATTAAACATAAAACTTTTTGTTAAAGTACATGTATTTGTTATCTCTGTTTAGAAATTTATTACACAACTAACACGAAACATCAAAACCTTGCGGGATCATTATAACAGATCATAAATTAACATAATTTAGTGAAAAGATGATACAATCAGCAAACTACTCAAAAGCTTCTCCATTTAGTGTTTCGAGAAAATATTACAAAATAAAAAATTCATATTTCTTTCAAAATTCCAAAAATATTGTAAAAATTAAATAAAATCAAAAATTGAAACTTTTTCGAAATTCTAAAAATATTTCAAAAATTATTACAAAATCAAAGATTAAATTTTTTTTCAAAAATTCTAAAAATATTGCAAAAATTATAACAAAATCAAAAATTTAAACCTTTTCAAAATTCTAAAAATATTTAAAAAATTCTTACAAAATTAAAAATTGAAACTTTTTTCAAAATTCTAAAAATATTTATAAAAATCACAAATTCAAAAATTCTATTTTTTATTCAAAATTCTAAAAAAGTTGCAAAAACTTTAACAAAATTAGAAATACAAAATTTGTTCAAAATTCCAAAAATTATACTAAAAACAAAAATTTAAACTTTTTCAAAATTCTAAAAATATTCCGAAAATTCTTACAAAATTAAAAATTGAAGCTTTTTTCAAAATTCCAAAAATGTTGCAAAAATTCAAAATTCAGAAATTTCAAGTTTTTCCAAAATTCTAGAAATATTCCAAAAATTATAACAAATTCAAAAATTTCCATGTTCAATTACATTTCATGTCATAATTATTTGTACGTAATTTTATTTTTTTCCGAAAGATTGGATAAAAAATAAATGAAAATTCTTTTGACACACTTGACAATATTTTTTTGACAAACTTATAATGCCATAATTCTCAATAATAATAATTTTATGTTCAATTACATTTCATGTCATACAAATAATTAATTTTATTTTTTTCCCAAAAATTGGGTAAAAAATAAATGAAAATCATTCTTTTGACACACTTGACAAGATTTTTTGAAAAACCTATAATGCAAGCAGTTAGTTTTTGATCTCACATACCAATCCCGACCATCAAGATTTCTCCGTATTCAATGATGATCACTTAAAATGAACGGTTTTTGTAGCAAAAAATATGAAAATTTCCTTGTTTTGTCGTACTTGACGATTTTTTTGACACAGTTTCAGTTACAGTTACGAAAACATCCAACATTTTCCATACTGAGTATACCTATTTGTAGAAAAAAATTCTTGAAATTCCTCTAGCGGTTTTCTAGATTTCGTAGGTAATGACGGTCGAATTTTACCTGATTTTTTTTTTTTGTTTTGGAATCGGTAGGTCCTAAAACGTCCAGAAATGCCAAAAAGATGGGTAAGAATTTCACTTTTGGCTCGAGAATGTAATAATTAGGTCTTTCAGACTGAAGTAACACCTTTACTTCTCTTGTACATAGATTTTAACAGAGTGATATGAAGAAAGCAGTTACAACAAAAAATTCCTTAAGATTGAACTTAAATTTGAAAAACAAAAACTTTGATAAATTGTTAAATGTGAATAACTTTTTTTTTTTTTTTTTAATAAAATGTGTTGTGTAATGGGTTTAGAATATGTGTCACAACAACACATAAATACCTTTTAAGACCTAGGTCTAGACCTGGGTCCCACAACAACTGGCGTTCTAAGGTGTAGATTAACGCTTTTTTTAAACATCTGTGGGTTGAAGCCACCTGAGACTCCGGCAAACTATTCCATTTGTACGCAGTTCGGACAAAGAAGTCTCTCTGCGATCTGCCAGTATGACAGCGCGGGATCTTTACCGTTTCACTGGTTGCGGCAGCCGATTGCCGAGTGGAACGGGGGTAAGAATAAGTTTGAGGCATGATGCCGCTGATTTCATCTGAGCACTGCTGATGACGATATTTGTAAAAAACAACGAGGTCAGCAACAGTGCGACGATGTTGAAGGGAATCAAGTTTTGATGTCAAAGTTCGATCACCCACAATTCGTATAGCTCGCTTTTGAACAGAGTCCAAGAGGGCCAAGATGGAAACAGAGCCAGCACCCCAAACTTGACAGCAGTACTCCATACAGGGACGAATATAGGACTTATAAACATGGAGCAATTGGTATGGAGTAAAAAATTTTTTGCATCTATTTAGGAGGCCGAGTTTTTTAGACGCGCTTTTTGCCATCGCCATTACATGATCGTTCCAGAGTAGGTCATTTGAAACTGTGACACCCAATAAACGAGTGCTTTTACATTCATTTATTGGTTCATCACACATACTAAATAAAATATCTTTGGGGAACTCGGTCTTCAATCTGGAAACAATCAACAGCTGTGTTTTAGTGGAGTTGAAATTGACAAGGTTTTGGTCACCCCAGTCGGCGACTTTATTCAGGTCTTTGTTCAAGTTTATGGCAGCGTCTCTCCGGGCAGGATTAATTCGTTCGTGCTTTTTACCTTTTGGTAAAAGGGGCTCGAACGACTTGTGCAGAGTACAATCATCTGCAAAACTATTTATTGGATTACTGGTGATTTTCAACAATTCGTTGATATAAATAAAAAATAGGGTTGGGGACAATACTGAGCCTTGGGGTACACCAGCGTTAATTAGTTTAGACTCAGAAGAAAATCCGTCTAAGGTTACCGAAATGTATCGGTTGGACAGAAAATTTTGAATCAGCTTCACAACATTGGGATGAAAACCGTACGCAACGAGCTTGTTGATTAAGTTGGCATGCCAGACTCGATCGAATGCCTTGGAGATGTCTAAAGCGATAACGTATGTTTCACCACCTTTATCAAGTATGCTGTTCCAACAATGCGCTACATAGTTTAATAGATCGGTAGTTGATCTTTTGTTTCGAAAACCGTATTGGCTGTCGGATATTAAATGATTTTCTTCCAGAAATTTTGAAATATGTGTATTAATATAATGCTCATAGACTTTGGATAGGACCGATAGTAAAGCTATTGGCCTATAATTTGAGATATCGGATTTTGGTCCCTTTTTGGGGACGGGCTGGACATTTGCCAACTTCCAGCACGAGGAAAATATACCAGATTTGTAGGATTGGTAGAATATTTTAGTTAAAGTTGGTGCAAGTTCTTTGGAAAAGGTTTTTAAAATAATGGGTGGAATATTGTCCATTCCTGATGCTTTGTTGATGTTTAACCCCTTTAAAAGTTTAGCGACTATTTTGGGTTTGAAGTGAAGTTCATTCATATTAACTCCTGAAGACTGGATTTGGGGTATTTCTTTAGGAGTTTCCAAAACAGTGGAGTTCAGAGCAAAGCGTTCAGCGAACAAGTTAGCTTTTCTTGCGGGATCATTGACGATTAAATCACCATCAATAATAGGGGGAATAGAAAATTTTGTACCAGAATTTAAAGAATTGATGGCACTGTAGAAACTCTTGTCAGAAACAGACATAGACGTAAGTTTTGAGGCTTTCGCTCTGTCAATTTCGGACTTTTCGTTTGAGATAATCTGATTAGATATTTTGTTGGCCTTTAGATATTGGGATCGATTAGTGGGAGTTTTGTTATGAATCCAAATATTAAATGATCTACGTTTGTTTCTAAGTGCCGTTTTGGCAGCTTTCGAATACAAGTATTTTTGTTTGGGTTTTACTATGGAGAAAGGGACAAATTTATTGATAGCAAATTAGATGGTTTCTGTAAAGTTTTGAGCAGAAACATTTACATTGTCAGTGTAAAAACAATGACGGTCGAAAGGGAAACCATGGAAAAGATTTTGAAGACCACTCTTATCCATTTTTGAGTAGTGAAATATTTTACGGGGTTTGGGAGTTGTAGTTTTAAGTAAATCAGTTCTGATAACTGATGAGATTAAATATTGATCAGAATTTCCAATACTACCTTTCGCGACATCGACACTCGTAATATCTGGCATTGTGGTAAGATAGAGATCTAAAAGAAAACTATTATCACCGCCATTACGGGGAGTGAAAGTCGGGCTTTTAACAATTTGGAATAGGCCCTGAGACGCGGCAAAAATTGCTGCCAGTTTTCCACTATTGTCAACATCGTCGGTCGATTTGGAGAATTCCAACCATGATTTGTTGTGGACGTTGAAGTCACCGGTAACGATAACTTCACAATTAGGGGACTTTGCTCTAATCTCGTCCACAATTTTTGTCAGTATATTAAAAAAGTTTGGGTTACGTTTGTTGGGGGACCGGTATAAAGCTATTGTAAAAAAAGTCATTTCTGGAAGACAAATCTTTAAAACCATTGTATTGAAGCCGTCACCGTGTAGTTCAAAATTTGGAAAGCGCGTGTACGCAACACTCTCATGAATGAATGCGCATACGCCCTGATGAGTTTGAAAGCTGATTCGAGCCTATATTTGGAATTAAGCGATTCTATAAAGAGAAAATTTTCAGAAACTTGTGTTTCTGTAAGGAATAGAATGTTCCGTTTGTCGTGCTCAAGATGATGTTGCACATGGTCATGGTTAGCGTTCAATCCGCAGATGTTTTGAACATGTATTTTAAAATTTTTTATTGATTCATATATGTTTTGTCCCTGCAAATTCCGTGGACGTGCCGCTTTATGGGTGGGTGGATTGCGCAAATTTGCTTTACCACTTGCAGACTTATTTTTTTTCGGTTGTACTGCCATATATAAGGTAAGTGTACCATATTACGTGCTATTAAGGATCGTCTCATTTTAGGACGAATTTAAAATTTTTGAGGCACCAGAAATAACATATGAAGTGGTTTATTATAATTATATAGCTGTTTTGTTTACCATTTTGTGCATCAAAAAGTTTTAAAACTTGGTGCACTGGTATTTATAAATACTTCAAATGACCTCTGCATTGTCTCTAATTCCGTGCTAAAAAATTGACGGTGTAACTAATACCGTGTTAGTGCGTCCCTAATTGCGTGATACTTAAAGAAATAACTATTTTGTACTTTAAAGAGTTGGACAGAGAAGAATTTTGTTTTTAAAACAAATGCTTTATTTTTCATAACACTTATCTACCTTTATATTATTTATTTTGTCATTTTAAAAACACATAAATGGTAGTTTTATTCAATAAGGTCAAAAACTTACCATGCTTTTTAAATAACCCTAAATAATATGTCTATCTGGCTGGTCGGATGTTTGGACAGTGAAAATTAGTGCGCTGGTAGTGTCAACAGTGTCACTAATAGACATATCTGCTTATAAATCGTTTAGTTTAAGGAACAATGAGTTGAATATAAAACAATAAACTTAAACTTTCACGTTAAATGGCATTATTATTCTACTTTGTGTTTAACAAATTTGGTGTCACTACGAACCAAAGCTTCTGCTATGTTTATGCATTTTGGTTCAGAAATATGGTTGAAGCTATGCATGCTTTTACTGCGAATTAGATCAATGGATTATGGAAGAAGCACTAGTCTGAATGCAATTGAGCTCTTGGTTATGGTTTTATATTATTACAATAAATGTTAATTATATTTCGCAACATTATATTTTTATATGAGGTTTAATTATATTACTTCGGTCTGAAAGACCTAACATTCATGAGCTCAATCATGAGCTCAAAGTGAAATTCTTACCCCCACTTTTTTTGACATTTCTCGACGTTTTAGGACCTCCTGATTCTAAAAAAGCAAAAAAAAAAAAAATGTATGTCTGTCTGCCGGCCGGCCGTCATTACCTACGCTGCAGGGAAAACCGCTGGAGGGATTTCAAAAATTTTTTTTTCTAAAAATAGGTATACTCAAGGGACAGGTCCGAAAGGACGCTGTGTTCGATAACTGTACCGGAAGTGTGTCAAAAAATCATTATGTGTGTCAAAAATAGAAAATTTTCAAATTTTTGGCTTAAAAAACGTTCATTTTAAGTGATTACGAGTAGGAACATTAAATTTGGAGAAATCTTGATGGTCGGGATTGGTATGTGAGATCAAAAACTAGATTATTGCATTATAAGTTTGTCAAAAAAAAGTTGTCAAGTGTGTCAAAAGAAAGATTTTTATTTATTTTTTTACCTAATTTTTTGGAAAAAAATAAAATTAATTCTTTGTTATAAATGAAGTTTTATTATTATTATTGAGAATTATGGCATTATAAGTTTGTCAAAAAAGTGTTGTCAAGTGTGTCAAAAGAAAGATTTTTATTTATTTTTTTACCCAATTTTTTGGAAAAAATAAAATTGTTTGAAATGAAATTTAATTATTATTATTGAGAATTATGGCATTATAAGTTTGTCAAAAAAATGTTGTCAAGTGTGTCAAAAGATTTTTATTTAGTATTTACCTAATATTTTGCAAAAAAAATAAAAGTGTTTGTTTGAAATGAATTTTATTATTATTATTGAGAATTATGGCATTATAAGTTTGTCAAAAAATGTTGTCAAGTGTGTCAAAAGAAAGGTTTTTATTTATTTTTTACCCCAATTTTTTTAGAAAAAAATAAAATTAATAGTTCGTATGACATGATATATTATTATTATTATTGAGAATTATGGCATTATAAGTTTGTCAAAAAATAATGTCAAGAGTGTCAAAAAATGATTTCATTTATTTTTTTAGCCAATTTTTTGGGAAAAAAATGTAGCTGTTTTTATGACGTAAATGTAGTTTAGAATGAGATTGGACATGGAAATTTTTGAATTTGTTATAGTTTTTGAAATATTTTTGGAATTTTGAGAAAGTTTGTATTTTTGATTTTGTAATAATTTTTGCAATATTTTTAGAATTTCGGCAAAAGTTTTAATTTTTGATTTTGTAAGAATTTTTGAAATATTTTTAGAATTTTGAAAAATTTTTAATTTTTGATATTATAATAATTTTTGGAATTTTGAAAAAAGTTTCAATTTTTGATTTTGTAATAATTTTTGCAATGTTTTTAGAATTTTGGAAAAAGTTTGAATTTTTAAGAATTTTTGAAATATTATTGGAATTTAGAAAATATTTAAATATTTGATTTTATTCTAATATTTGGAATATTTTTGGAATTTGAAAAAGTTTGATTTTATTTAATTTAACAATATTTTTGGAATTTTGATTATAATTTTCCGGCAACGTGTTGATGTTTCGTGTTAGTTTTGTAATAAATTTTTAAACAGGGATAAAAAATACTTGTACTTTAACAAAGAGTTATGTTTGATGTACATCGCTGCCCAAAACTAAAAACCATGTCCTCATAAAAGTTTTTTGCCGAAAACTATATCAAAATCCTTAACCCAGACCGAAGTTTTGATATCTCAGAGCTGTGAGATTTCAGCCCCTCCATATTTTTAATTATATTTTTATATGAGGTATTTTAATTTTAATTTTGCCAACAGAGCGATTTCAAAAGGTACATTTTTTCATTTATTTCTTAATATATTAAAGATTTATTCTTTAACAAAAACATACTAAGGCATTATAATCCCTGGACTCACGCCGATTTCATGTGATGATTACCACATATTTTATATTTTATGAGACACCTGTCCTTGCCGAGTCCGAAAACTTTTGTTCTGCCATTTTTCTAGATTTAGCCGCTTTTTCGTTCGGCAAGCTCCGAAAAATGCCGATTGCCCGGGTTCTTGTAAATTTTATTTTTTAAAGCTATGGGGGTTGGAAATTTGATTTAGAACACGAGGGTAACCTTCCTTGTCCGACAAAAATTTGTCTGCTATTGTCTAGTCCGACAACGAAAACCAACCCTAATGTCAGTTGTCGGACTCGAATAAGCAAACACATTCTGGCTAGACAAGCAGTTGAAAAAAAAATAGGGTAGCAGTTTTACAAGATCGCGGGCAATCAAAATTTTTCGGAGATTGCGTCGTTTTTAGTAAATGTGACAAAGTACAAAAATTTCAAACTAACAATTTATATTATATTCAAATAACAATTATCTGTAATTTAAGTATGTTATGGAAAAACAATAAATGTGTTATGGAAAAACAATAAGAAAATAAAAGAATAAAGATATTTTTTAAATCTCCATTTTTGGAAAATAAAAATTTTAAAAAATCGTATAGAAATATAAATTATTTTATCAATGTAATATTTTTGTAAACCGTATTTAATATATAGACATGTTTTAAATTGAAAGGCCAAAGTCGGAAGATTGGGAAAAAAATTTAAAAAAAATAAAATAGTCTATAAGTAAAACCGATTTTTAAGAACAGGAAAAATTTTATTTATTTATTTAATCATTTATTTATTTATTGGTTTATTTATTTATTTATATATTTATTTTTTTTTAATTTATTCATTTGCCTATTCATTTATTTATTTATTTATTTATTTGTTTATTTTTTATTTATTTATTTGCTTATTTATTTATTTAGTTATTTATTTATTTATTTATTTATTTATTTATGTATATATTTATTTATTTATTTATTTATTTACGTATTTATGTATTTATGTATTTATGTATTTATGTATTTATGTATTTATGTATTTATGTATTTATGTATTTATGTATTTATGTATTTATGTATATATGTATTTATGTATTTATATATTTATGTATTTATGTATTTATGTATTTATGCATTTATGTATTTATGTATTTATGTATTTATGCATTTATGTATTTATGTATTTATGTATTTATGTATTTATGTATTTATGTATTTATGTATATATGTATTTATGTATTTATGTATTTATGTATTTTTGTATTTATTTATTTATTTATTTATTTTTTTATTTATTTATTTATTTATTTATTTATTTATATATTTATTTATTTATTTACTTATTTAGTTATAAATAAAGATAACTTTGCTAATACATTCATTAATAAGTATCAGAATATCTATAACTGAAAAACAAAACAAAATGAAAAAGGAGAAAAAAAAATTATTCAAATCGGTTAATCGGTTCAAGCGCTATTTAACTTTAAGCTTGCATTGTTTTTTAAATTTTTAACAAATTTCGAATCACCCTGTATCGAAACTAGTGAAAATAGTAAACAAAATAAAAATTACTTTGGGGTGTTTTTAGTAATTTATAAAAATAATGTAAGCATATAATAATGCTTTTAAAAATTATAATAATAATTTATACAAAATATTATCTGAAGTCTTTCTTTAACATCTGCATTTACTGAAGCTCTATTTTAACCGTCCTATCTATGCTTTTAATGGCTTTGTGTGCAGACTTCTACCGATATAAGTATATATCAAAAGCTGAAATTCTACATGCCACTATGGGAAAAAAATTTAGTCCATAATACACGTCCTAAATTGCTGAGAATATCAATTATTTTGATTTTCTAGTCTGTATTTTTTATTTTAAATTCATAAATCATACCTTGATTGTGGTCGACGAAAACGTTCTGTTTGAGACTACTGATCCAAATTATTGTGAAAATAAATTGTTATAATATGCTAGATCTGATAAATTTGAACTATTAATGCTCCAAGTTTTCAAACTGACGAATAACCCGTAATTAGGAATGTTTAAAATTCTGTTGACCCTAATTCCGTGTTAGCAAGATACAGCCTATTATAAAAATAAGTAAAGTATTTTTATTTGGAATGTGTTATAAAAACCATGAACTCTTAAGGTAATGATAACAAAATTTAAAACACACGACTGAATTAAACAGAGAGTGATTTAAAGAAACTATTGAGTAGACCAGGTTTTCTTCTTATCAATGAAAATTTAACATCTACTACTCCTAATTCTAGCAATTTGGTTAAAATAATATAGATCCGTAATTAGCTCCGACACATTTTTAAAGTGTTCTTTATTTATAAAAATTACATTTTTATGTAATAGATGATTACTTTTGATATAAAAAACAAAATAAATTTGTTTAAAAATTTCCTAATTCCGTGCCAAGAACGGAATTACGGACATTTCAAATAAATTATGAACGTAATTCTGTTCGTCGAAAACTCGCTTGTTTTAATAACTTAAATGTACAAAATCAGTATTCTATTAACGTTAGTCGTTTAATATAATCCTAATTAATCCACAAAAAAGAATATTTTACAGGAAATAAATACCGATAAATTTTTATAGTCTTAAGAAAATGTTATTAATACCTTAACCTTTTCCAAAAGAAAATTGTCTCAAACAGCAAGTTTTTGTCGACCAACCAATCAAGGTATGATTTATGAACTTAAAATCAAAAATGCCAGCAAGAAAATCAAAATAATTGATTCTCAGCAATTCAGGGCGTGTATCGTAATATATTTTTTTTCAAAAAAGCTTAAATTTATCTTATTTTAAGGCTTTTTATAAAAAAGCACGGATTAATGTACTAGCCCGTAATATTGTACACTTACCTTATATATCAAAATGTTTATTTTATTTTTTTAAGTTTTATTTTAAAATGCATAACTAAGTAAAAAATCCTATCATACTACAAAATATGACATATGCCAATATTTCATGATAAGATGAAGAAATAATAACAAAATAATAAGTGAAAAACAAATTGTGAGAAATTTGCAGAAAACAAAACAAAACTAAATGCCAATAATCCAGCTGATGCAGCGCACCCCAGACGCACCGCCCACCACCTCAATCGAGGCACAAAGCCCACACATAACTACGTGTTGGTCCGATTCCTCGGAAGAGCTAATGAGCGGTACCGCTACGGAACGCTGCCCAGCTAAGACTGGAAGTGCTGCCGTTGACTAATTAAAGTTCGTCCGCCAGCACCCTAAGATATCGTCTTGGCTAATGACATCTCCTGCCATTGCCAGTGGTATGTGATATCTCACGCTAACTCATATGTCAATGGCAGGGACTGGAGTACGCAGGGTAGTCAGACCCGTAGATCAACATTGATCATAATCGATCAAAATCGATCCCTCCTACTTGAAAAGCAAATTTTGCGTATTCATTTTTGAATTCATCTTTAGTTGGCCCCTGCCTGCCATTATCTCAGAGAACGACCCTTTAAATAATTGTGAAATTCCAGGAACATGTTTTTATTACCATGCTATTTTTGAACTGTTCTTTTTAGTTGAAAGCATTCGAAATTCACAAAAGCTAGAATGCGTCTATATTATGCAGTCTCTTACACTCCATTTAATTGAAAAACTTGCAAAAACTGTTGGCATCTAAAAAAAAATAAAATGATACAGCCGAAAATATCAAAATTTACTCAACGGCTCTCGAATGTTTGGTTTTCCTAAGAGGCGTTTTGATTTGCGTTTCAGTTTAAAATGAATACACAAATTGTAATAACATCCGCGTATGTAAATTGATGCCTTCGAATTAATAATTAAAATCGGCATCTTATTATCAAAAATACACTCATTAGCTGGTATTCACCTATGCACTATTAATGCTTCTAGGTTTTGCTGTCGAAGATAAATAAAGGCAAACGCCAATCAGAATCCTCAAGGTGCTAGTCGCCATTGTTATTTTTTTTTAATCAAGTGGAGTGAAGATGATTCCGGATATGAAGATAGTTAACAAGATCATGGCGCAAAACAATAAAACCTAATTCGAATATATGCTCAATCTTTGTAATTGACAACCATTTTCATATTCGGTATCATCTCCACTGTATTTGAGTAAAAGATATGTCAACGGCAGTCAGGAAGTCAATCAATTTGATCAGGGTTTGTCAAATGATTCCGGTACACAACACCGTTCATACCACAGTTTAATTTTTTAATTTTGTCGAGTCATAAAATTTTCAAAAATTTGTGTTGCCCCATTTTCGTAAATATTGTGGCATCAAAGATTAAAAAAGAACAAAACAAATTACTATTTAAAAAACCAGCACTTGTCGAAAATTTTTGCTCTTGTCGAAATAACGTCTTTTCCAGAGAGTCATCACTGATTTTTTCGAACCAACATCTGTCAACATCTGTCAAATGCCAAAGTTAAAGAAGATTGATGTTGCTCCGAACCTACAACGTCAATAGAAAACAAATTAAATAATGTCAACACTCAACACCCCTTAGCTAATATAACTATAGGAAAAAATCGCTTAAACAACAAATTTATTTCGCTTAATTTCATCTTCCCTTCCCTTCCCCCCATAAAAAACAACAAAAATGAAGGATCTGACAAAAACATACCAAATTCATTTATATATCAAAACCAAATATATTTAATTTGCTTACACACAAATATTAATGAATTATTCAAACAAACGAATTATTATGTTCTTTCTTCTGGATTTTCTTTAAGAAAAATTTCTCTTCTTTTATTGTGGGAAAAAAAATGGAACAAAAAATTATAATTTGTTTAATTATTTGTTATTTGGTAAAGCGAATTATCAAAGTAAACGTTAAACATAATTTTCTTTTTGTTTAGAAAAAATTTCCTTTTTTTGGAGGGGGTTTGATTTCGATTTTAATAACAAACGACACAATTTTGGTTTGATTTTGGGTTTAACTTTTTTACATTTTATACAATAGCTAATCTTGCTTCAATGCAGATAAGCTTATCAAGCATAACAGTATTAAATTTACTGTTGAATTTAAGTAATTGATATTATCTGTATAATTCCATTACAAAATTCTTAATATACAATCATTTCCCAAACCAATAAAAAAAAATATAGTTTACTTTTCTTCCACCTTTAAACAAACATTAAACGGAATAAATACCGAAACACGTCTTGATTCCATTTAATCCAGTAAAATAAATTTTTCCGTTGGATTTTCTTAACAAAAACAACGTAATGTAGAAAATATTTAAACAAATAAAAAAATTACACTTTATCATTGTTAATTTAAAATAATACTGTACCATAAATCTTACAGTTAACTGTAAAAATAAACATAAACCGATGAAAAAAAAATAAACATAAAAAGTTCAACTGACTTATTTGTTGAGCCGCTAAAATTTTATGAGTAGATTTATGACTGGAATAAATCAGAAAGTCAAATACTAACTCATTGGATTTTCTGTAATTCCATGAATATGTTGTTATGTTTGTTAAACGATTGGTTTATGTAAAATTTTTTTGGTGTTAACACATAACGATAACATCAACATTGATGATACTAATGTGATAAGATTTATTTTGAATGTATGAGATCACTTTCGCATCAACAAATTATATTCTTAATTACAGTGTTAACATTAATTCCAGTTGAAATCTTTTGTATCTCAAAGATACATTCCCTAATAATTTATTATATGAAAGGAAATTATTTTTAATCTCCGATATATTGGAAATTTAATATTTTCAATTTAGAAAATATAAATGAATGAACACATTCGAAATCGAACTCAACCTTTTAAGCTCAAACGATATGATGGGATTTTTTTTGTTGTTAATGGAAATTGGAAAATATATAATTTTCAAACGATGAAAGTATTATGAGAGGATTTTTATGTAAGCGCTTTTATGGTGGGATTGTTTAATTTTGAATAATAAATAATTTTTACATATTTTTTTGTTGTTATTGGAATTTATGTCATGTAGTCAGGGTAATAATTCAGGAATCGATTTACTGAATTTTATTTAAATGAAATTACAGTTTTGTTGATAATTTTGAAATATGCGATTATAACCAATTTGGTAAGAACTTTGTTTACGAGATAGAGAGGAATCAACATTAAGCACATTTGTATCTCATGTTTAATCAATTCCGTATTTACTAGATTTTTTTTACTTGTGTTTGATATGTAGTTTCATTGATGTTGTTTCATTGATGTTTTTATCAATATCCGGATTGTAGATGTATTGCAATAGATCTTTGGTAGTTGTTGAGTTGTACACGAAATAATTTGTTCCAAACTCAATTGATTTAAATATAATTATATGGAGTTTAATAGATTGATGTAGTTCATCTAATTTAATTTCAATTGTTGTCACTGTTCATATGTAAATTCCACTAAGATTAAATTGTTATGTAATAGTAAATCAACTTCTCGATCGTCAACGCAACTAGTAAATAAGTTTCTTCATTTCTAATTCTTATATATTTGGTTACAATAAATTTTCAAACTGAATCTAATTTAACATTTATTTTGATGTCTTTACAATTATTAACAAATATTCACATCAATAACAACATCAATTTATATACAAATAGTAAACAAGCTCAAATCTTGTTAAATTTAATCAAGCAAATTCTTAAACTGCAGCATATTTCTAATAAGAACAAAATACGAGTATTTCTTCAAAAACAATATTAAAGAATAATATGTTTAATAATCATGAAAGTATGGCATATTCTTTCTTCCAATCTGTTATAATATAAATGTTAATAGATAAGTAACGCAATTTATTTAAAAGATAACTTTTAAATTAAATTAGTTGTTCTAATTTTTTAACTGTCAGCCATATGAATTTTTAATAAAAACTGACTAAATTGTTTTCCAATGTATTCATGGATTTGTTTGGAAATTAAATCAAAAGTAAGGAAGGTGCGATTGGAAATAAAAATTTGTTGAAATATTTTATCAGTGTTCGCCACAGATAAAAGTTTCTAAACAAAATGCCAATATAAAGCATTGCGACCATGATAATGCCCCAATTTGCAACACCTTTAAACTTTTTACAATCTGACGTTTTGGAGATAGGATTAATATAGCGTTATCAATTTGTACACTGTAAAAACTTAATGCTAAATTTACTGGGATTGTTTTAAATTGATACTGAAAGCTGGCCTACATTCATCTGTCAACAACAAACAAAATACTTTTTTCACGTTTTCCATTTACGGAACTGAATTATTGAAAATATCTCCCTTTATGTTAAATACTTTCATCACTCTATTGAATATAGCTCAAAACCTTATCGGCTCCTTAGCATATATGTTGCATCTTTTGTCAAAGTGTTATCAAATTAATTCACGAACGAATGTTGCATGTTCCCAACAAACACAAAACAGTGAAAAAATCATCTGTTGTACGGTGAACCTGTCTGAACCCTGCCACCTGTTTGTCCAATGTACCCCAAAAGCTAATAAAATCTTTTCCATAATGATTGAAACTTCATCAACATCTCATGCGTTTTTGTCATCCAACCACCCACCAACACAGACATACCCTTTTTTGTTTTGTTTATTTAGATTCAAGATGGTCCAAAACAGAAGATAAAATAAAATTTGGAAAATGTAAGATTTTTTTTGACCGATTGTATTTCGCACAATTTTCAATAGTTGTGAAGTAAATAGATTGACTCACGGCACACCGGATGCTCTGAACGTAATTATCTATGTGCTAAAAAACGAAAATTGATGGGAAAATGAAATGGGAATTATCTCAATTTATGATTTTGTCTTTATTTAAATTTTTCCACTTGTTTATTAAAATTTTGTAGATTTTTTCTCTTATTCATAAAATTTTTATAATTTTATTGTTGTAAATTAGAGTGGGCTTAATTTTCCAATATATCAACTCCTAAATTTTATTACCTAAAAAGACGTTACTCAGTTTTGAAATAAAACAAAAAATATATATTATCATCATTCACTTTTCTATTTATATTACTATCAAAAACCAGTAATGTTGAAAACCATTAAACAAAGAAAAGGTCGGTTTTATAGTTTTTATTGTGAATAATCTAAACAAACATAAAACTACCAAACCGCAAATTATTGAGTGAAATGATGATGAAAATTTAACAGTTCAATTTCGGTATTGTGCTTTTATTTACGATACTAAGTAAATTATCGAAACTTATTTTGTTTGATGAGAAGCAACCACAATTGCTTTTATCCTGTAACTAATGAAAAGGATGATTGAAAAAAAAATCTTAATCAAAATGGACATTTTTCAACAACTAACCATTAATTTTTGATATAATCCCTTTTGAAACATTAAACTAAATAATGTATTTTTCACGTGGAAAATGAAGCATCTAAAAATAAAACAACATAAATCATTCGTTGTTTCACACCCGCTTTTGTATGTAGTAAAAGGGCAAAAAGAAAACCCTTTTCTTAATTTAAATCTATTTTAATGTAAAGTTAAAACGATTCTATTTAAAATGTTGAAATCATTCATTCGAACTTAAAATTTTAATGTTTTCAACAGGACTTTGTTGATACAGTGAAAATGTCAGATTACAATTATTTAAAATTAATACTCGTTTCTTTCAGAGTTTTGTGTTGTCTTGTTTAATTAAAATAATTTAAAAAAATTAATTCGGTTGAAGAAGTTTTAATTCTTTCACAATTAATACGAACGTCATTGTCGTATATCACAGTAAACATTAAAATTAAATTCAAACAAACTACATCATCTCATGACCAATTTCACTTAGTTTTTCCATCGTCATAATTAAAATCTAACAACAATAGAAAGAAAAAGTTTTTCAATTGTTTTTCATTTTAAATTTTATGAACTAAAAATTTTAAATTTGTTTTTTCCTATCCTATCCCAGAAAAATAAAAACTCATGTTTTTCTAATGTTTTTCATAATAGAAAATTTCCTAAAAGGATTTTCAAAAATTAGAAAATTTTAGTGTCACACAAAAATAAATGAAAAATCGAACAGAGTAAAAGAAACGTAAATGAAAATCTATTTTTAACTTTTTCTTTTCGTGTTTAGCTTTTCACTTTTTTTTGGGAATTTTAAGAGAGCAAAAAATTAAACGAATTATAATGTTATTTTTTTGTTTTTGTTGTATTTCGTGTAATGAATATAAAATAAAATTTTTAACTATTTTCATTAATAAATTAATTAATTTTGCTTTAATTAATTGTCCTTACTTTTTGATTCAGTTGCTTGTATTTTTTTTTTGTTTCGTTTTTAGTTGTACGGCTTGGGATTTAGGATTTAATTAACTTGAAGATTAGTTGAAGAAAAATGAACATTGAAAAAACTTGTGTCGTTTTGTGATGAAATTTAATAACAATACAATTCATATATGTTGTATGTAGACCCATTGCAAAGGGTTCAAATATATATTATATATAAGTATGAGCAATTTCACGAAGATTCAACAACGTTTTGACTTGACCCCTATTAATTTTGATTGGTTTTTTTTATAGATAGTCTTTCATAAATAAAAATACAAGTTCTCTTAGAATTTTTTTTTCGACCAGGGGTCTTCACAGGATGCCCCTCAATTTTTTGTTATTTTGTGATGTGAGTGCATTTTGAAGAGCGATTGTAGAAAAACTACTCAATCGATTTTCATAAATGATATATCGGTGAATAGGTATTAGAACAGAATTTAAAAATGTACACTGTTAATTTTTTAAATAATTTTTCACGGTGTAACATAAGAAAAAAAATGGTGTAACATAAGAAAGGATGGCGCTACACCTTTTTTTTTAAACTAAATTGAAGCTTATTTTTTATCTAACTACTTGTGAAAGTTTAGGACATGCGTTATTTTTTGTTTTAAAGATAAAATTAGTTGTAAATATGACTGTCGGGAATCAGTTTTTTTGTTCTGATGGAAAATTATAAAAATGGCGTTATAAACTAAAAGATTTTTAAATATTTTATTATTAAATGGACTTTTTAAAATATTATAAAAATTATATATGTAGTACAATATTTTATTATTGAATTGAAATATTTTATTTTATTATTGAATAAACTTTTTAAAATATCATACAAATTATATATGTAAGTTAAAGAAAATGAATATAGTAATTAGAAATTATTTACTTATTTTACATTTCAAAGTTTCTTCTGAGTTGGAAAACATTTTTGCAATTATTGCAGAGGTTTACTTTTTTAAACCAAATGACGAGTAGCATTACTTCCAAATATATCTTGAATTTCCTGCATTTTCATTTCTTGCGGTAAAATTGACAAAATTTTTTGTTTTTCAGCAGAATCCCCATTGTGGAAATGTCTATTTAGGTTTCTAATAATTTCTTCATAACGTTGCCTTATTTTTGCATTTTCAGACAGCTCTAATACTTCTCCAGTCAAAAGTTCCTGAATAGACTTAGTTATTTATATGGCTTTTTGTTTTCTGTAGTCGAGACTGCCATACAATTGTTTTTAAGAGGTGAAAGATAATTCGATATATGCGACACAATATGTATTTTTAAATTATTAATTAACTCATCACGCTTAGAGTTAATCAAGTTTGGTATTTGAACGTAATCTCGATTAAAGCTGGCACCAATCACTTGATCGGCTTGCGTTTCATCTGAACCCCGATTATGGAATGCGATATACGTTGAAAGCCCGGTGCTTTTAAAAAATATTGTATACAGACACAAAATTTTTCGTAATTGTATTAGTAATTAAAATAAAAAATAATAAAATGACAGTAGACCAATATTTTGTGGATATTTTTATGTAGGCATTAATTTGCACTGTAAGATGTCAAATAAACATTACCTTTTGAGGTGCTGTTTTCATATTGCTTATGAGAGGAAAGCGCATAAGAAGGAACAATTCTTGAAGGACTTGTTAATTTATTGTAGGCTTATGACTTTTTGGTTAAATGGAACCAAAATTCATTTTAATTACTTGTAAATTGTTTCATTTTGTAAATTGTTACGAGTTTAAATTATATTGTTCAAGATGCTGATGGGGTGGGATGTGAAAAGGGTTATTGCGTCAAAGGAGATTAAAATAATAGTCTTGATGATTCAAATAAACTGAGACTTATTTAGTTTTGAGAGCAAATGAGCTTTTAACGTTAAAAATGTTTGAAAAAATGTAAATAACCATAACTGCAAGACACAAAACATACCCTACGAAATCAATTGCAAAGCATACACTAGTTGCTTTGTATGCAAATTTTCCCAGTACCCAAATAAAAAGATCCATCAACGCTCCGTTGACTCCAAAAGAATGTTGAACTGTCCAGAAACTATACCAAATATAATCAACAAATCCACCAATATTCCATAAATTGCACACATCATTTGCACTTTAAACTAATATTCCTAACTTCAATGTACTCCAAAATCCTCTTAATATCACCCATTCATCACCAAAATGCGACGGTTGGTCGGAACCCGACGGTTGGTCGGAACCCGACGGTTTTTATAAAACTGAAATAAACAATTAAACAATTTTGTTGAAACGTCAAACAAATTTTTGTTTCAAAATAATTTGTAAAAACGTAGTAGTTTTACAAAAAAGTAATTGATTTTAGACAAATATCATTACTGATACACTTACGCCAAAAATTGAACTTTTATCGCTTTCGCATTCCATAATCGTCCTGATGTTTCATTTGAAGATGCGTCACTGCATCGTCACCCACTGTCAATGATGTTGATAAATCTGAACCAGAAGGTAGTGTTGCTTAAACTTAAATAACAAGATGAACATATTCGCTTATTCTCTATTGCACTAATCCCAAGAACATCTAAAAGTTGTCGATCATTCTCTGTGATTTTCCTTTTATTTAAAGAACACTTAGAATTTGAAAATGGTTTAACGTATCTATATTCCCTCATTTTAGAAAAATTAAATTTTGAAAGTTTTTGTTAAAGTAATAGAATTTAACTGATAGTGACCAATTAAAAACTTCATTTATATAACAAAAACGGGATTTAAAATACTAATGCAGGCATCAATAAAGATTATATACACCTATTTTTTATGACCAAATATCATTACTCTACATTTGTTCACCTGAGCATCTAGTCCCTGGGCCTTCACCTACATAATTTTGTGATTACGACATATTTTATACTTCGTGATGCGCCTGTCCTTGCCCGAGCCCGAAAACATTTGTTCTGTGATTTTTTTCAAATCGGCCGTTTTTTTTTCGGCAAGCTCCGAAAAAAGCCGATTGCCCGGGGTCTTGTAAATTTTTGTTTTTTTTTAACTATGGGGGTTGGAAATTTGATTTAGAACACAAGGGTAACCTTGTCTGACAAAAATTTGTCTGCTATTGTCTAGTCCGACAACCCAAACATCCAAAATGTCAGTTGTCGGACTCGACAATAGCAAACACATTTTGGTCGGACAAGCTTACCCTCGTATTCTAAAACAAATTTCCAACCTCCGCAGTCAAAAAAAATAAATGTGGTAGCAAATTTACAAGATCGCGATCGGCAATCGGCATTTTTCGGAGCTCGCCGAACGCAAAAGCGGCCGATTTGAAAAAAATCATAGAACAAATGTTTTCAGGCTCGTCAAGGACAGGCGCATCACGAAGTATAAAATATGTGGTAATCACAAAATTATGTAGGTGAAGGCCCAGGAACTAATCTGTTCAATCTTTTGAAATCTTTGTCTTAATTACAGCCATATATAATTTAAAATCCTTAAGATGGTTTTTATTTATTTTTAATCCTTTTTAACCCATATTATTTTACGGCTATACTCACCTTTTTCAATCATGCATATCTAAAAACACGGCCTCCTTTTAATGAGATTAACAGTGTTTTTTTTTTGGATGGTGTTTTTTTAAACGGCTTAACTTTCACAGGTAATTAAATAAAAACAAACTTCAATTTTATTTAAAAAAAAATAAAAAATGTGGGTATAGATGCTAGCGCCATCTTTTAATTTTGTTTTCTTATATAACACCGTTAAATAGGATTAAAAAACTAACAATGCACAATTTCAAAAATTTCTTTCTAACACCTATTCAACGACATATCATTTATGAAAATCAGTTAAGCAGTTTTTCTACAGTCGTTCGTCAAAATGATTTCTACATAATAAACTTACAAAAATTCAAGGGCACCCAGTGAAGGTCTCTGGTGGAAAAAAAAATCTACGAGAAGTCGTATCATTTATCAAAGGCTATCTATAAACAAAAAATAAACCAAATTAACAATTAAGTTGCTGAACTTCACTGAAATTGCTCATATTTTCTTTATTGTACATATATAATTTTATAATATTTTAAAAAGTTCATTTAATAATAAAATATTTGATATTTAACATAAAAAAAAATCTCTTAGTCTATAACCAAAATTATTATTATTTTTATTATTATTTTATTATTTATTATTTTTATTTTATTATTTTTTTATTATTTTTATTATTAATATTATTTTTATAACCAAAATTCTTTTCTTCTCTCAAAAATGTTTTAAAATTATTTATGCTTGAGGAATGAATGTTTTGTCTGATTTTTAAGAAAATTTTTTACTATAACATTTTTCAGAACTTAATGTGTTCAAAAGAAAGTTAACGAAATAATAGAAAAACAAAAGATTTTATACATAAAATAAATAAAATTTAAGTGCCAATATAATGTAAGCTAGAAAAATAAAAACTTTCAGTGAAATATTAAAATTTAAAAAAAAAAATCATAAAAATGTTGAAATTTATTTTAAAAACTTTTTTAAATCAAACAAAAATTTAAATAAAGCCAAATTTTAAATAATAAATAATTTTTTAAAAATATAACTAAATAATTATAACTTAAGTAAAAAAAAATTTTAAAATAATTTTTGTAAATTATAATATGCAGTTTATGACATTCAATTCACTTCTAATGTTTGATATTGTATTTGTATTTTTTTTATTTTTGGTTGGTGTGACATGTCTTGTCTATTATTTACCACCCGTCAAATCATCACAATCGGTGAATTGTCGACATAACCATCATCAATATATAAATCATACATATAGTAGTAGTTGTGCTAATAATCAATTAAATAACAAATATAATATTGCAAATAATTTAAATAGACGAAATTCATTAATTGATATAAGTGATGAATGTTGTGGCGGTGATGGTTACGAACATTTGTATTCGTTTAGGGAAATTATTGATGTTGAGAAATCTTTACCATCAACATCGTCGGGATTATGTAATGTTAAAACATCACCGAAATGTTGTTTTGTTAAAGCACAACCTACTGATTTAAAAGAGTGTACCGGACCCGTTGATAATGTATAGGATTGGTAGGTGTACTATATTTTTGTATATTTTTATTATATTAATAAATAAATAGTAATAAATAAAATGAAAACCTAACAAAACAATTTTTTTTCTTTCAGGTAAGTCATCAACCTTTAGTTACATGTTTTAAAATCGTAAGTAGCAGCCAAACTAAGTCTTTAATGATTAGATTGCTATATCCTTATTTTTAGCAGCTTCATTATTTGTTACCATTAAACTGATAAGATTTATCTCTTGGCTTTTGCTTCCTTTATTATGTTATTACGGTGCAGTTTTATGACTTTTTTGTACAAAATTTATAGGCATCTTTTGTATAGAAAAGTATGTTTGAAATAATCGATTCTTTGTACGATAAATAAAATTCTTAAGTAAAACAAATCTTTTTAAGTCACAAAAACATAATAAAATCCTTTCATATCATTGTTACATACCACAAAGGTAAAATATTTATAGCAAATAAGAAAATGTTGAAAGAAAACTAATCTTGTAGAATTTTAATAAATTTTTTGAGAAAAGCAATATATTTTGATAAAGAAAAAAACGGTGTGGTGGGTGTGAGGAGAAAGTGAAAAATTTATTGTGTTTGAATTTATTGCGTTAAAAAGAACCCCATTTTTTTAAAAATTGGTTTGTTATTCTCTTCTCTATATACTCATCCACGATTTTGATGAAACGTAATTTCGAGCTCTAAAATTAAACGAAAGCATCATATTAGTTTTTGAAAAAGTTATATTAAGTGGTACAATATCATACAATGAATTGATCAATTTAAAATTCAAGTTTCGATGTTAGCTTTCGATGAAATCCAGTTTAATACAATTTTTTAGTAAAATTGTAGTAAACATAAAGTTATTGAGTTATTTCCAGTGATTATTTAAGTAAAATATTTTATAATGGACAAACAATATTTTGTAATGGCATGAAGATATATTTGAGTTTTGCAATTTTTCTCAAAGTGTATTATGAACATTTGCTGGCAATTTCTGATAATGTAATTTCAAAAAAACTACGTTTGGTTATAACAATATCGAATATGTAACTGTTTCTGTTAATTATAGGAAAAAGACATTTTTCTCTTGCATATTTAAAAAAAATTGCAATAATTCTATAATTTTGAATGTTACATTATAACTTTGAATGTTAAGATTTCCATGCATAGGTAACTCTGGATATGATCGAAATAACGGGATATTGTAACAGTTAATTATGAATCAATATTTTATAAACTGTCAAACTGTTTCTTTAACAAAATATGATATGTTCCGTGAGCTCATAATCATGTTTACGGTTGGACAGTTCCAAAACGAGGTGACAAAATATATCATGCTTACTGTGCACATTAGTTTTAGTTTTACCTTCTGACGTTTTGCACCAATCAAGATAGAATGTGATTGGATACCTAATTGACATTTCTAAAAGCCACCTATTCGAAAAGTCTTAAAAATTTTCCAAAAATTTTTAGGAAAAAAAAAATTAAAAAAATTTCTTTTTTATTTCCATTCAGCCTTTGAAAATCAATATTTACTGTGCTGTGACCTACCTAGGAATGACAAACAACGCACCGTTTTTTGTACAGATAACCAAAAAATAAAAATAGAGCATTTTTGTTACCCCATAATAAAAAAACGAAGACATAGAATAATATTTCAAAGTGATTGTTTTGTTAGGACATAATACATCACACATAAAAGCGGAAGAATGGAATGTTTTGCAATATGTGTGTGAATAATAGAATGGTAAGGATAACAATTTCTTAGAATTCTAAAGAAAATATATTTATATTGAATTATTTTATGTATGTTTAGGTTGATATTTTTGTTGAAGATAATAAAGAGATGTAAAGAGGATATGCTAAGATATTCTGTGCATGAACATAATTTTATTTTTAGAAAGTTTACTTAAGTTGTTTATTATTACATACGCAAGAATTTACACAAAATGTTGGTAGACTGGAAGGTACACTTTTAATTCCCTAAAGCAAAAAAAAACACATATGTTTATTGTTTACACTTTTCGTAAATTTTCATTTAAATAATATTTTCATGTTCTACACATATGTATTTACATAATCAAATCCTTCTGATATAATTTTAAACTTGCTAAACAAAAAAAAAATACAGCTCAAATCAATTTCAATTTATCTTTAAATGTTTTTTAAGCTTACAAAGCGAAGTTTCTAACAGGTTTGATTGAAATATTTGAATAATAGATTTCTGGATCAAAATAAATTATGTAAATTTATCGCAACAGGTCGTCTGATTTATTCAAATAAATGCTGGGGTGAAAACAGGACGAGAAAGACTAACATATTCTATTTAACCTAAATTAATCCAGCGTTTAACCTAAGTTTTTGTTTGTTTAGTTCCTTTCTTGTTTATTTTTGATTTGGGTTCCACTTACTGCTACTAAAGTAAAGGTGTCAATAGTTTTATAAGCTATTAGACCAGTGCAGATACCTTTTGAATGGTAAGAATGAAAAATGGTAAGAATTAGTAACAGCATGAAAACTGTTGGAAAAGGTAAAAAATATTGCGCAAATGATGGATAAAATAAAATTTTTTTAAATTCAAATTTAGGCATGTTTAATTATAATATAACGTCTCTGAATAAAATTAATATAACGTCTCTGAAATTATAAATTAACATCTCTGAATATCCGAAGATACCATGCCAACTAGGGATAAAAATGTAAATTAAAGTTGATCCGAGCTACGAGGGTGAGGTGAGCTTTAGGGGTAAAAAATGGTTTTTTACGATTTTCAGCGAAACAAGACTAAATTGTGTGAAAAAAAAAATTTTTTTGGGGGATAAAAATTAAAAACGAAAAAACCTTTTTTTCTCGGTATATTCTATTTTTCATGGCAAATTTTAGGTTATGTGAAAAATTGGTTTATACAAAAGTTATAGACCTTTTTATTACCTACAACTTTAATAGAGATGGATAGATAGATAGTAGACTATCTGTCAAGAGGAAAACATTGGCAATTCTTTTTCTCTTGAAATTTTCAAAAAATAAATAAATATATTTAGTGAAAATAAATATATTTATATGTGAAAATAAAAGTAAACCTACGTGGATATTGACAACCTTTATGGTCCACCCGTATTGAAGAAATAAAAATGTCAATGGATTATACACCGGACCTATTCATAGAATCTCCCGGTGCCACAAACGAAGAAGACAACGACAATTCATAAGATGAATACCAGCCACAATACAGAGAAATTGGAGCAATTATAAGGATAATTCAAGTGAATGTTGAAGGATTAACAAAATTCAAAGTTGAATACTTATCCAGATTTCTTGAAGAACAGAAGTGCGATGTTTTGCTTATGAAAGAAACCCATATGATAGATAATGACCATCTAACAAATTGTGGTACTATAACAAACTGTTGTGTTGAGAGTATCTACCATCAGCACCATGGCATTTCTACATTTGTTAAAAGTACACGACGAGTGCACATTAATTGCAAAGTCATATGTAAATGATATTGCTGTATTAGCCATCAAAATTAAGGATGTTACAATCATAAATATTTATAAACCACCTAAAACTACGTGGAATGCTCATTTACCAACGTTTCCCCACCCTTCTGTATATGTAGGAGATTTCAATAGCCATCATTCCTTATGGGGCTATAATGAAGACGATGAAAATAGTGAATTTATTACAAATTGGGCATTAGTAAATGGACTCCATCTTATGTTTGACCCAAAGAAAAAGCCATCATTTCACTCCAGCAGATGGAATAGGGGCTATAATCCAAACCTTTGCTTGTCTCGCTTGACACTGCTCGAAGTGCAATGCCAGCCACACGAACAGTGCACAATAAACTTCCTAGAAGCCAACATCGCTGTATTCTTCTGTAAGTTGGAATAAATATTCGAGTTGTTGAGTCATTGCCAAAGCCTAGATGGAATTTTAAAAATGCCGATTGGACAGGTTTTTTAAAAGCCATTGATATGAATATGCGTTGGATTCCTCCAACTATTGAAAACTATAATCGGTTCACTGCTGTCGTTATCTCAACTGCCAAAAAATTTATTCCCAGGGGATTCCGAAAAACATACATCCCTAACTGGAATGAGAATTGTGACAGACTATGGCAATTATATCAAGAAACCGAATTTAAACATGCTAGAACTGAGAAATGGATCAACTTAGTGGAAAAATGAACTTTTCACATTCAAGCCGTGAAGCTTGGAATTTGCTAAAGAAATGGAGTGATTCCAATACATCAAAGAACACCATAACATCTGTTCACCCAAATCAAATAGCATCTAGAATGGTTAAAAATTCCAAATTTCCCATTCCAAAAAGAAGAAAAAGGGCCGTAATAAATCAATATCGTACCTTAAAAACTAAAATATTTGATTCACAATTTGGTTCTCCTGTAAATATTGACGAGGTTAAGAAAGCAATTTTACATCTGAAACCACTCAAAGCAGCTGGTTATGATGAGATCTTTCCAGAATTTATTTTACACTTTACAAAAAATGCGATAAAGTGCTTATCAAATATGTTCACTGATTGCTACAACAAAAGTAAAATTCCGAAAACATGGAATATGACAAAAGTAAGAGCGATCCCGAAACCAGGCAAACCAACTCATCTTGCAGAAAATTAACGTCCCATATCCCTACTTTGCGTACCCTATAAATTATTTGATAGAGTAATTTATAACAGTTTTTCTTATCAATACCACGAAAGAAAGCGATGGATGGCAATAAATCAACTTTTGTTGTGAGATGCAATTCAATTTTTCGATCAGTTGATGTTTGATTTTAAATCAAAAGTAATTTAATTAAAATTATAATCAGTTCATGTTCAATGATTTATTAAACTAGTTAGTTTTGGATTTGAAACCAAAAAATATTTATATTTTTGGAAGTTAGCGTTTGATTTTAAAATCAAAGAAAAATGAATAAAAATTAAATAATAAAATTAAATAATAATAATAATAAATAAATTTTTTACGGCATAAAGATGTTTAAAACTTTGATTTAATTTGCAAGTGTTTTTATTTTTTCAAGCTTTGAACGATTTTAATTGAAATAAATAAATGGGACTATACCACTTCATCTTGGTTTTTTGTGAAGTGTAGATAAATATTGTGGGCTTGAAGAAATTAATAGAAAACAGAAAATGTCAAATGTTTTATTATAGCTGGAAGAATTTTTGGACATGCAATTAAATATGCTTGCATGGCACATTGTACGTTGGAATACGTTGGTGATAACGTGGTGATATAATAATAGCAAAACTACCAACAAATCCAACAGTGCATATGTGCAAAAGAGTTGTCGGCTTACCGGGTGATAAAATTATAATTCGAACATAATTTAATCCAATTTCAAATAGTCAAAAACATAATTCAAAAGTTGGATACAATTATAAAAACGATGAAAACAATTTCGACGAATCCACTGATCTAGACAATTTTGGGAAACATAAAATAAAAATTGGGGAATTCAACAAGCGACATACAAGAACGAAAGTCGCTTGCAACATTGAAGTCAACAATCAACTATAAGATTAAGGTTAGATTTTATTGTTATATACTATTTTATTTCTTCTTTTTTTATTATTTTTCGTGAAAAATCATCGATTGAACGTGGCAACATTAATAATTTTATTTTTTCTTCTATCATAGTTCCGCCATTGTGATAAATAATCAAGGCGCCGATTAATTCGTAATTCTTATACAACCATCAAACTGTTGCCTTGTTAGAATTATCTGTGAGGCAAGAATTATTGTGAGGCAAGATTTTTTGTGAGGCAAGATTTATTGTGAGGCAAGATTTATTGTGAGGCAAGAATTATCGTGAGGCAGGAATTGTTATAAAGTGAATTTGTAACGAGTGAATTGGGACTTGCCTTGATCATCCACTTTATTTCTATGGGAGGCGATATTTTGTTGGACACAGTGTTTTGAATAGTCTGGCTGCCATTTTGCTTCATCATTCAACCCAGTGCTTCGTGAAGATTATTATTATTAGATTGTGAGGCAACTATATTACAATTATCGCTTCATTACTAAAGTATTGTCTTAATAAAAACAATTGTAAGGCAAGTTCAAATTTTATTATTATGAGATAAATGAAGGGCGACGTTCGTTAATTATGCAAAATATTGATACGTGAGGCGAGAATTTAATAAACAACATTTTTCGAGCATACTACAATTTTTACATCATTACTTCAACTATTTGCATCATAAATATTTATGATGCTGGAGCCTAAGGCGATTAGTTTATAAATTATCTTCAAATGCACTCATTACTCAACATATTGCTTCATAATAGTATTGGATTGTGATTGTGAGGCAACAAATCAAAACATCACAATCGATTTTTCTTCAATTATTGCCTAGTGAATTTTAAGGGCGTATCCTTGTCACTCTCTGATGTCAAAATGTCATCATCATTTAATCATCAAAACATACAGTCCACTGCAACATTGGAGATGTGACAAATACAATTTAAAAGCTGTCAGGAACCAGCTGTGGAGCCACTGCCAGTACTCTGAGAATTTCAGCATTATCTCTTGTGTACTCAACAGCAGAATATTTCGCACCCGTATGGAATCATAGCATTCACACACGACACATTGATAAAAAATTGAATGGTTGCATGCGAACAATTTCTGCTACTATAAAATCAACACCACTTATTTGGCTGCCAATTTTATCAAATATTGCTCCTCCAAAATTACGAAGAGAAGTTTCACTGGTTTGTGAGATTACAAACATACTGAACAACACAAATCTACCGATTCATGCTGAATTGAATAATCGAGATACAAATAGATTACTTTCCAGATTGCCCCTATGGTCAAAGATTAACTTGTTAGGAAACCTAAGTGAATATTCAATAAATAAAAGATGAATTGATATTTTTGATAATGATGACTTTGTTAATAAACATTTAATCGAAAATCCATGTTCAGAAGTTTCTGGGTTCCATGAATCTCGTCGACGATGGACAATAATTAATAGGATACGCAGTAATCATGGAATGCGCTGAAATTGATAAATTTATTTAAGAGATGTGATATTTTGTTATTGAAAAGTTAGGAATCTACAATGTGGTAGCACAATTTAATTTTAATTTTAATAGATTCAATTAATATGTCAATATATTTTCTAACTAAAGTTCAAATAAGTTTAATCTTTAAAAAATTCGAAACAGAATTTATTTAAGATAGTTAGTACATTATAGTAAATTAAGCCGATCAAATATACCCTACCAATGCTGAACTCAACAAATACGATTCTAATATTTCACCTGCATGTGACTGTGGACACCCTCAGTAAACCGTTTTTCATATATATAATGAATGTATTCTTCGGCGATTTATTGGAGATCTAAATGAGCTGCATCAACTAACAGAAAATGCTATATCTTGGATTAACGGCTTGGATATTCATCTCTAAACAATATAAATTTATATTGTTTTTTGTTTCTTCATTTGTAAATAAATATATACGATTAATAATAATACCTACAACCTTACACTTTTTTCGATAGAAGTTTTAGTTTCTTATTCAACAGTTTTCATGCTGTTACTACTTTTTTCCTTACTAATAACTATTTGCACTGGTCTATATCTGCTTACTGCAATATTTTTTCCATTTTCAAAATTGAGTCACTTACTAATCGCTTTCTTACTGTAGTTTATTGCTACTATTTGAGAAAATGCAAAGTTTATGTTTCCTTTTATTTTATTTTTTTTGTTTCGTTATGCGTTTCGTTTTTATAACATTATATTTATTTTTTCGGTACGTTATTTCGTTATGAAACAGAAAAATATTATATTTAAATATGTTAAAACGTTATAGTTACATTATTTTAAAATTAAATTTAATCTTAAAAATATACTTAAGATTTTACAAAATGCTCATTATTTTATCACAAATATCAAAAAATTTTAGAACTACCAAAACCTTTCGTTAAAGCTTGCACAGAAATTGTAACAGCAGAGCTTTTATACAACCGATGTTTGTGCTTTGTTTTCATATATTATACATAACGTCACAAAAAAACGAAATGAAATATTAACGTTATCGTTACGTTTAACGTTATTGTAACGCAAATTAATTTTTAAAACGTTATGAAAGAAATTATTATTAATAGCATATTATTAATATTAATAATAAATTGTTTTATAAATTAGAAAATAATAGTTTTTCGACAAACATTATGTATTTTACTTATATTGTTACAATAACAGTAAACATATTCTTATTATTAAAACTATTTTATTGAAATTTTAAAGAAATGAGAAGAAAAATTAGGACCAAATGTATTGGAACACTTTTCGATAGTAAAAATCGATAAAAATTCAGTCCAAATGCAATCTTATAACTTTTTATTATACAAACAGTGTTTTTCTAATGCTGCTGTTGGGACTTTTTCTGTGTGCATTTTATATTTTAAATAAAAAATACACCTTTAAGAACAAGTAAATTGGCTAGTTAATTATCTACTATTGATGCTACCTAGTCTGGAGCTTGACTTGAGACGTTTTAAGAGTGTGTGACTTCCCTCCTACAATGTGTGGTTTTCTCGTGTTTCCTTTAAGCCTTTTGTTCAAATTGTCCTACCGCAAGATGGCTTAATTGTAGAAAACCAGATCTCGGGATTGAGACCTTTTACTTCTAGATTTTTTTACATAATTTACTTTTTATTGTTTTGGATTTCTTTATACGTCATACCACAAGGTATGGTATTACCCCTTCAATCACCACTCCACGGCGGTAAGGATCCTGCAAATCCTAAGTGAAAAGCTGAAGTTAAAAAGGATAAAGGGTATGATTGTTGGGTTACATCCATATTCCATCGCCGCCCAGGATTGTTTCTTCGTGGTTTGGATTTTTTCGAAACCCGATCCATTTCATCTTATGCTCAAATTCTAACTACCATGTTCTTTGATTTTTTTTCTCCCAGAAAGCGTATACGCTGTTGTTATTTTGAAGGAAAGTAGCTAAGTGTACAGTGACATGGCTCCAACTTGACTGGAGAATAAGCACTAAACGTGATAATTTTTTTAATGAGAAGAAATGAAATTTTTAACACTTAACCGCATTCCTGTTACAGAATTTAGCTTCTGATACCACGACCGCCTACCTAGTTAGCTTAGGTTTTCATTTGTGGTACCTTATCTGATGTTCTCCCAAAAACAACTATTAATAAAATAGGATGCTGCGGCTGAGTTTTCAACAATCTGGTGAGAAATTGACGTTCAAGAAATAATGGTGTTAGCGGTTTTTCTCTAGACCACGCAATTGTTTGCAATTCGTCAATAGTATTTTCGTTATTCCAAGGTATCATTCCTATTCAGGGTAGAAAGTAGCTACGAAAGTAGCAAAGTAATTTTCAACAAAATTTACTCATCAAAAAATAAATATATGAAGTTGTCTAAGCTTCGACGTATTTCTAATTTTGAGAATGACTGTAAAGTAACGATCCACAATTACATGGCAACCCTTGGTCCAAACCTGTGAGTCAAGCTAGGAGATATTTTATTTTTCCAATAGAATCTTCCAGCTGATAGTGAAATGATAAAAAATCATTTAGCAAGTTAAGCCACTGGTAACAAAGACTTTATTTTTTAAAGCTTTGCCTACAAAAAAAGGAGATTGCTTTAATATCAAAAATCAATTTGATATCTTCGGAGGTCGTGTATTTTTAATATGATTGAAATTATCTTCAAATAACGGACATCTTAGACTAATACATGTTAATACCTAAATATGGCAATATTTATTGCCGTTGCACAACAATTCAGCATTACAAACTAGTTTTCTTTGTTAGAATGGATCAAAAGAAATCTTCTTACGACATACATTTTTAATTGACTAAACCAGCAATTTAACCTTAATAAAACCACTAAATTGCAAGGAAGCCATTAAAATTAAAATGTTAAGAAATATAGAAAATTAATCTCTAAACATTTCACACAATTCAAATTAAATCAACCCAAATTCGTTCGATTTTACTTCAGTACAGGTATTTTATTTCGTAATTACTACACGCGCACTTCGATTTGAAAATAATAAAAGAAAATTAATCTTAATTTTCAATAAACACAACCCTTCTTTTATTCGTTGACCTAATTTTCTTATTTCACAGTTGGATACCACAACATGAAAACGAGCACAAGTTATGCAAATTGAGTTCGAATAAAAAACGGAAAAAAATTAATTAAAACAATTACCATAGTTTTGTTTCAACTTTTGCATAAAATTTAATAATTTTTATTTCAATTAAATTCTAATATAAATATAATATCTAATATCTATACAGAAATGAATGAAAAAGTTTTGACTTGATGGTCGGAAAATATCCTTTATAGTATTATTGCAGAGGATATCATTATATTTTGGATCCATTATATATATTACCAAAAAATTAATTATGTTAAGTTGAAGTGGCCAATTTGACATCAAGGCTAATATTTATTCAAAAATATAAATTAATTGATAAATTAATTTAAAAGATGTGATATTTTGTTATTGAAAAGTTAGGTATCTTCAATATGGTAGCACAATTTAATTTTAATTTTAATAGATTCAATTAATATGTCAACATATTTTCTAACTAAAGTTCAAATAAGTTTAACCTTTAAAAATTCGAAACAGAATATATTTAAGATAGTTAGTACATTATAGTAAATTAAGCCAATCAAATAGTTCAACTAAATAATTCGTACATTTAACATTCTATCGACCCATGTAGTACATATTTTATCTTATTGCTTCCTTTTACAACCATAAACCTTAATAGAGAAGATCATTAGCATGTAAATAATAAATCAATTTCTATTCAAATTTTTTCGACCTTTTACTTATTTACTTCCTTTCATTTAAATACCTCAAAAAAATCCGTAAAGAAAATTATTTATTTTTTCAACGTCATGAACTTTTTAAACGAATAACAAGAAAAAATATAAGCTGAGAACCAAAATGTTATTCGGTTGTTGTTTTCAATCTGTATTGTCGAACTTTTTTTGATTTAAATTAGATTCGATAATTTATTACAAATAATTTCCTTTTAATGTTTAATTTGTATAGACAATTTTTTTTTTCATAATTTCCGGCAAATAAGGGAACAAATCAATTGAAATATTAAGTTGATGAAAATTTTAATATTTTTTTTTAATGATGTGTTGTAAGAACTTTGATATTATTTATGGATATTAGATTTCGAAAATTACCTGCAATGTTTTCGGTTCCAATATTTTTAAGGATATTGATTTATTTTTAAATTCGATGAACATTTACAATTGAGTGGATTTTTTTTTTCGTTACAGTTAGAGCACTCACTCTTAACCTACGTCTCCTTTTGAAATTACAGGATATGGAGTGATCATCTCAATATTCTTGAGACGTTTTCTCAATTTAAAGTGTCCTGTAAGAACACCGCGCAGTATTCTTAGGTTGTTCCTACTTGAATCATAAGCATATTTTTGTTCTCTTTTAGTTGGACATTTCAATGAATTTTTTAATCCGTCCTAGATCCGTCGCTTTTTTCAAGGCTTCAAAATATTCCACCCTTTCTCTCTGCCCTTCTTCTTTTTTACGTATCTTGTACTTAGTTCTGAAATTGGTTCAGAGCTGACAAAAGCGCTAATGCATTTTTCCTTAGTATCATAATCCTCTTTTACATCATTCATCATGCATTCAACTTCAGAAAGGGATTTCAACTTTATAGTAGTTATTCTTATTATTAAGTTTTTTGACTTTTATTTGTTGGAATTTTTTATTCATTCTGCTACATCCTATGTCACTTGTGTATAGAGTCATTCATGATTGTTTCTAATCAATATGCCACATAGTCAATACGGCAATTTTTTTTTTTTTGGGAAGCTGGGGAGAAATCAAACTCAAGTAACTTTGGGAATCATTTTTCACTTTAGAAACTTAAAAACTTTTTAATGTAATTAAGTATAAAGTTTATTCAGAGAAACACAAAATGGATTTCGAATTAAAAAAAGAGTTTAAAGTTTAAACAAAACGCATAAAAGAATCCAAGAAATTTCCATTATTGAACATGTGTCGCATATTGATTGGAAATGATTAATAACAAATCCCTTAGGATGTTACAAAATAAGATATTCCCCATCCTACTAATTAACTGACTGAGGTCAAAAAATTTCATAATATCCAAGAAAAATAACTTATAAATTGACTTAAGACGAAACGAGTAATTCAACATCAACAAAAATATGATGATGAAATTAAAATGTATCTAACAATCGATTCGGTGTTGCAGTGAATATCGGTGTCTAACTCTTTGGATCGAACCGTGTTACTGATGAGGGTGTTCGATTCCTATACTTAACATTCGAGAACCCCAAAAATGCAAATGATTTCAAATGATTGAATTCAAATGTTTAGGTCACAAAACTGTCCAAAAAATATAAAATTATCTTTTATAAAATACAAAACAAACAAAAATCATCAAAACCAAAACATTTATATCGACATTTTTAGTAACCAATTATCGATTAGAATAAAATGTATTTCATGATTTATCAGTTTGACTAGTGCGTCAACCTTTCATTAATATTTTTTTATATCTTGACCGACAAGATCAGCAACATCTATACTTTTTTTTTTTGAGATTACAAATAAGTTTTAAATTTGGAACAAAAAAAACGAAAAGAAACAAAAAATAATAACATAGACTTATATTGATTAATTGTTTCGCGGTTTGCAGAAATATTTCTCGGAAACGTCCTGTCGACAGGAAACATTTGTGTGAGATAGTATAAACAGGCCCATTAAAATCGACCATGCTTTAAATATGTTTCAAATTATACCGTGTATATCTTACAAAATGAAGGATAGAAGCTTCTCGAGATCAGCTTTATCTTTTATGGACAAATAACATTTCCCCTTCGTTTCTTTGTTAAAGCTGATTGTGGTCCCCTGGTTAAGTAATCCTTTGCTTTCTTGTACCGATGTTTTTTTCTTCTTGATTATATCCACCATCAACTATCACAATGCCACCAGTAAAAGAATCGGCATTTGTTGAACGATAGTTAGAGTTTGTTTTTTTTACAAATGAAAACACACATGAACTGCAATGCTCTTACATATTTCTTTAATTTAATATTCATTGTTGTTGCCTTGTATGGAAATGTTTATCACATAAACTTGTTTTTACACACTTTTTCTTTATTTTTATACCAATTTGTTGGTTTATTTTTATTTTATTTTTATCGAAACATTTTCATTTTCAATCACACCTTACAGCAGCCTGAACGACAGGCGATTCATCTCCCTGTTATCGTCCACTGGTCTAAGTTCTTCCTATTTTCCAACAGGTTACGCTCTGACGAATAGAATTCTCTTCCACAATGGCAGTTAGACTAAATGAGCGTAACACTTGGTGGTCATGACCTCACTGAGAACCCATTAACATGGTGAAATAACCATGGTGGGATGACCTAGATGGTAAATCACCAGGGGTCAACAAGATCCGGGCCATATCACTTCACCACTCACGACCCTCTCGCAGCAGCCAATTCCCACCCAACTAAGGAACGCAGGATCGTAAACCCCGTTAGGAATGAATCTGAAGGACCTTTCCTACCCTTACGGTTTTAAACTAAAAATCCCAGCGGCAGGTATATCCGCTAGAAATAGGTAGATTTCGGGGTCAGACGGTTTTGTGTCCAAATAAAATTAGATAAGTCAGATTAGTTTAAATAAAAAATATAAGTAGAAACAGAATAATTCAAAAAAATTATCGAACCAAATTAAATACATTATCCGAACTAACTCTATCAATACAATTTCGGAACAGTTTTATTTAAGTTGGTTTAAACTACTTTTAATAACATATTAAATCCACCAAAGATCAAATGAACTACGTCACAACTACAATTATACCATCACACATAATTTATAACATTATCAAACAATTTTATTTCAAAATCATCTTTTGTTGTTGTGTTTTTTTGTTCTTATTTAATCTTTTTTCAAACGGTTACTTAGTAAAAAAAATAAAAACAAAAGAGACTTTGATAATTTTTCTATGGTATTAAATGGGTTGATATTTTTCTTGTAAGGGTTGCATTATAATGCTTATAAAAATGGAACCTTTTGGGTTAGAAAGTTGAAATTTTTTGAGGCTATAGTTGAAAAGTATGTTTAAAAGCTAAGATGAATTTAAATAACATAAACTGAAACATGATGAAAGCATTGCCTTTTGCGTTTGTTTTTATTTCAACAGCCGTAGGGTCTCAACCGTTAGACTTAAACTATTATTTTTGAAAATTTTGGAAAGATTTATATTTTAAGTACGTGAAAAAAAGTTTTCAACTATGAGCTTGGCCATTTCAGCTAGATCAAGGGCAGCAAAGTTTAGTAAATTTTTAAAACAGCTGATTTTTGAGGAACCTGAAACGCCAAAGTGGTCATCTGGATAAAAATGATAAAAAAAGGTTCAAATATTCAATATTTTTAAATTTTATTAAAATATTATTATTCAAACGGAAGTTATAGCGCCCTAGATTATTCGACTTTTTAGGCTCTAGCCGCTTAACCGGTACCCGGATATGGCCAGTTCACGAACTTGTCCAAGACATTATTTGCCGAAACATACACAGAAAATTATTTTGGTGTAGGTCGAAAAATGCGACCGTGAGAGTGCCGCTAAATTCCGTTATACCTCATATCGTTATATATATATATATATATATATATATATATATATATATATATATATATATATATATATATATATATAATTTTTTTTTTTTTTTTGTTTTTCCATCTCCGCTTATCACAAATAGTCGTTTGGCATCAAAATTTTCCCGAAATTCCGAGATGAAGCCCATTGCAATAGGTAGATTTTTATATGAAATCTACCTAAAATACAAAAAACTGAAACCTAAAAATTTGTCTGCGCGTCAGGACTTACAAGAATCTTGCCTTTCGCCCACAGAACAAACTTAATAAAACACATAAATCTAAATAAAACTAACAGAATTGTCTGCGCGTTGGGACTTACAAGTATCTTGCCTTTCGCCCACGGAACAAAACTGAGCAAAAAAAATAAACCTAAAAGAATTGTCTAACCTTCAGGACTTACAAAGATCTTGCCTTTCGCCTACAGAACAAAACTGAACAACAAAAAACTCAAATAGAAATGTTGTCTGCGCGTCAGGACTTACAGGATATCTTGCCCTCCGCCCACAGAACAACCTCAGACAAAACCAAACTCACACGTCATTACACAAATATTGTCTGCGCGTCAGGACTTACAAGACTTACTCTTGCCTTCCGCCCACAGAACAACGAACAATTACAAAAATTCGTACCAAAAAAAAAAATCTTAAAACAAAATAATTCTAACAAAAAAAATATTGCGACGCTGATGCATAGGCTGACTTCACCACAGCTCTGGAAACATAGTGTTCTGGATATATAATGAGCTAATATCCATAAAATACTTTAATTAAAAGCTACCCAATATTATGGACTTCGTAGTTCTAATAATAAAAATATTAAAGCAGGCAGTAGTATCCCAACAAACATAAATTCTGTTGTACGAGAAAAAGTAAAAACAAATTTATCGGAAGTGAAAAAGCAGAAGTAAGGATGCAGAACTGTTGTAAACCGTACTAAATGTGTATGTACCAAATTTCATCCAACTCGATTATCAGGTACAGAAGTTATTGAGCTTCCAAAATAATAGGTGCTTGGAGGACCCCCTACCACTTTGTTCACTATCGCTAAAAAAACTAATCAGTTCCTTGCCATACATATTTGCATCTTTTTGCAAAGTGTAATCAAAATTACTTAACGAACGAATGTTGTATGCTTCCAACAAACATTGAAACAATAAAAGGCGTTCGGGAGGACCCCACCACTTATCCCAATATTGTCCAAAAACCAGTCAATTCTTTGTCAATAAAGTCTTTATCTTTTTTCAAAGTGCCATTAAAATTGATTAATGAATGAAATCTGTATGCTCCCAACAAACTTTAAAAACAAAATGTGAAAAGTCAGCAGTTGTATGGTAGATCCCCCGCCACTTTGATCAATGTGTCCCAAAAGATGATAATTATCTTCTTACACTAATTGAAACCTTTTCATAAGTTTCATCATAATCACTTCAGTATTGAAGGCTGTAGTGTGCATAAAGATACTGAAAAAACTGCCAACAATTAAAAAAAAATTTTTTTACCGGAAGTAAAAAACCGGAAGTTGGGATGCAGAATTTTTGTAAATCATACTAAATGCTTATGTACAAAGTTTCATCCAATTCGTTTATCAGGTACAGATGTTATTGAGCTTTAAAAATACACAGGTGTATGGGACACCCCCCACCACTTTGTTCACTATCGCTCAAAAACTAATCAGTTCTTTGCCATACATGTTTGCATTTTTTTCCAAAGTGTGATCAAAATTGGTTCACGAACGAATGCTGTGTGCTCCAAAAAAACATTGAAAAAATGATGACACATTAAACAGGTGTTCGGAAGACTAATCAGTTCCTTGTCATTTAAGTTCCTATCTTTTTCCAAAGTGTCATTAGAATTGATTAATGAATGAAGTTTGTATGCTCCCAACAAACTTTAAAAACAAAGTGTGAAAAGTCAGCAGTTGTATGGTAGACCCCCGCCACTTTGATCAATGTGTCCTAAAAGATGATAATTATCTTCTTACACTAATTGGAACCCTATTCCATAAGTTTCATCATAATAACTTCATTATTGTAGGCTGTAGTGTGCATAAAGACACTGAAAAAACTTCAAAAAAGTACAGAAAAAATTTTTTTTACCGGAAGTAAAAAACCGGAAGTTGGGATGCAGAACTATTTTAAACCGTACTACATACTCATGTACCAAGTTTCATCCAATTCGCTTATCAGGTACAGAAGCTATAGATCTTTCAAAAAAACAGGTGCTCCAGGGACCCCCCACCACTTTGTTCACTATCGCTCAAAAACTAATCAGTTCTTTGCCATACATGTTTGCATCTTTTTCCAAAGTGTCATTAAAATTCGATAACGAACGAATGCTGTGTGCTCCCAACAAACATTGAAAAAAGTGTGACACATTAAACAGGTGTTCGGGAGGACCCCCACCACTTATTCCAATATTATCCAAAAACTAATCAGTTCTTTGTTACTTAAGTCTGCATCTTTTTCTAAAGTGTCATTAAAATAAATTAATGAACGAAGTCTGTATGCTCCCAACAAACTTAAAAAACAAAGTGTGAAAAGTCAGCATTTGTATGGTAGACCCCCCACCACTTTGATCAATGTGTCCCAAAACATGATAATTATCTTTTCACACTAATTGAAACCCTACTCCATAAGTTTCATTATAATCACTTCATTATTGTAGGCTGTAGTGTGCATAAAGGCACTGAAAAAACTTCAAAAAAGTACAAAAAAAATTTTTTTTACCGGAAGTGAAAAACCGGAAGTTGGGATGCAGAACTATTGTAAATTGTACTACATACTCATGTACCAAGTTTCATCCAATTCGCTTATCAGGTACAGAAGTTATAGAGCTTTCAAAAAAACAGGTGCTCCAGGGACCCCCCGCCACTTTGTTCACTATCGCTCAAAAACTAATCAGTTCTTTGCCATACATGTTTGCATCTTTTTCCAAAGTGTCATCAAAATTCGTTCACGAACGAATGCTGTGTGCTCCCAACAAACATTGAAAAAAGTGTGACACATTAAACAGGTGTTCGGGAGGACCCCCACCACTTATTCCAATATTATCCAAAAACTAATCAGTTCTTTGTGACTTAAGTTTCCATCTTTTTCTAAAGTGTCATTAAAATAAATTAATGAATGAAGCCTGTATGCTCCCAACAAACTTTAAAAACAAAGTGTGAAAAGTCAGCATTTGTATGGTAGACCCCCCACCACTTTGATCAATGTGTCCCAAAACATTATAATTATCTTTTCACACTAATTGAAACCCTATTCCATAAGTTTCATCATAATCACTTCATTATTGTGGGCTGTAGTGTGCATAAAGACACTGATAAAGCTTCAAAAAAGTACAAAAAAATTTTTTTACCGGAAGTGAAAAACCGGAAAATGGGATGCAGAACTATTGTAAACCGTACTGCATACTCATGTACCAAGTTTCATCCAATTCGCTTATCAGGTACAGAAGTTATAGAGCTTTCAAAAAAACAGGTGCTCCAGGGACCCCCACCACTTTGTTCACTATCGCTCAAAAACTAATCAGTTCTTTGCCATACATGTTTGCATCTTTTTCCAAAGTGTCATCAAAATTCGTTCTCGAACGAATGCTGTGTGCTCCCAACAAACATTGAAAAAAGTGTGACACATTAAACAGGTGTTCGGGAGGACCCCCACCACTTATTCCAATATTATCCAAAAACTAATCAGTTCTTTGTTACTTAAGTTTCCATCTTTTTCTAAAGTTTCATTTAAATAAATTAATGAATGAAGTCTGTATGCTACCAACAAACATTAAAAACAAAGTGTGAAAAGTCAGCATTTGTATGGTAGACCCCCCACCACTTTGATCAATGTGTCCCAAAACATGATAATTATCTTTTCACACTAATTGAAACCCTATTCCATAAGTTTCATCATAATCACTTCATTATTGTGGGCTGTAGTGTTCATAAAGACACTAAAAAAACTTCAAAAAAGTACAAAAAAATTTTTTTTACCGGAAGTGAAAAACCGGAAGTTGGGATGCAAAACTATTGTAAACCGTACTACATACTCATGTACCGCGTTTCATCCAATCCGCTTATCAGGTACAGAAGTTATAGAGCTTTCAAAAAAACAGGTGCTCCAGGGACCCCCCACCACTTTGTTCACTATCGCTCAAAAACTAATCAGTTCTTTGCCATACATGTTTGCATCTTTTTCCAAAGTGTCATCAAAATTCATTTACGAATGAATGTTTTATGCTCCCAACAAACTTAAAAACTTTGTGGAAAAAACCACCTGTTGTATGGTGGACCCCCCAACCCTTTATCCAATGTGCTCCAAAAGCTGATAAAATCTTTATCATATTAGTTCAAAGCTTTTCGCAACGTTTCATGAAAATCGATCGGTAATTGTAGGCTACAGTAGGGATAAACACCTGAAAAAAAAACTTTTTAACCGGAAGTGACAAACCGGAAGTTGGTATGCAGAAATATTGGAAACAGTACTAAAACCTTATATACTAAGTTTCAATAAGATCATAACCCGGAATCAGAAGTTATTCAAGATTTAAACTTAGAGGTGTTCGGGAGACCCCCCGCCATTTTGTCCAAATTTGAAATGAATCCAGATCTTCCATTTTCAAGTGAACCTGTATCATTTGCCAAAGTTTCATCAAGATCCTATGCAGAAAACTCACCCACCCACACACAGACGTACACCAAAATTTTTTTTTGCTATTTAGATAGAGGATGGTCCAAAACAAAAGATAAAATAAAATTTGGGGTATGTAAGATTTTTTTTTTCACGATAGATTGCATTACTTCACACAATTTAAAATTGTGGTGAAGTAAAAAATTAAAAACCTAATACAAAAAAAAAGTTGTAAAATTCAACCGAAAAAGCATTTCCCCATCAGCCCATCCATTTTCGGGTGGACCAGGTTACACACCGTGGTGCTTTTGACTAATGTGACATCTTGATAGGTGAATGTCAAAGTGACCCAACGGGAACCAAATGAAAAGTAAATGGTGAAAAGACTAAGAGGGTTTCACAAAAAAGATTGGTAGCGATGTCGATTGATGGTTCTTGCACCGAGACTAACACCAAGGACAGAAAAAAATGGAACAACTAGAGAGGAAAACCCAAACAAAAATACTAAAACGAATAAAAAAAAATTTCAAAATCTCAATAGAATTCAAAATAAAATTTTGAATTCAATTAAGCTTTCCAACAAAAAAATTCAAACCTTTTCTAAATTCAAATAAAATTCAACAAAAAATATTGCGACGCTGATGCATAGGCTGACTTCACCACAGCTCTGGAAACATAGTGTTCTGGATATATAATGAGCTAATATCCATAAAATACTTTAATTAAAAGCTAACCAATATTATGGACTTCGTAGTTCTAATAATAAAAATATTAAAGCAGGCAGTAGTATCCCAACAAACATAAGTTCTGTTGTACGAGAAAAAGTAAAAAAAATTTTATCGGAAGTGACAAAGCGGAAGTTAGGATGCAGAACTGTTGTAAACCGTACTAAATGTATAACAAATTTCATCCAACTCGATTATCAGGTACAGAAGTTATTGAGCTTCCAAAATAACAGGTGCTTGGAGGACCCCCTACCACTTTGTTCACTATCGCTAAAAAAACTAATCAGTTCCTTGCCATACATATTTGCATCTTTTTGCAAAGTGTAATCAAAATTACTTAACGAACGAATGTTGTATGCTTCCAACAAACATTGAAACAATAAACAGGTGTTCGGGAGGACCCCACCACTTATCCCAATATTGTCCAAAAACCAGTCAATTCTTTGTCAATAAAGTCTTTATCTTTTTTCAAAGTGCCATTAAAATTGATTAATGAATGAAATCTGTATGCTCCCAACAAACTTTAAAAACCAAGTGTTAAAAGTCAGCAGTTGTATCTTAGATCCCCCGCCACTTTGATCAATGTGTCCCAAAAGATGATAATTATCTTCTTACACTAATTGAAACCTTTCCATAAGGTTTATCATAATCACTTCATTATTGTAGGCTGTAGTGTGCATAAGGATACTGAAAAAACTGCCAACAATTAAAAAAAAATTTTTTTACCGGAAGTAAAAAACCGGAAGTTGGGATGCAGAATTTTTGTAAATCATACTAAATGCTTATGTACAAAGTTTCATTCAAGTCGCTTATCAGGTACAGAAGTTATAGAGCTTTCAAAAAAACAGGTGCTCCAGGGACCCCCCACCACTTTGTTCACTATCGCTCAAAAACTAATCAGTTCTTTGCCATACATCTTTGCATTTTTTTCCAAAGTGTCATCAAAATTGGTTCACGAACGAATGCTGTGTGCTCCCAACAAACATTGAAAAAATACTGACACAGTAAACAGGTGTTCGGGAGGACCCCCTCCACTTATTCCAATATTATCCAAAAACTAATCAGTTCTTTCTTACTTAAGTTTCCATCTTTTTCCAAAGTGTCATTAAAATAAATTAATGAACGAAGTCTGTATGCTCCCAACAAACTTAAAAAACAAAGTGTGAAAAGTCAGCATTTGTATGGTAGACCCCCCACCACTTTGATCAATGTGTCCTAAAAGATGATAATTATCTTCTTACACTAATTGGAACCCTATTCCATAAGTTTCATCATAATCACTTCATTATTGTAGGCTGTAGTGTGCATAAAGACACTGAAAAAACTTCAAAAAAGTACAACAAAAATTTTTTTACCGGAAGTAAAAAACCGGAAGTTGGGATGCAGAACTATTTTAAACCGTACTACATACTCATGTACCAAGTTTCATCCAATTCGCTTATCAGGTACAGAAGCTATAGATCTTTCAAAAAAACAGGTGCTCCAGGGACCCTCCAACACTTTGTTCACTATCGCTCAAAAACTAACCAGTTCTTTGCCATACATGTTTGCATCTTTTTCCAAAGTGTCATCAAAATTCGTTCACGAACGAATGCTGTGTGCTCCCTACAAACATTGAAAAAAGTGTGACACATTAAACAGGTGTTCGGGAGGGCCCCCACCACTTATTCCAATATTATCCAAAAACTAATCAGTTCTTTGTTACTTAAGTTTCCATCTTTTTCCAAAGTGTCATTAAAATAAATTAATGAACGAAGTCTGTATGCTCCCAACAAACTTAAAAAACAAAGTGTGAAAAGTCAGCATTTGTATGGTAGACCCCCCACCACTTTGATCAATGTGTCCTAAAAGATGATAATTATCTTCTTACACTAATTGGAACCCTATTCCATAAGTTTCATCATAATCACTTCATTATTGTAGGCTGTAGTGTGCATAAAGACACTGAAAAAACTTCAAAAAAGTACAACAAAAATTTTTTTACCGGAAGTAAAAAACCGGAAGTTGGGATGCAGAACTATTTTAAACCGTACTACATACTCATGTACCAAGTTTCATCCAATTCGCTTATCAGGTACAGAAGCTATAGATCTTTCAAAAAAACAGGTGCTCCAGGGACCCTCCAACACTTTGTTCACTATCGCTCAAAAACTAACCAGTTCTTTGCCATACATGTTTGCATCTTTTTCCAAAGTGTCATCAAAATTCGTTCACGAACGAATGCTGTGTGCTCCCTACAAACATTGAAAAAAGTGTGACACATTAAACAGGTGTTCGGGAGGGCCCCCACCACTTATTCCAATATTATCCAAAAACTAATCAGTTCTTTGTTACTTAAGTTTCCATCTTTTTCCAAAGTGTCATTAAAATAAATTAATGAACGAAGTCTGTATGCTCCCAACAAACTTAAAAAACAAAGTGTGAAAAGTCAGCATTTGTATGGTAGACCCCCCACCACTTTGATCAATGTGTCCTAAAAGATGATAATTATCTTCTTACACTAATTGGAACCCTATTCCATAAGTTTCATCATAATCACTTCATTATTGTAGGCTGTAGTGTGCATAAAGACACTGAAAAAACTTCAAAAAAGTACAACAAAAATTTTTTTACCGGAAGTAAAAAACCGGAAGTTGGGATGCAGAACTATTTTAAACCGCACTACATACTCATGTACCAAGTTTCATCCAATTCGCTTATCGGGTACAGAAGTTATAGAGCTTTCAAAAAAACAGGTGCTCCAGGGACCCCCCACCACTTTGTTCACTATCGCTCAAAAACTAATCAGTTCTTTGTCATACATGTTTGCGTCTTTTTCCAAAGTGTCATCAAAATTCATTCACGAATGAATGTTTTATGCTCCCAACAAACTTAAAAACTTTGTGGAAAAAACCACCTGTTGTATGGTGGACCCCCCAACACTTTATCCAATGTGCTCCAAAAGCTGATAAAATCTTTCTCATGTTGTTTAAAAGCTTTTCGCAACATTTCATGAAAATCGATCGGTAATTGTAGGCTACAGTAGCGATAAACACCTGAAAAAAAAACTTTTTAACCGGAAGTGACAAACCGGAAGTTGGTATGCAGAAATATTGGAAACAGTACTAAAACCTTATATACTAAGTTTTAATAAGATCATAGCCCAGGATCAGAAGTTATTCAAGATTTAAACTTAGAGGTGTTCGGGAGACCCCCCGCCATTTTGTCCAAATTTGAAATGAATCCAGATCTTCCATTTTCAAGTGAACCTGTATCATTTGCCAAAGTTTCATCAAGATCCTATGCAGAAAACTCTGTTGGAACGACTGTTGGAGTTGGAGTCGGTGGATTTGGAGTTGCTGGAGTTGAAGTTGGTTAAGTTGGTTGAATGGTACTAACTTCAAAAAATATTAAAAATTTCAAGAAATTCAAAATAAATTTTAAAACAATTTAAAAAAATTTAAAAATAATACAAGTTAAGTTGAAAAGTGCAAAAAAAAGTGTTCTTAGATTTCAACAAAAATTAAATTTTACAAAATACAAAATTTTTGACCAAAATTAACAGTGTCAGAAAATTATTAAAATTTCAAAAGTTGAATTACAAAATTTTCTTAAACAAAACTAACAACAAAATTACAAAATAAGTGCACTAAATATTAAAATTTACTAAATACTAAAATATTTTCAAAATAAAAAATATCCAAAATTTACAAGCAACAAATACTTTACAAAATATTTAAAAATTCATAAATTATAAAAAAAATTTCCCAAAAACTAAAATTTTTTAATAATATTTACAAAAATTTAAAATTCGAGTTAAAAAAAAATTTTGAAATTGCAAAAATTTTGCAAAAAATTTCAAAAGAATTATTAGAAAAACTTTAAAGTTTTATTTTATTACAAAAAAATTAAAAAATACATAAAAATTAGAAAATTACAAAAAATTTAAAAATCTCACAAATTAAATCAAAATAAAATTTTCAAAAAAAAACTTCCAAAATCTCACAAAATTAAAAATATTCAAAACAACAACATTTTTATAAAAATGAAATTAAAAAAAAAATTCCAAAAAAATATTTCACAAAAATTTTCTAAGAAATTAATAAAAATTTTACAACAGAATCAATATTTCCAAAAAATTTAAAAATATAAAATTACACAAAATTCCCAAAAAAATTTTTTTTTAGAAAAAGCTAAAAAATTAAAATTCAAAACTTTCTAAAATTACAAACAACTACCTATAACTATAAAAATTTTCAACAAAAAATATAACAAAAATTTAAAAAAAAAAAATTGAAAATTAATTAAAATTCTAAATTATGCAGATTTTCAAAATTATTTACAAATAAATCAAAAGTTCTAAAAAAATTACAGAAAAAATTTAATAAAAATTCAATAAAACTCAAAAACTCTAAAAACATGCACAATTCAAATTTTCGAAAGAATTCAACAATAGAGTTTATAATTTAAACACAAAAAATCCAAAATTATCATAAAATTATTATATAAAAAATACGACCAAAATAAAATCCAAACATAATTAAAAACTTACAACTTATACAAAAAATATCAAAAATAAACAAAAATTTTATGAAACAAAGTTTTTAAAAAATGCGCAAAAATTATCTAAGCTTAACAATTCAAAAGTATTTCCAAAATACTAAAATATAAAAAAACTTAAATACCTATACTCAAAAAAAAATCTCCCAAAATACTAAAATATATAAAACAAATTCAATATAATCGAAAAAATTTCTAAATTCAAAAACAAAATTATTCACAAAGACTTCTTGAAAATTCAAACTGTTCGAATGTATTTTAAAAAAATCCGAAATTTAAATGAAAACTTCAATGAAAATTATTTAAAAAGAAAATAAGGCAGAGTTGCAATTAACAGCTTCACTACTACCCAAACCTAGGTGGTTATCAAAAATTTAATTAAAGCGCTTTTAAGAGGTTGTTTCAGTGGTGATAACAGCCTGATAAGCCAACACATATGGTCTAGCTAAAGCTCAGAGAACCAAATGCTAGCATTTTCCATTAATGTGCCCGCCTACCGCCAATGCCAATACCCAAACAACCAATATTGGGAAGTAAAGTTGTTAGTTTTGTTGTTGCCCTGGATGTAACAACCATTCGCAGGGTGGGATGATATTGGCGGAAACCACCAATAACAAACAAGGTCCATCACCCGCTTGTTCCGTCATCCCTGACCTCCTCGACGAAACAAAAGCTTTACTTTAACTCGGAGTTCGCGGAATCGTAAAGTCCCGATTAGCGTTAGCCTGAAGGGCTAATACTCACTCCTGCGGTATTCACTAACACAAAGTTTAAAAACAAATTTAATTTCACAAAACACTAACTTAAAAAAATTCTAATCAAAAAATTGTAGTCTCTAGAACAACATTGTTTGGATCCAAAGACCCAAACATTGTCGCTTTAGAGCCCCACGTTGGGCGCCATCTTGTAGTATGAGGCTTGTCTGACGGTCCGTGATGGTCCACCAGTAGGTCGTGCACGCAAAATTCACCCTGCCGCTATCTCGATTGAGCGAAGGTTCTTCCGACCAACATCTTTACAAGAAATTTAATATAAAGGACAATTCGTACCTCAAAATGCCACCCAGGATATCCAAAAGGGAGATTTGACTCGTCACAACCCTCCCTAAATTATTATTTCTTTAATCTTTCATTTTAATAAACAGCAAACAAATAAAAAACAATTAAATTTACAAATGAAAAAAAATATAACTAACATTGCCACACCACCATATATGGATGATTTTAACAAGAAAACTCTCACCACTTCGCCGCTCCTAGGTGTGATGATCCCTGGTTAAGTAATCCTTTGTTTTCCTGTACCGATGTTGTTGTCTTCGTGATTAAATCCACTACTCAGTATCACTATGCCACCAGTAAAAGAATTGGCATTTGTTGAACGATAAATAAATAAATAAATAATTTGTTGAACGATAAATGAAAACACACATGAACTTCAATGCTCTTACATATTTCTTTTATTTAATATTCATTTTTGCCTTGTACGGAAATGTTTATCACATAAACTTATTTTTGGACACTTTTTTCTTTATTTTTATAACAATTTATTGGCTTATTTTTATATTATTTTTATCGAAACATTTTCAAATCACACCTTCTCACCATCACAAACCAACTCATCTTTTTTGATTCCACTTTTTCCAAAAAACAAATTTTTTTTTAAAAACAACTGTTCAGCAAAAAAAAATTCACTGTGTCGCTGTAACTACCAAACCCCAACTGGTTAACTTAAAAAAAAAATTAAAAAATGCAAATTCCTCGGTCAGCATAAATTTCATTTTATAATTTTTAATTTATTAATTCTCTAATTTTTCATATTTAGGTAAAAAAAAATAAATAAAATAAAAAAGAAATTGATATGAGCTTCCGGTAGTCTCAGATGTTCTTTGGAATGTTTTAAAATAATTGTGTAATAATCCTACATCAGTGAGTTGAAAAGTTTATTCAATTCGGAGACGTATATAGTATATTACTATGCAATGCGATGCGATACGATGATGGAAAATGGAAGAACACCTGATATGTACTATCTTGCCCATTACAAAATTAGGATTTCATATGAAAGAGTAATATCTCAGAATTATTTTACGAACAGACGAGTAATTATATTAGTTACGAATTTAATGAACCAAAAATAGAAAATTTATTGAATTAAGAGTGAAAAAATATAGTGATAAGTATATTTAATAATGGAAAATATGGGGAGGCTGAAATCTCAAGCTCTGAGATATCAAGATTTCGGTCTGGGTTAAGGATTTTGATATATTTTTCGCAAAAAACTTTTATGAGGACACATGTCAAACAAATAATTAATTTTATTTTTTCCAAAAAATTGGGCCATAAATCTCAATAATAATAATAAAATTTGATGTCAAACAAATAATTAATTTTATATTTTTCCAAAAAAATTGGGTAAAAAAATAAATAAAATCTTTCTTTTGACACACTTGACCACATTTTTTTGATAAGTTTCTAATGCAATAATCTAGATTTTGGTCTCACATACCAATCCCGATCATCAAGATTTCTCCAAATTCAATGTTCCAACTCGTAATCACTTAAAATGAAAGTTTTTAAAGCAAAAAATATGCAAATTTCCTTGTTTTGACACACTTGACGATTTTTTTGACACACTTCCGGTACAGTTATCGAACACATCGTTCTTTCGGCTCTTCCCACTCAATAAACCTATTTTTAGAAAAAACGGCCGGCCGGCAGACAGACGTATATTTTTTTTGTTTGCTTTTTTAGAATTAGTAGGTCCTAAAACGTCGAGAAATTCCAAAAAAAGTAGGGGTAAGAATTTCATTTTTGGCTCATGAATGCAATACTTAGGTCTTTCAGACCGAAGTAATTATATATTTTTAGAGGCTATGAGATACGCATTAGAAGAAAAAAAATTGTTTAGCGTCATTCGAACTTGCGTCACTGTCAGGGGTTATTCGAAAAATCATGCAATTTTGATAACACTGGCTTTTTTATTTAATTTTATATCCCACCTTTTAGAAATATTGTCAAAAATGTGCGTTTTAACCATGTTTTCTCGGTTCTGTGCGTTACGGATCGGAACAACGGTAAGATTTGTGTTCGTAGAGTAAAATGTAGACTAAGAAATACACCAGAATTGAAACTTGAATAAAACCAAAAATTTTTTAACTTAAGTAAGTTTCAACTTCAAAATACCATATCCTCGGTGGTGTACCGCGTAGTGGATAGCGTGTCTGCCAAAGAATTTTTTATTTAGCGTATGGTTTTTTTTGAGACACATTAAAAATTAAACTTAAAAATAGGTAGACTCTTCTATGAAATCTACCTAAAACAAAACATGGATACACATTAAATGAACTTACAATCAATTTGATTGCGCGTCTTTGAGTAAAAAAGTAAAAAGTAAAATATTTGAACATTGGGCAGTACATTTGAACATTATATGTTTACATCGAGCGAGTTTATCCATGCTACTACATCGGGAGTTGCCAAATGGATGTCTGAGATGTTGTGTTTTATGGTTTGTTGTGGAGCGCCGCAGTCACACTCAGGGGACTCTGAAATGCCCCACTTGTAGAAAGAATCAGCACAACGTCCATGATTCGTTCTTATTCGGTTTAATGTAGTCCAGGTATGACGTGGCAGATCGAAACCAGGTTGGGTAGAAGTCGGGTTAGTAATAGAAAGGCCAGTTGTGGTGTAATGATGCCAGGAGGCGTCCCAGGCATTTTCGGTTCCCGTTCGAAACTCTGGTTTGAATAAATAAAGTTGTCTGAGATAAAATGAGATCGATTTTATCATAAATTCTATTATGATTAAAACATATCAGCGTAACCTTCTGATAGTTTTTGATTGAACTTTCCAAAAAAGTCTGATCAAGTGTGAATAGACTATAAAAAATGTTTTATAAAAAATATTGTGGGCATGGAGGGATCATTTTTTATTGATTTGTTATTTTTTTTTATTTTTGACCTACGGGTGTGAAAACCACGCGTCCCTGCTATTGACATACGAGTTAACGTGAGATATCACATACCACTGGCAATATAGTGAGATATGACCAGCTAAGGTAGTATGTCATGGTTGCAGGCGGATAAACTATATTCAATCAACGGTAGCAGACTAAAATCTTAGCTGTGGTATATTCCATAATTATGGAACACTATGGCTTGCTAAAAGAAACGGGCCTTCATATAATTCTATATATGAGGGCCCTCGTCATTGAGACATGATCAAGGAATATGCTACTATAGATGTAACTTTGAAATTAAATCGCTCAAGAACGGCTATACCGATTTCATCAAACTTTTTTTTGTTTGATAAATGATTAGTTAGTCGTCTGAACAAAAATTAATTAATTGTTTTTATAATTAATTTTCAAATAAAAATATTAAAAAAACTTTTTTAAAAGATGGCGCTAGGGTCGAAGATCAATTGCAATTTAATTAATTTTTTTTCTGAAAATAGTTCTATCCTTACTCTAAAATATTCCAAATTTACAAAGAGGCGTAAATTTTTGTTCTTGAGATATTTAATTTTAAAGATTTTTAGTACGACTGAAATTCGAATTTTTCTTCATTTTTTCAAACAACTTCCATTAACAAAAAATTTTAAATCAATTAAATTTTAACTTTTTTTTTATATATAGTTCTAACCTTACTTTAAAATATATCAAATTTACAAAGCTGTGTTAATTCGTGTTCTTGAGATATTTAATTTTAAAGATTTTTAAACCGATTAAAATTCTAATTGTTCCTTATTTTTTCGAACTTCAGTGGTTAAAACAATAAATTAATTTTTTTCAAACGACTAATTATTCATCTATCAAACAAAAAAAAGTTTGATGAAATCGGTATAGCCGTTCTTCAGCAATTTAATTTCAAAGTTATATCGGATTGGCAGAATTTTCATTTTTCATGCATGTTGGGGTGCCTCCTATGCTCAAACTATGCACTTTAAAAAAAATGAAGTGCGTAATCTTTACACGCTGTTGAAGTAAAACTTCTTTGGACACTGCAAGTAGGTATTACTAAAAATATTTAATATAAAATCAAACAGATATGTCATATTGAAATTTAGAGTTTCTTTCTAATATTCTTGATAATATAAATTAGAACAATGTGTAATAAAAAGCCATATTTATATGTTTTGCAAAGTCTTACAACGTATTACAAATTAAATTTCACGATGAATACATGTCCACTTAATTTAACAATTGGTACAACACTTGATGTATTGTTCAATAAATTTAGCAAATTTGTCATAAACCTCTAATTTCATATTTCAATTATGCTAATAATTGAATTGACTTTGTAATACATTATGTAAATATTGCTTTTATTACACAGTAAATTATACTATCAAGAAATGCAGTTTTGAATTGATTAGGACACAAGATCAGTACAAGTATAGCACGAGACGACAGTCTCATTTTCAAATTGAGTTTTTCAAAACAACTGCATCGAATAGCAATGTACTGTACCGTGGACTTAATAAATTTAATAATCTGCCCCATGCTCTAAAATATGCCAAAAACCTTTCGCAATTTAAGAAATATGTTAAGGAATATCTTAAAATTGGGTAGCTCGAACAACAATATTTATGGTGAGATCACTGCCTCGTTGTACGTAGTGATAAACGTAGTGAACTTAAAATTTATTAATGTAATACCCTAATTATATATGAAATTTATTAAATATTAACTAATTCATAAAAATTTTCATAGTTTTCGTTTAGCAAAATTGTATTATTTATTTATTTTATATTATTTATTTATGTCCGAAGGTAACAGGAACGCAAACCTAGCATTTATATAATACATAAATGATGCTGCGTATGAGCCAATTAGGCTTGAGCAGCATTGAAAAAAAAATATATCTGTTAATTTAATATTTATTGTCAGTTGTTTTAGTTATAAGTGTTTATGTCCTTAAACTGTTTAAAATATTATTAGATTAATAACAATCATAAATTACTTGAATAATTGGATAATTATAATTGTATAAATAAATCGCATCATTACAAATAAAGAAAAAAAAAAAAAAAACTAAATTGCAATATGACATATTTATTTTATATTACATCTTTTTATTAATACATGCCACAGTAGTCAAAGAAATTAATTTCAACCGCTTGCAAAGATTACACGCACTCATTTTTCTATTTAACAAAACAAATTTAATCAACACAAATATTTTTTCCCGCCCGGTAAAGCCCGGGAGGCAAACTCTAAACACATTAACCACCGTGACACCACCTTGACCATCATGACCACCGTGAACACTATGACCACCATGACCACCGTGACCACCATTACCACCATGACTACCATGACCACCTTGATCACCATGACCACCATGACCGCCATGACCAACATGACCATCATGACCACCGTGAACACCATGATCATCATGACCACCGTGGACACCATAACCACCATGACCACCATGACCACCATGACCACCGTGACCACCATGACCACCGTGACCACCATAACCACAATGACCACTATCACTACCATGACCACCATGACCACCATGACCACCATGACCACCATGACCCCCATGACCACCATGACCACCATGACCACCATGACTACCATGACCACCATGAACACCATGACCACTATAACCACCGTGACCACCATGACCACCGTGAACACCGTGATCACTATTACCACTTGGACCACCATGACCTCCATGACCACTATTACCACCATGACTACCATGGACACCATGACCACCATGGCCACCATGACCACACCATGACCACTATCTACAATCGACACATCCAACTCATATAACATTTAGTACGAGACTGCATAAGTGAATAAAATATATAATAACAAATTTACAAATGAATGACTTGACCATACACACCAAAAAGATCCACCAAACATGCTTCCATTCCTGAACCAGTTATTCGATTTTGCTCAAATTTCAAAACCGTGATTTTTGTCATCTTATATTTCATTATATATGCCATTTACCAAGATTTGCGACAACTTATTTCTCTGCCTCTAAAAAAGCCAAATATGCTGCCATTTTTATTAATTTACGAGTCTAAGCATCCATTGTAAACAAAAATGGAGCAGACATATGATATTTTGAAAACTGATATTAAATTAAATTAAAATGCTCCAAAAATTCGGATTCAAAATCATTAAATTTAATTCAAAATTATGTTTTTTTAATTGAATTTCTGTTAAATTTTTAAGCATCGAAAAATATGAACTATTTCTATAACGCACCAAAAACTAGTGAATATTTAAAATATGTGTGTCATAATCGAATTGTATCGTATATTTGTCGAATATTATATTCGTTTTTTATACTTCCGTTGCAAAAATCTCATAACGCGCCTAAAGAAGTTTTACTTCAAAAATTTTAAAATAAGTTGTATTTTTAATTTGTTCATACTACTTATATGCCAAATTTCAGGAAAATCAAAAATGGTCAAGTTTTCACAACTCTGTCTAGAGCACGTTTTTCATCTATAGTTGAATTATTTGCAACCCCATTTTAGTTTTGCAGGATTTTTAAAATAAATTTGGTTTTTACCCTTTCATTTTATTTTTATTTTCTCTCATGAAATATCGGCCTATGTTATATTTTTATTAACTATATTGTTTGGGTTTATTGATTAGCTAATCAATCATTCTTTAACCGAAAATATAAAAAACAAAAAAAAGATATCAACACCTTAGAATCCAAGTTGTTGTGTGTCCTTGGTGTTAAAAGGTTTTTAGGTGTTGTTGTGACACACATTGTAATGCCTGCTACACAACACATTTTATTGAAAAAAATGATTCAGATTCCTGTAAAGTTGATTTAATTTATCTATTCCAATTTCAATATCATAATCCAAATAAACAATCTTTAACAAAAATAATCTTGTTTTATTTTCTTACTTCGTTCCTAAAACAATATTAAACACTCAATAAAATAAAATAATATGTATTTATTTTTGATAATTTGGTAAAACCCCTCGAAGATATTTTTCTTAAATTAAAATAAATCCGAAAATATATATAGAAATTAAATTATTTATGAATTTTGGGGTTTAATTTCTCTAATAACTGAGAAAATAATGAAAACAACTTTAATAAAAGAAAACGGGGAGGCTCCAGAGAAATTATCAGATGTGTTTTTGAACCTAGTTCGCCTTAACAACAAGAAAACAAGATTCTAAAAAAATAAGAATGGTACATTTAGCACAACCTTTGTTTATGGATACATTTAATCAATCATATACTATGAAAATATGTACACAAAATTTTAAAATTGTTTTTCTTGTTTTTGTTATTCAAAACACTTTTATTTTTCTGCCAATCAAAGTGGAATAAATAAAGTAAGATTTTAAATTTTCTAAGAACTCTGTATTCGGAAAAGGAAAAATTCTCCAAGAAAATGAAACATTGTGATGAAAGACAAAAATCTTCCAATGTTTAAATTATGATTTTCGTAACGCAGTATTTGTTGTTTCGTGTTTGTAAAATTTGGCTAATATTTTTAATTTAATTTGATTACATATCAATATAGTTAAATTGGTTATGTGTTTAGTGAAAACTACCCATTTCTTACCATAGTAATAATTATTGTTGCTTCTTCTTTAATTTTAATACGCAATTTGTAATTTCGCTACGGAATTGAAAGTGAAGCCAACATGTATGTAACCAAGACACACCGATTTTTGATACATCTTATCTTTACTAGCGTTGGTTGAGTAATATAATATTGTGTTTGATATTAGGCTAGCACATTTTTATTTATTTCGTTTTCTTGAATCTAATTATTTCATAATCGATATATTGTTACAAAGGTTTGCAATAACGGTTAAACGGTAAATAACCCAAAAACACAGTATCGAAAAATCGGTTAATTTTTAATTTTTTACCGGTTTCGGTAGAAATTAAATAAACTTATATTTATGCTTATTTAATTGAAAAAATTAATAATTATAATATTCTGAAGAAAATTAATTAATTTTTAATAAAATAGTATTAATTGGAACTAATCCAACATATTTTAAGACATGAAAAAATTCTTAAGAGAAACCCATCAAAAGATACGGTGAAATATTCCTACTTTATATTCTTACAGTTTTTCCCCAAGTAAAAAATCGCAGATACATGATGTTCGTTCGTTCATGGCAAATACTGCGTTTGGAATCTGGTTTTCGCCTTTTAATAAATGTTTAACGCTGTTGACTAGTATGTTCAAATGTTTAAAATTAATAGAACATTCATTCAATTACGACTGATGATGCTGCCGTTAAGAAAAAAGTAGAATCTTTGATTAATGCTTATCGTCAATTTATTTGTTTTTTTATTCGCTTTTTAATTCAGCTAACGGTTATAAACATTTTATATAAAAAGTATCAGCAATATTCATGTAGGGGTGTTAGATCTTTTGAAGAAACAAACCTATGGAAGACAAAGAAGATTTTGAAGTATTAGTTGCAGTACCATCTTATGTTGTTCATGTTCACCATGACGAAATAAATTTCGTAATAGCGTAAATTAGAAAAGCTGTGATGTTTCGCAAATTACCGATTAAGAAAAACAACCTACAAAAACATGGTTAGGTTGTAAAAAATAGTAGATTTTTGTATGAGTTTAGAATGATGGCAATTCTTCACGAGGATGAAGTTGCCCGGAACGAGCGTAGCGAGTGGAGCGAATCATCCGAGTGAAGAATTGCCATAATCTTATGCGGATACAAGATGCTATTTTATCCACGACTGCAAAATATTTCGATTAATTACCAGTTTTTCTGCTAAAGTTTTTGTTATCATATTGAAGCACATGCATCATAGATAGCATAGAAAAACAAAATAATTGACATAACGGAAAATCTTAAAGTTTTTATATAATGTTTTATATATGTTTTGTTCTCGTTTTAACCTTTTGATATTACTATACCAACAAATGAAGTTTAAATTTGTTATGGGAATATTTAATAAACTATAGAACTGTTGTAGAATGTAATGATTGCGTCACATGAATAATAACACTTTAGAGACAACATCTTTCTTACGCCAATATTTTAATAACCAAAACCTTGAAAAACATCAAGATTTAAATAATTTTAAAATAAAAATAATAAAAAACTTTTTTAAAGATGGCGCTAGGGTCGAAGATCATTTGGAATTCAATTAATTTTTTTCCTGAAAATAGGTCAGTCTGTACTCTAAAATATTTTAAATTTACAAAGAGGCATTCATTCGTGTTCTTGAGATATTCAATTTCAAAGGTTTTAGTTCGATTAAAAATATTAATTTTTCATAATATTTTCAAATAACTTTCATTAACAAAAAATTTTAAATTCAATTAAAGTTTAACTTTTTTTTTTAAATGTAGTTCAATCCTATCTTTAAAATATATCACATTTACAAAGAGGCGTTAATTCGTGTTCTTGAGATATTTAATTTTCAAGATTTTTGGTCCAACAAAAATTGGAATTTTTCATAATTTTTTCGAACTTCAGTGGTTAAATTTTTTGTTGATAAAAATTGTTCGAAAAAATAATTAACAATTAGAATTTTAGACGGACTAAAAATCTTTAAAATTAAATATCTCATGAATACGAATTAACGCCTCTTTGTAAATTTGATATATTTTAAAGTAAGGATAGAAAAAACTACAATTTAAAAAAAAAAAAGTTAAAATTTAATTGAATTTAAAATTTTTTGTTAATGGAAGTAGTTTGAAAAAAACGATAAAAAATTAGAATTTTAGTCGAACTAAAAATCTTTGAAATTCAATATCTCAAGAACAAAATTAATGCCTCTTTTTGTAAATTTGGAATATTTTAAAGTAAGAATAGAACTATTTTCAGGAAAAAAATTAATTAAATTTCAATTGATCTTCGTCCCTAGCGCCATCTTTAAAAAAATTTTTTTAATATTTTTATTTAAAAATTAATTACAAAAACAATTGATTAATTTTTTTCAATCGAATAACTAATCATCTATCAAACAAAAAAAGTTTGCTGAAATCGGTGTAGCCGTTCTTGAGCAATTTAATTTCAAAGTTACATCGAATTGGCAGAATTTTCATTTTTCATGCATGTTGGGGTCTCCCCCCTATGCTCAAACTATGTACTTTAAAAAAAATTGTAAAATAAGTTGTATTTTTTATTTTTTCCATACTACTTATATGCCAAAATTCAGGATAATCAAACATGGTCAAGTTTTCACAACTCGGTTTAGAACACGTTTTTCTTCTACTTTACATTTATGGAACCTTTGACGAATCATCATTTTTCGGGTTGATTTGTTAATTAATTAAATACTTCCTAGACATAAATATTTCTGGAACAATAATAATATTTTCAAAAATATTTTGGTATAATGTGATAACATTATAACCATTTTTCATTCGCATTCCAAAAAATTTATACATAAATCTACAAGTTATAAAGATATTATTTTTTTTGTTGAAATTTAATTTAAAAGAATTTTCTTTGTTATACACAAAGAAAATGAAAAATAGAACAGAGAAAAAAATAATTGGATATTTTTTTAGATCAGGAAAATTATACATTATATTGGGTAGCAAACTAAGTGATGATCAGTAATTCTATTTTTTTTATCTAAATCGAATTTGTATGTTAATTTCGAAATAATTTTTTTGAAAAATTTCTACGTTTTGTCATATCGATTTTGAGCTTGACACTCTAATTATAATATATTTTAATCTATATTTTTCAGGTATAGTGAAGTATCTCCATTTTAAATAATAAATGGAATTTACAAACTGGGCAGACCTCTATGGCACCATTGTATTGATTAATTTACACTTTGTTTTAAATTCCAACTAAAGAAAATCATTAAAGTTTCATGTGTTACGATTTATTCATCACATAAAATATCTTTAAATTAATTTTCTTTTCTTTAAATAAATTTCAAATTGAAGTGGGATCTCTGAAAAGGGTTCGGTTGCGAAAAAAAATATTTTGTGTTCACTTTTGCTTGTTGATCAATCAAAATGTATTAGTCGTGTGGAAACAAATAATGACATTTATGTTCTTTTTCATCCATAAAGAAATTGATATGCTCTTGTAAAATTTTATGGGTATTTTTATGTGGAGTAGATGTACATTATTATAGATATGTATACAAACTACATTAGATATCTTGAAAAAATAATATAAAAAAATGGTAGACTGATTGATTGATTTTTTCATGATAATGTTGAAATTTTACATATGTGATTGGGTTATGAATAGAAAATGAATTAGTATTGTTATGTGAATAGGCTTAGTGTATTAGGAAGATTTTTACTTTTGATATCACTGATAGAAGATTTTTTCGACATCCGATATTGATTTTTGATTTAGAAGTGGGAAACAAATGTTCAAGTTGGTTGAGATGTTTAATAATGTGAAAAACTGGGATTGAATGGCATATTATTCTGTACCCAAAAGAATTCATAGTTTTTGCTTTTTCCTACTTTCCTTTTATCTTCGTGCCGTCATGGCAAATAATTTTTTATGTTGAATTATGTTGAATTTGTTTTTTAATTTTTTTAAGAATTTAATTACTCCTCTAAGCCCTCAAATTGGCCAATTATAACTTTAGGTTGTAGGCGAATATAAAATTTTTAAATGTTTTGATCGGATGTGACAAAGCGCAGCTGGGATGTAGAGATTAATGTTCTATATATAACTCACTAGATTGATGTTCTATAGAAACATTTTCTTTTCTAAGCATCCAAGTCAACTTTTCCTCATTACATAACTTCAAAAATATTCTCCCCAAAATTTAAATTAAATGTTAATCCATTTAAAAAGCAAAACCATGTTTCAAATTGTCAACTTTTTTAATTTAATACTTTCACTACAATCTCTGTAAATTTGTTATTCAACTAATTTTTCCTAAACATTGGATAAAGTTTTTACGTTTTTTTTTCACCCTAATAAATTATTTATTTGTAATTAAAATAATCAAATTTCGTTTTAATTTGAAATCTGAAATACAACAAAAATAAATTGAATGTTCAGTATTAAATAGAAGGGACCATACATACCGTCACACTCGTCCTAATTTGTTGACACCAAAAAATTTGGACAGAATGTAAAGTAATAGAATAAGTAAACGATTTCAAGTTACCATTTAATTTTTAAATTTGATAAATTTAAAGAATCATAAATGAATTATTTACAGTTGAATTTTTAACTGGGGTAATTATATAAAATTTAGGAAAGTTGGGTTTGTTGTGTTGCTCCAAGATTACATAAAAAGAAAATCCGTAATGAAAATGAAAATATTTAAGAAATTAAAATCAAAAGTATCTCTTTATTTTTATATTCAAAAGGTAATTTTTTATTTATACAATCATAGTCGGGTTTTCTTTTTATTCAAAGTAATATTTAAATAAAAACATATACCTTGTGGTTAAAGCTAGTTCTTTAGTTCGTTGTATGAAGAAAACTTATATGCACTTAGAAAAATTTATGTATTCGATACTTGAAGTATATATATTTGTAAAAAAAATTGTTGAGGTTTTTCTTCATTCTTTTATATCGAATGTTATACAATGAGTTAAAATAAAAATTGTTTTCAACACAATGTAACCTATGATTGTAAAGGTTATAAACTAATGTTTCCAAGACAGTTTTAAAAACAAAAATTAATGATAGCAACAACTTGAATTATACTATCGGTTATATTGTAATTCAAATCATCTTTAAATAAAAAATCTTAATTAAATTTATTTATAATGTTATTTTTCATGTTAATAATTGCAATATGTCACCAATTTTTATTAGGGAATTAAAATAACAATAAAATTTTGTTCATTTGTATTATGAATAAAATTTAACGAGATTTTTGTTTATGAAAGCGATGGAAATGGAAATCAGTTTGTAGATTTCACACTTTGTTGTCATGTTATTTTAAATGTATTGTTCAACAGTAAGGAAAGAACAACAAACTTTTAGGATTTTTAGGAAAAGTTGGTAATTTAAATATGAAGATAAACAAACGATGAACACGATTACATAAATTGTCTGTAAACTGTTGATTGAGGATCACAGCTATTTAGCCTTACCACTACTGAGTTTAACGATTCACAATTATCAACGCCGCCATTTTGATGTAACTTTGGTATATTGTCTGTTTTCACATGAGATAAAACTGATTGATTGAGCAAAATTAGAAGTGCTAAGTCAAACGGCTGTTTATTTCAAACTATCTTAATTTTAAGAATTATCATCCGATTGTGATAATATAACTTGGTTTCTATAGTCACGAGTACGACTTTTTAAAAAATTTCGCAAAGTTACCTTTACCTGCCTTCGATTATTTTGACGTTAAAAATTGTACTTTTACTTAATTAGTTGACGGCGTCCATGCTTTACCAAAAATATTCTTAAAATCTAAACTAATGTAGTTCTATTTGGAGGGGAGTTTTTGTTCTTAAATATACTAATTTTTTTAATTTATAATAAGGAATCAATAATGAAAGGCGGGATAATTAATTTACATATTTTATTGTTGGCCAGAACATTTATCATTAATTATAAATGCTCTGACCTGTATTCAATAATCGTTTTTTCATAACATCTATTTTAAAGTCAACAAACTGATTTGAAACATATTTTCTGCAAACATAATTAAAATTATTAATTGCAAAATATATGAAACAAATCAATTATTTTGTTCAAAATAATTGTTATAAAGTCAAAATGCTTGTGCTGCATTTTCACGAGTTTGGATATATTTGGAAATAAGGTTTTTTGGATAATTAAGATTGGGTAATGGAATTGCAGGACTCTTGGTATCTAACACTTGGCTCATGTAAATTTTCACCATGTCATAACAGTGTCAACTGTTAGGGCCTAAAGGGTGGTGGCTTGGGTAAGAACCTAAACAAAAATGAGCTCCTTCAAAAACGACCCACGAAAATCACTTTATTGAAAGTAAATCCGTCGTCCAAGTGAGATTCAAGTTTCAAATTTGTTCGAGAATTAGAGACAACTAAAACATAACACTGGTGTTCGCAGCTTCAACCAAACCGAATTGTATTCCAACTCTAACGGTGCTAAATCTACCAAAAATAAAATTGCTCGGAATTGCTAACTTTTTGTAGTGTATTTCTTGTTTATATAATATACATTATGCTCCGGTGAAATCCACTTATATTTACGAATGGTGCCAATACTAATTATAAAATCATCTCTAAAACTCGAAAATGTGTCGTCTACTAAATGTTGAATACAACTTTTCCTTTTGTGATGCAGAAAATATCCAGAAATTTTACAGAAATCTCCTTCGATTCAACTTACAGTTCTGTTAGTTTTGATCGTACAAATTGTTCATTGAATTCAATAAATTGATGTCAGTTGAATTTATTTTACCAACAATTTTAATGAAAGTTTATTAATTTTACAGACATGTTTGTTATTTATTACGAACAAAAGCACAGCGAGACTGTTAAAATAACGAACATGTTTGTTAACTTTTGACATTTTATTTCATTGATTTTACCAAGTATTTCCTTAAATATGGTGTACACAAATAGTTAGATTATGTAAAAATACTTTTTGTTCTAGAATGATTTCAATTAAAAAAAGTTAGACTAGTGCGAATAAAATTCGCTCGCCAAGGGTTCCCGGAATGTAAAGAACACAATATCAAAATAATTGACATAAAGTTGTGTTGCAAAGTGTTTATATTGCCAGACCATAGACACATAAAAAATAAATGGTTCATCGAAATATCAATCTCACCTAAATTGATCGGAATGATATAAAAAATATTACTTTAGGTTAAATTTTATCCAAAGCTGATTATGGTAGCTAAGGACAACTAAGGACAACTAAGGACAACTCAATTACACCAAATGTTTTATATTGAAAAAAAATTCTATTAATCAACGACGAAATTAAGGGGGTGGGAGGGGTTAATACTAAAAATAGGACTTTTTTGACAATAATTCAAAACACACAAAAATAAAATCGTTTGAGTTTATCAAACTTCCTAATTCTATGAATTTTTCAAATTTTTCTGTCAATCAACGAAGTAGGGTGACCAACTTTTTGTTGCACTTTTTTGACAATAATTCAAATACTGTGCATAGCAAAATTCTAAAAAAAATTGCAATGTTTCTTAATTTTGGTGCTTTTACAAATGACACTCCACTCATGCAAGTCAGAAAAACTTTTGTTTCACCCTTCCCCACTCCCATCCCCTAAGCATACAGAAATAAAATCTTTTGAGGCTTCGCTATATTTTTCGTTAAGAGTTTATCAAATTTCCTATCTCTACAGATTTTTTCAAATTTGTCTATTAGTCAACGAATAAAAGGAAGGGGAGGAGACCAACTTTTTGTTGCACTTTCTTGACAATAATTCAAAACTGTGCACCGCAAAGTTCTAAGAAAAATTGCAATTTTTCTTAATTGAGCAATTCCACGTCACCGCAACAGCATTTGTTCTAGCATCCGGACTGACCCCCTCCGATTTCGATGAAATTTTATATACAGATAGCCAATGACAAAATAAAAATACCATTTCCTTCGAAAAATGATGATGTTCAAATCTATGTAGAAGGTGCAGCAAATAATCTATCCAGCATTGTCTCTAAAATTAATCTAGACTTGGCTAATATTATGGAATGGACCGAATTGAACAACCTTAAGCTTAACATTGATAAAACTATAAGTGTCTACTCTTCTCACTCAAAAATAAGGATCACTACAATAGGATTGCTCCTCCGATTCGCATTGGAAATAAAGTTATTCCACTTTCTTCCAATGCATAAAATTTAGGAATTATGTTTGATTGTGACCTTTCTTGGAAAAGTCATGTATCACTAATTTGTTCCAGAGTCTATTTTGGACTACATAGACTTTGGAATAGTGCATACTTCACTCCAACGAAAAAACGATTACATTTAGTTAAATCTCTCTTAATTCCTCACTGCACATATTGTTCTGTCCTATTTGGCGAGTTGAATTCAGGTGAAATGAGTAAAATACAGGTAGCGTTTAATGCATGCGTTCGATATATTTACAACATACCACGCTTTCAGTCGGTTTCTAATTTTTCTACAAGTATTCTCGGTACCAGTCTTAAATTACATCTTCACTTCCATATATGCTGTTACATTCACAATACTTATTTATAATTAAGTTTGGCTCACCCAACTATTTGTATGAAAAACTAGTTTTCGGTCGTAGCAGTCGTTTGCACAGATTAATCTTACCGTTAAATCATACACTGGTAAAAAATAAATCGTTTTTTGCCTATGGTGCATATGAAATCAATAAGCTCCTATATGAGGTGAGATAGGCTTCTACCCTTGGTTTTAAACCCAAATGTAACCAACTTTTTGTGAATCAATATTGTCAAAGTCTACATCAACATTAGCTTTCCTGTTCTCTATTTCACAAGCTTCTCTGGTTCAATAATGTATATGTGTGAGCATGTTTCCTGTGGTTCATAAATGTATGAGCAGTTTCATTATTATTTTATTTTTAATTTAATTTTTAACTTATTATTATTGTTGTTCTTTGTATTGCAAGTATTTTCTCTCTATTTATAAATTACTACTGGCCAATTTAATTAATTCTTCTCTTATATACCATCTTTGTTTACTTTAAGTATGTTTTTAAGTATTTTTTTATATAATAGATTATATATTATATAATAGATAGACTAGAATAATAGAATAATAGAATAGACTATTATATAATAGATTATATTATTGTTTAGGGCTATATATTTGTACGATTTAAAAGGCTAGGCCTTATGTATAAATATTTTTTTTCAAATAATCAAACAAACAAATGAAATTTCGCTCTGGGGTGGCGCAGCCAAATTTCGCACACAGGGTGGCGGCAAAGTTTTACGGGTTGGCGAAACCTTAGTGTCTTTGGTTGACGATTGCTAACGATTGACTAAACCGATTTAAGTCATTTATAGCTCATTTGAAAGGTAATTAATGAATTTTATAAAATATGTTTTTTTTAAATTTTTTAGTAATTTTTTAAAACTGTGTTAAACTTAAATAATATTTTCAAAGATGGCGCTGTTAAGGGTACCCCCACTTTTCCACATTTTTTTACCAGAAAAAAAATGTTTAATAAGTTCTTAATCTAAAACGAAAGTTCATTTCTACCTGTCCGAAATTAGTTATAAATGAATGTACCTGAAATATATTAAAACTTATGCTGAGAAGTAAATAGTGAGAAAAATTATGTGAAATAAAATGCATGTTGTATAGAATTCATATAATAATTAACTTTTTATTTTTATTCTAAGTTGTGTAATAAAAACAATATACATTTATTAATAATATAGAATAATATAACAGAAATTAAAAATATAAAATAAATTTACATTGCATATTAACGGTTTATCTGAAAAATCCTAGTTTTAGCTAAATTAGAATATATTTTTGTGAGCAATGTTTTTTCATCTTTGGGTATGAACGCATGAAATGATTGTGTACCTCTTATAGTTACGGCCTCTCTGTATCTTGCTTCTAGCCGTGACTTCCCGACTAGAAATTAGATCAGTATAGGGTCCGATCCGGATCAGGATTGCCTGAAGACTGATCAGGGATGAATCAGGCCTCCTGATCCGGACATGATTAAAAATCGTCACGCCATATATGATCCGTACAGGATCCGTTTAAATGATCCATGCCGGATCCATTTCAAAGATCCATTCCGAATCCATTTCAAAGATCCATTCCGGATCCATTTAAAAGATCTATTCCGGAAAGATCCATGCCTGATCCATTCAACAGTTTCCTGTCCGGTCTGGTCAAGAGATCCATACCAGATCCGTTCAAAGGTTTAGAATTAATTTTGTTCTTAAATATTAATTTGACATTAAATAAATGAAAAAAATATTACCATTTTTCCTTAATTTTATTCATATAATTTCAAGTACACTTCAAATGCTTATATATTTAAACAGTAAGTTATACCATTAATAACGAATTTATTGTTTAATGAGCAATATTATATACAGAATGGATCAGGTAAAAAAATAAATTTTGTATTATTATCCAGTTCAGGACATCGGATAAGATGAGTTTTTTCGATTAGACACTGATCGTAAGACTGGATCAACGAATAAAGTACTGCACGCTGATCAGTAACTGATCAGATAGCCTGATCAACGGATAAAGTACTGCACGCTGATCAGTAACTGATCAGATAGCCGGATCAAGGGAAACGGTACTGTACGCTGATCAGGAACTGATTAGATGGCCGGATCAAGGGAAACGGTACTGTACGCTGATAACGTACGGAAATCTGATAAGGATCTGATCATAATCCGGGTTCCCTGAACTAATTTCCAGTCGGGTTCATTTCTATATAATAATTTTTACTGGTATATGGTGAAATGAAATTTGTTAGTTGTGGTAAATTACTTGATGAATGTCAATGTGTGGAATGTGTTAAAACCTTAAAAAACGGGCTGATAAACTACATGAAAGTTATAAAACTAATGGAATTTTTAGGTGAAATACATGCAATGGAATACCACCAATCGATGCAATTTGGACACGTTCATCTATTCTTCTTCAGCATTTATACATAAATTAACACACAGGCTAAAATTATTAATACCTCACCATTTTATGGCACAACAACACTTCATGTATTTGGAAAACACAAAGCAAACTTGAAAGCGGGAGAGTGCTTAGTACTTGGCGATTTTTCGGAAAATTGCTCTTTTGTCATTCAAAATTCTGTGCAGAGTTATCATTGTAATAATTCGCAGGCTACGATACAACCGTTTTTAATGTATTATAATTCACCTACTAGTCAAGGTATTGATCACTTAAGTTTTGTCATTATCTCTGATATAACTGAACATGATAGTATGGCAATGTATCTATTCATATCACAAATGATTGATTTTATAAAAGATAAAATAAAACATCCTGAAAAAAACTCTATATAACTGATGGGGCTGAATCTCAGTATAAAAATAAATATAGTTTTATAAATCTATGTTACCACAAACCAGATTTTAATATAGACGCAGTGTGGCATTTCTACGCTACCAGTCATGGAAAAGGACCGTGTGATGAAATAGTGCTTGAAACAAAGTGCTCATCGATAAAATTTGTCTAACAAGAATATTATTCAAACCTCTATGGATCTTTATGAATGGGCAGCAAAATTAACAATGAATTTTGCATATACCAGTAAAAATTATTATACAGAAATGAAGTCACGGCTGGAAGCAAGGTACAGAGACTGTAACTATAAAAGGTACACAATCATTTCATGCGTTCATACCCAAAGATGAAAAAACATTGCTCACAAAAATATATTCTAATTTAGCTAAAACTAGGATTTTTCAGATAAGCCGTTAATATGCAATGTAAATTTATTTTATATTTTTAATTTCTTTTATATTATTTTATATTATAAATATGTAAATGTATATTGTTTTTATTACACAACTTAGAATAAAAATAAAAAGTTTATTATTATATGAATTTTATACAACATACATTTCATTTCACATAATTTTTCTCACTATTTACTTCTCAGCATTAGTTTTAATATATTTCAGGTACATTCATTTATAATTAATTTCGGGCAGGTAGAAATGGGAGAAAAAGTCAATTATGTAAAAAGCTTTCGCACCCTCAAATAATTAACTTGTGTCCTCAAAATAATTAAAATTCTATAAAACAAGAATTCAGGCGGTTTTAGTTAAATAAAATGCATCTTTTAAGAAACAAAAAATTGAAAAAACGGAAATTAAAATTTTGTAAGAATTTTATTTTCAAAACGAGAAATCATGCCATTGGAAAAGTTTCGTTTTAGATTACGAACGAATTAAACATTTTTTTTCTGACAGTGCCATCTTTGAAAATATTATTTAAGTTTAACACAGTTTTAAAAAATTTAAAAAAATTTTTTTATAAGGTCTATCAATTACCTATCTAATGAGCTATATGACTTAAATCGGTTTAGTCAATCGTTAGCAATCGTCAGCCAAAGACACTAATGTTTCGCCAACACGTAAAACTTTGCCGCCACCCTGTGTCATCCCCAGAGCAAAATTTCATTTTTCGAAAGAAATGGTATTTTTATTTTGTCATTGGTTAACCATCTGTGTATGAAGTTTCATCGAAATCAGAGGGGTCGGGAACATCGATGTTGCGGTGACGTCGAATTGCTCAATTTTGGTGCTCTTTCAATTGACATCCCACTTGACCGTGTTTTGAATGGTGTTTTTTAATATTACTCTTTCTCATTTCTACCCCCTTATATTTGACAGTTTACTGTATTGTTCATTAAAAACTTATTAATTTTTCTATTATTCAAAATACTTTTTAAGAATTTCAATTAATTAGGTTCGGAACTAATCAAGGAAAGAAAACATACAGAAAACGCCGTTATTTAAAATAACACAAAAAATAGTGGGGAGTAAAATTCCAAAATACATTTTTTGGAAATACTGAATTGAAGCCCTTACATATATGATACCCTATTTGACTTGATAAAAAATGTATTTTCTCAAAGACCTCACATCGTATCTCTGTAGAACAAACGAAAACTATTTTATTTATTTTCAACCCCTCGTCTTGTGTGGATAGGTTAGTTTTATACGCATCCCAAATTTCAGGTCCATAGGATTTAAAGTTTTCGAGATACTCGAAATAATGGGATAAACAGGTTTTACTCTCACCAATAGGGTTTGTTATAAAAATCGGAGCCCTAATAAGATTGTAAAGAACGTTTAAATTATTTGATTGTTAACCATAAAATTTCACTCGTTTTTTAGGTACCTTACTTGACACAACTTACTAGATATTTTAAAACTTTTTTTTAAATCTATGGTTTTTATTTCACAAATCTCACTTTTACTGTACTTACACTAACTTCACTATAAACTTCAAGCCCTTACTCAAATTGAGTTTTTTATTTTATAATTTTGGTTTAAGTTTATTTCATTCAACAACGAAAATCAACGAACAACTTGTAAAGGTAGGTTAAAATATTTAACAAACTTGTTCGTTGAAAAATGGCAATTAACAGACATGTTTGATAAAACAATAAAAAAAAATCAAACAACGTGTCCTTTAAATAAATTCAACAGACCTTTGTTTGCTGTATTTTACCTATAATTTTTTTTTAAGTGTAGCGTATCGAGCTAAATGTTAAATCATTAGGAGTTTGGTTTATATTGTCATTGTCCTTAAAACTCGAATCGCAATTGTTTGTTTTTCAAAACAGAATACCATTAACTGTTCAACTGTTTTTCCTCAAATAATTCAAAGAAAATTAATTTTCTTAAAACAATTTTCATGGCAATTTAATTTTATTTAATAAACTGTAATTTCGTTCAGTTACAAAAACAATATCGGAATGAATAAAAAAGGTTTAAGGAAGTAAAATATCTCAAGATAATGTTACTCGTACACAAAAAAACAATAATACTAAAGTTAAGTTAATAATAGAAGGCAAAAAAATATTCAATGCATTTTTCGTGTTCTATTTAAGTAAAATACACCTGATTTTCTTATATAATTTTCAGTTTTTAAAAGAATAGAACAAAATTGAAAACAAAGTTAGATAAATTAGATTACTTAATGTTGAAGCAAAAAAAAATTGAGTTAGAAATTTTTCAACTTAAAGTATTTTCAACCGAATTAATTTATTTTTTATTTTTTTTTAGAATGTTTTCAAAAAATCAACAATCAAATGCAACCACAATACCAAGAAAATCAACATTGGTACATACAGTACCTGATGGAAAATTATTCTCGATTCCAAAAACAAATCAACAGCTGTACCAACAACAAATTCTTATACATCAAACAAAACAAAATGAACAACAAAATTTTTATTATACAACAAATTTACAGAAAAAACCTCCCCAAAATGATGAGACTTCAAAAGTTTACGAAAATAAAAATGAAAATCAAAAGTTTATAATAGAAAATCGACCCACCTATGGTGCCTATACAAATAATACACTACCTAGGGGGCCTTACCTACAATTCAAATATAATGATTATCAACAAAATCATATTCAACAGTTACAACATGTTGGTACAGAGTATAACAATAACAATAAAAGTAATCATATAAATAATATAAATAATAAAATATCAGAAAATGACAATAAGAATCATCATCATCATCAATATCATAAATATCATCAACCTCAACCATACCATCGTGAATACTTTAAAGATGAACAAATAGATAAACTAAAAATGGAATTTACTGGATTGCCACGGATTAAAATTGACAAAACACAAACGTTGGGTCGTTACACAAATCAAAATCAAAATAAATTAACAATTGTCATTCCGGACAACAACTATAATAATTATAAATCTGAATTTAACATCAATAATCCTAAGCCAAATTTTAGACCACAATTACAACAACATGAGAGTGTAACAAAATTTAATACAATTTCCTCCACACGAACAGCAAGAACAAGTTGTTATGAAAATCAAATGAAAATTTGTTCGAATGATCATTTGAATCAAGTTGGCAATCGTAACGGAATTATAATAACGGATAAATGTTATGAAAATGAATTGAAATTAAAATTATCAAATAATAGTAATAAAAATAGTTTAAGTGCCTCCAGTAATATTGGTAATAATATTAATAGTGCTAATTTAAATTTATTAAAAGTTAATTCAGTTAATCAAAAAAATTACGTTACATTGTTTGATGTAATGAAGGTTAAGCTAAATGGTTTAAGTCAAAATGAAGGATGGGCGCTGTTATGCCAGTCGGTGCAGGCGTTACAGGATTTATTTTTAGCAGGTATGTAAAAGCTTTATATTATTGGTTACCAACCTATTGTTATCATCTGTCAGAAATCGTTTATAAATCCAAAACAATATTTTGTTCATTTATCACCATCACAAATTCATACAAATGTTTTTTCCACATTTACCATACTAATTTATTATTTATTCATTCATGTTTTGACAAAAATGTTTCACCTTTCACATATTTTCACAAAATTATACTTTTTTTGAATAATATTACATTAACCATTTATATTCACGGTAAAAAATTTATTCATACAAGTTCGCTTATGACAACAATGAAAAGTAAGAAATTTAATAAACATAAAATATATCCAAGAATTTGAATAAGAAAAAGGAGACACATGAAGTAATTTGGAGGGATTAAAGGATTACACTGTTTTGAAAAGAATCTAAATGTATTTTGTTATTTCTTTTTTTTCTAGAAATATGATCATCAATCTAGTTGTTTATGGCCTTTATACAAATATGGATTTTAATTGTTTAAGAATTAAAAAATTTTTTATTCGCCTACATATTAAAGTGGTGCTTTATATCTGTGATTTGCGGCCGTAAAGTGTCACTTTTTAACCGTATATTTTGTTGTCATAGCTACGTCCAAAAACGTAAAAAACATTTGTATTTGTTTAAATTCTATAAAAAATAGAAATTTTTATCAAAACAACCTTTAAATTCAAAATTTCATTATCCAATTAAAATTATTGTTATTATTTGTGGTCATAGTTATACAATTATTTTGAAAAAAATAACAAATATTTTGTCAAAGGTTTCTTGTTCAACATATTTTCATTTCAAATTTTATGCAAAATTATAACTTTAGAATAAACAATTTTTTAAAAATATTTTGCTAGCAGCGAATAAAAAATAGTATATGACGCACGGACGTAAGCTATTTTGGACTTAATGTGGGTGAAAATCTCGGCTAGCGCCTCGATTTGCAAACTCCACATACGTCCAAAATCTTTAGCTTTACGTCCTTGCATCATAATGTACTATTTTGTCATTGTCGAAAAACAGCAAAATTAAAATGTTTTATCTGTTGAGTAACATTTATTTATTTATTCAAAAGTTGTTGTCCTTGAACCTTTCGGTTCTTGGGGACTGAACATTACCCGTTTCTGACTGGACATTTAGGATTTGCAACACTCAATGAACATCAATCACGTTTTAATATTTTTGATTGATTTAATAAAAAGAAGTAAAGGATTCTTATTAATATTTTAAATTTGTTTATCAAAACACAACATTGCACAAAAACTAAATACGGCCAGCACAGAAAATTAGCTTTTACCGTAGTTAGCAATTATCTATATCTACGTATATTTTAATTACACTCGCAAAAAATTATATTAACGCGAATAAAATTTCATACAAACTTATTATAATTTATACGCACTTTGCCCGTTGTTTCGGTTACTTCGGTCGGTCAAGTGTGAGTTAAACGTTTATCAACTTTCCAAACCCTATAGCCCAATAACTTGCATAATTTAGTTTATTTGCAGTAAAAACCTTTTTGTTCTTCAAAATAAAACCAGGTTGTCAGGTAACATTTTCAATAATATGTTAAAAACATAGGAACTGCAATTAGAGCCCAACTCAAAAAGTATTAAAGTGAAGAAGTGTGTTAAAAAAAATCTTTTATTTGCTTAATTTTAATCATTAAATATTTTAGCATCAATTTATTATTCGATCTTGATTTCAATTCCGTATGTTGTTATTTTTTCCTGAACCTGACGTAAATTGGTTAATTTTGTTCTTTCAACAGTTAATTTCGTGCCGATTAACTATTCGTGTTCTTATAATATTTATGTTTTTATAAGAATTAGTATCGCCGAAGGGTCGAAATTCCCAACAAAATCACTACAACACACAAAATAATCGATAAAAACCTCTAAAAAACACACCTTCACATTTCCGCTTTTTTCTTACAAAAATTATCCAAATCCAACTACCCAAGGCCTTTTCAACAATATATTTTCCCACTTTTGTTGGGGCAAATTACTTTAAATAGTATTACAAAAATAGTGCATTCCTATTTATGTATAGTTTATTTGTATTTTTAAACTATTCGTTTTTGTTAAATCAACAAAAACTATTTGCGATCATACTTATATATTTTAGAAAATATAATAAAATCGCTATGTGAAAAGATGAAAAGAAATTGAGTCATGATTCCATGTTTATAGTGGAGCAATCGATTTAAGTCATCGATTAAACTTTTTCTAATTAGTACACCTCCCAAATTTGTTTAGACAAAAAAACGTTTTCTCACTATTAATGAAAAAACTAAAAAACTCGAATGTGAAATTCGAGACACCATATTTCCCAACCAATCGCAAAAATTTATTCTTAATCGTTGCAAAAACGACAAATTATGATAGGTATTTTTGCAATTTAAAATGTATATACCCGATACCGAAAGTAACCATGGAGCGCTTCTCCTAAAGTCTTCTCCCACTACCAGCTAGTTAAGCTAGTAGACCATGAACTCTTAATCTCAAAGTTGTGAATTTGAGCCTCACACTGGGCGCCAAAATGGAGCTGTAGCAGTGATAAATAGCTTATTGCTGTGAAGTTGGTTTTCAATTAACTAACCTGGAGTTGTTTATCGTCAGTATAAAGAAATATACTAATATTAAGAAACATTCGCCGTCTTATAACAAAATCCAGTCTGTTCTTTAGTGTTCCACTGTTTCTGTGTTTCATAAAATTCTGCAACGTTATTCTTACTACTTTAATCTTTGTGTTCGTTTATGTGTCGAAATATTATTTTTGTTTTATGTAGATTAAATTTTTATTTAATTTTGACCACTATGTGTTTGATGTGTTGTCTATATTTTGTCGGTGCCAAGCCCGAGACATATTAGTCGGTTTTTCGTCAATGTAGCACCGACTTCGAACAGTTTTGTACTACAAATAACTTTTAAAATATAATAACTATTATAACAACTATAATAACTATAATAATTATAATCAAAAGTAACCATTTTAATATAGAAACTTTGTATAATAGCGTAATTTTTTCGTCTATAGTAAGGTATAATTAAATTAAATTAATCAAAATGTAACGTATTTTTGTTTCTAAAAGCAACAATTGAGTTATTTTTCACTTTTTTGTGCCTTTTTTGTTTTTTCTGAAGTCGGTTCTATTTTTTTTTTAAAGTTTTTTTATTATTTTATTTTTATTGCAGTCATAAAGCAAATGTCGGCTAGAAAGCGTTCTAAAAGTAATAACTTCAAATGCTGGAAAGACTTTCATCAGTGACAATCTATTAATTATGGTTTTGCGATTTTTTGCACAAACGGCATACATATTTCCCGTGCTAGAAAATTATTTACGATAACCTTGACAAGTATTGCAATATAATACTGCCCAAAACATCCATGCAGATTAATATGTTTTGACAAAATCAGCGAAAATGCATTAAAAATATGGTTTTTTCTAATTTTCTGTATAACGGTATTTTTCACATCATAGAAAAAATTATGGGACCCTCTGGGAATGAACCTAAATAGAATAAAATTTAAATCATCCAAATCGAACGAGCCGTTTTTGAGAAATCGGTGTACATACATAAAAAAAAACCCACAGTGAAACACAGAACCTCCTTCTTTTTTGAAGTCGGTTAAAAATAAATAAATAAAAAAACTTCAATATCATAATTAAACAATAAATAATTTAATTTTCAATAATAAAAATTAGCGTCGATATCTAATAAATAAAATTGATAGTTAATTTGATATTTTAATCAATAATGAATCCAATAATTAAATTCAATAATTTCCTGCTGATCGAACAAAATGCCCGATGTTTTATTAACGAGAATTTTCTATCTTTGTTAGGGTTCCGTACTTTGAAAAAGTAAAAACGGTACCCTATTGGTGAGACTTCGGTGTCCGTCCGAATTTCTACATAATCGATTTTCTCAAAGTGCTATCAACTTGAAATTTTTTACAGTTATACAATGTATTTGTCCACGCCTACTGACAACAAGAAAATTATGAATATTTGTTTTTATCAATATTTTATGGACATTGATAAGGAGATAGTAAAACAAAAGTTTGTTTTAAGGAATCGAGTTTGGTTTAAAAAAATCAAAAAAAATTCAAATATTTCAAAAAGTCCTTTCAATGAATTATGGACTGCTTAGTTTTTAAGTTATTTCCAAAAACGTGTGTTTATTTTTTTGTCCCCCACCTTAACCTCGAACATTACAAAAGCAAAAAATTGAAAAAATTCAAGGTTGTAGGAATTTTGCATACAAAAATCCGTTTTTTTGTTTTGGTTGTTAAAATTTCAAATGTTCATTGGAGGGGGTTGAGAGTGAAAATTACGAAAACAAAATATTTTTGGTCATATGAAAGGTTATTTTTTTTTCTAGTCTAAAACAGTTATTTTTGTAATTTTCAAAAGCACAGTTTTTGACTTATTTTGGAAAAAGTGTAATTTTAGTTTTGTCCCCCCCACTTATCTTCGAACATTACAAAAGAAAAAATTTAAAAAAATTCACGGTTGTAGGAACTTGGCAAAAAAAAAATGAAAAATTTTTTTTGGTCGTTATAATTTCAATTGTTCTTTGGAAGGGGTTGTGAGTAGAAATTTTGAAAAAAAAATATTTTGGACCTGGACAAGTGGGGTGTCATATGAAAGATGATTTTTTTTGTAGTTCAAAATATTTTTTTTGTAATTTTCGAGAACACGGTCTTGGACTTATTTATAAAAATGTGAAAATTTGATTCTGCCCCACCCTTTATCGTCGAACATTACAAAAGCGAAAAATTGAAAAAATTCACAGTCATAGGTAATTTTGTAAAGATTGAACGAAAACCATAGCGGCTATCTCATTATTTCAAATGTTCCTTAGAAGGGGGTTGAGAGAAGAAATTTCGAAAAAAGTTATTTGTGACCTTGACAAGTGGGGTGTTATATGAAAGGTTATTTTATTTCTAGTCTAAAACCGTTTTCCGAAATTTTCAAAGTCACCATTTTCGATTTAAAATCGTGTTTTTGTGAAGAATTTCACGTAGAATTTTGAATTCTTTGATCAATTTTTTGAGGATCAATTTTGTTACTTTGCAGCAAATGTATAATTTAGTAACTAATTCAGAAAATATTTTATAATATTAGGGTTCTAAAATAATATTGAATAGATTATGGTTAGTCAGATGAACTCGGCATAAAAACATTATTCGGGCTGACCATTGCAATCTAGTAATCTTCATGGTCCAAGAATTGTAACCGTTGTTATCGGTATACGCATTCCATTAATTCTCAATGATTTCGAGAAAAACTGTATTTATGTTTGACTAATAAACGAATTAAATTCAAAAATGTTGCCACCATTATGTCACAGTTATGGGTAAAATTCAACCCAACGTATAACTACATTAGCAAATACTGTTTTTTCATATTATTATATACACGGAACCCTCGGCGAGCGAGTTATATTCGCACTTGACCCGACTTTTTTTTTTTTTAATATACATAGGTTACCTTTGCGCCCAATAACTGTTCAGAATTTTCATCACATGATCTCAAATACAGATCCAGTTGAATGAGAAAAAAGAAAAACAAGATTATAATCATGTTTCCTCCATAACACACATAACAACACGAAAATCAAAAACTACAATCCTAAATTTAGTAAATTCTAAATAAACCGCAAACTCATTTACCTTGCGTACTTTGATAAACGTTTTAAATTCTCATGACTTAAATTGATATTATTGAGGTATTAAGGAAAAATGAAAACATAAAATTACAAATTGAGTTACCGAGTTTCTTAGGATATTTTTGCCCTTGATTTTTTATTTTGATATAGAGTAAGAATTGAAACAAAACAGTAAGTATGGAGTGATATACCGTCTAAAGATGGTTTCTATAGTTTCAACCATATAAAGATTCTTAATCTAGAGCCAGAATCAAAATAGGGTCGATGATCAAGCTGCATTTGAATTTGGAGGTTAAAAGTTTAAGTGGAGTACCGATTATAGAATTAACTCTAACTAAATCTTAGCTCTAAGTAGCTCTTTAACTATTCCGCTCCTAGTTTTTATTGGAACAAAATTCTTTGAAAAACCAAGCTTACAATAATAATTTATGGGTGCATATATGTAGTGTAAAATGTGAGTACCGATTAGGAAGGCATTTCTAAACACTCAATACGTATATTACTTATTAAAAAACTTAAATCGCGAATCTTTTAAAATAATCCTTTCACATCCACTGTACTAAAACGGTATTATTTGACTTTTAGAATCACCGAAATTTAAACAGAAAATTAATCTGGAAAATATGAACGGACTATAATCTCACACCTCTGAGATATCAAGACTTCAGTCTGGGTTAAGGATTTTGATATAGTTTTCGGAAAAAACTTTTATGAGGACATTGTTTTAGTTTTCGGCAGTGATGTATACACGGATAAAAATAAAGCTATGATTGCAGGTCATAAGTTTTGTATAACATAATTATAAATGTTTATTCCCGATAACCACTTTTTATAATATTATTGTAATATTCATGACTTTAACGCATCAATTTTTATGAATATCTAGTCGTGGAATATAAAACGTTGGCATAAAGTTTTGAAAAAAACAAAACAATGATTATTATTCATAAACAATGAATAACAAAATTATAACTTTTCATGCCTGATAATCAGTTTATATTTAAAAATGTGCATGTAACAGAACTAGGAAGTATGAAATTTTATGACTAGCAAGGTATAAAATATATTCTCACCAAATAATAATTTTTATTTTCTAGTTATTTTATATGTTTTGTAGGCATGGAGTATTCTTTATTAGTGCGAAATTTTAATATTAGTTTTTCGACAGTAAATATAATTAAAAAATTAATAAACAAAAAAAAATATTTTTTATAATTCACTAAAAAATTTTTGTATTAGGTGAGTTGTATATATACAAACTTTGTGAAATTTTAATATGATATATAAATATAAAAATATGTAATATGAACATAAGGTTTAGTACATATATAATTATAATATAACTTACGAGTATGACAAATCATATGACTATGAGGTTTTCGATATCTCGCGACACTTCATCAAAATTCAAATGCTAGGAATGCAAATGCCTAGTTCGTAATTTATTTATTACTAAGCGCCATAAATTTATGAATTATAGGCATATTATTTTATTAAAAATAGTTATATTTTGTTCCCTAGTAAGTATATAAAATTTTTACAACAAAGTTATTTCGTTGTTCCTAATTGGTCATACTACGTACCCGATACTCATAAAATTCTATAAATAATATTCATAATAAGCGTCTTAGTGATTTTTTGAAAAAGTATACCTTATAAGTAGGGCAACCAAAAATATGCACTAGCATGTTTTTTTAATAGCACTTAATTAAACAATGATTAAGCTTGAAATCTGTTTCAGGTAAAACTAAGACTTTTAGGCCCTACTTGTTAGAGCATATTTTTGCATATTTTACTCTAAAATGCATATAAATGCATATTTCACCCAAAGTGCATATTTTTGCATATTTTGCAAAATCATGAGTTTTTTTTAGCTTTAATACATATTTTTAGGGAATATTATTCAATATTTCACCAAAAGTCCGTATTTTTGCATATTTTTAAATAATTACCATTTTTTTCTAGGTTGATGGTGACAATATGCACAAAAATATGAGCATCTAAAAATTGGACAAATTTTACCATCACGGCATAAGGCATTAATATTTAGGGTCCTCTCTTTTGAAAATGGAACACTAGTGCCAAGATTTTAGTGTTAACTGGACCTTTACAATAGGTTTTCTGAGCATCTATAGGTCCTATCAACCTAAGGTCTTAGAACGGCCATAAAAAACTGTTAATCCTAGTTTTGTTTTGTCCTATTTTAACCAGCTTAGTAATCGTATAAAAAATCTTACCGCCTATTATGGCATTCAGATAGGTGTCATATGAGAGGTTGAGCTTTTTGGCTGTTGACACATTCCCGAAAATGTTTGTGTTGGGTTGTATGCGTCACATCCCCTTAACTTAAAGTTAAAAAGCATAGAATTTGGGAAATTTCAAAATTTGTAGAAAATTTAAGCAATATACTAGCAATCTCATCTATAAAAAAACACAGTAACCTCCTAGAAATTAGGACTAGAACTCTGTGTTTTGAGGGGCAAGGGGTGGGAACCGGTCGAGTGGAATGTCATGTAGAAGGTTGATTTTTTTTAAGGAAGATTACAATTCTTTTATGTAATTTGAATAACCCTTGGTTTCGTATATATCTGAAAATGCGTTATTTTTATTCTGTACCAGATTTAACTTAGAACGTAATTCACCAACAATTATATAAAATTCACTCTAAAAGTAAATTGAATTTCAGAACGAAAACCACCTCTCTGCAATTCGTTGCTCTGTGTTTTGATGTGCTATAGGCTGCAAATGGAAAACGAAATTTTCGTTGACTCGTTTAAGTGTCAAGAATAGTTTAATATTTTAAAGATTTCAATTTGTGCAAAGTATTCCATTTGAAAGCATTCCATTTGTATGCTGTACGGACAAAGAAATCTCTCTGCATTCTTTCGCTATGACAGTGAGTCATCTCTACAGTTTAACTGTTTGGAATTTTTGTGAGCAATTATGATCTCGAGTAACTTAGGAAATAATTTGAAGTTTTTCAATTCAAATGTGTAGTTGAATTTATTTCAGAGAAAACGCGGTTTTTATCTTTTGCGGATTTCGGTTGTGATTCGAACTCTTAACCTTAGTAATACCAATGAGTTCAGATCCTTTGGCAGTCGCGCTATCCACAAATGAATGATGTTTCGAAGTTCAATCTTCAAGAATTACACTATTTACTCAAGTTGAATTCTCAACTGATATTAGACTCTTATCATTGAAAATATGTTTTTTGATGTAGCAAATTTTTTAAATTTTCTTTGATTCCATGCAAACATTTTGATGAAACTTACGGCAAATTATATGAATACTATGGTTTTGCGAAAAAATTGGAGCAGTCCATTTATATGCAGTTCGGGCAGAGAAGCATTTGGGGCCAAAGGGGCATTCGGGGCCATAAGCAGCAGTGTGAAGATGTTGTACGAAATCAAGATTTGATCCTTACTTTTCGTCATCTATACAATTCGTATAGCATGTTTTTTAACGGACTCATAAAGAGCCAGGCAGAAGTGTACCAAACTTGACAACTTTTATTTTTTTCACATCTATTGAGGAGATTAATTTTTTAAGAAGCGCTTTTTTTCACCTTTTGAGGTCGTTACAGAGTAATTGATTGGAAATTGTGACTCCCAATAAACAAATGCTTACACATAATAATTGAACCATCGTTGTTGAGCCTTCGTTCTGCAAACAATCAGTAACTATGTTTGGGTGGAGTTAAAATTGACCAAATTGTGGTCACTACATTTTTTAGGTTCTCGTTTTATTTACGACATACATTTACCCATTTATTTGTTCATGCATTTACCCTTTGAAAATAGGAGAAAAATGACTTATGCAGTGTACTATTGTCTGCAAAACTATTTATTGGTTTACTGCTGATTTCCAACAGTTCGCTGATATAAATTAAAAATAGAGTGATAGACAAAATTGTACCTTGGGCTATTGGTGTATAATTTGAAATATCACATTCCATTCCTTTTTTGATTACGAGCTGGACATTGACCAACTTTCAGTTGACCAATAGCATGAAAGAAAAATATCATATTTATAAAATTTGTGGAAGATTTTAGTTTAAGTCGCGAAAATTCTTTTGAAAATGTTTTTAGAATAATATGTGGGATAATGGTATGGAAACTTTGATGATTTTAAACCGCCTTAAAAGTTTTTCAATCTTTTTCGGTTTGAAAGAAGTTCTTTCATATTAACTCCTGAAGACAAAATTTAGAGTACTTCTTTAGGAATTTTAGTACGAATCACAGCGTTTTGCGAACAAATTATCTTTCATTGCAGGGCCAGTGACCATTATATCAGCGTCAATTTAATGCAAATATTTTTGTTGGGGTTTTATTTTTGAAAAAAAAATTTATTAATTCCGAATTGAATGGTTTCGGTAATCTTTTGAGCAGAAACATTAACATCGTCGTTGTAAGAACAATAACGAACGAAATGGATAACTTCGAAAAATTTAGAAAATTTTTTTTTGGTAACAATTTTTGAGAACGAAAGTATTTTGGCAGTTTAGATTTTAGTAAAAAAAATTTACGGGAATTTGGCAGTTTAGATTTCAGTAAAAAAATTTAATTAACTGATGTAATTAATATTTAATAGTTGTCAATATCTGCAGTACTACCATTACTGACACTCGTAATATCTCGGGTCTGCAGTATATGATAGCGGACAAAAGCTCAGATATATACTTCACTATCTCAGGTCAGCTAGTCCCGTAACTATGATCAAAGCACAGCGACCTCTTATAGAGCAAGAGCCCGCGACGGCCAGACCTTCGTTATTTTATAAAAGCTGAAAGTTTCTCCGCACATACCTTCTACTCAGCTAGGAACGATTAGCGACATATTAAGTTTGGATCATGGGGGCTTTGGAAGGGAACAGGTAACAAAGGGGCCTCCAAAGTTTCGTGAAAGTATAAAAGATAATTTTTTTATATATTCTTCGGGATAGTTTTAGAAGTCACGTCACCCATTGCCAGACACTTACTATCGTGGTAACCCTCTGCCAGACACCCTTAAGCTTTAACAAATTGATAAATCGATACTTTCACGAAACTTTGGAGGCCCCTTTGTTACCTGCTCTCTGCCAAAGCCACCATGATCCAAACTTCATATGTCGCTAATCGTTCCTACCTGAATAGGGGGTATGCGCAGAGAAGCTTTCAGCTTTTATAAAATAACGAAGGTCTGGCCGTCGCGGGCTCTTAGTCTATTATGAACCGAATTAAAAACAAAACTCTGAAAACATATATATTTCCATGGTTTCTTTCGGTTTTTAGAGCATATTTTAAATGCATAAAATAGTTTTTTTAGAGCATATTTTAAGCGCTTAAAATTGTTTTTATAGTGCATATTTTTGGTTGCCCTACTTATAAGTATATAATACACCTGGCTTATTCACGGTTGAGAATTAACGTAATTTAAGCATGGAATATAACTTATTAGGCATAAAAAAAACCTCGATTTCTATCTGTGTATCAAACATAAAACTCTTTGTTAAAGAACAAGTATTTTTTTATCTCTGTTTAGAAGTTTATTACAAAATAAACACGAAATATTAATACGTTGCCGGAAAATTATAACAGATCATAAACTAATTCTCCATTTAGCATTTCAAGAAAATATTACAAAATTCAAAATTAATATTTATAATACCGCTTAGGAACTTCCCCAAGACCGCTTTATAGACAGCTTGGGAACTTCCCATTCCTTGGGATGGCCCAATCACCCGTTAATCCGAAAGGTGAATCCGAAATTCAAATGATTAAAGAAACGAATACTAGAAAGAAACGAAGTAAAACAAACCGGAATAATCAAATATCGACCCTTACCTATCGTACCCGGACACGAGTAGGAAACTGGAATGTCAGAACTCTGATAGAAACATCGCGGTTAGCACAAGTTGAGAAAGTAATGAAAGAATATAACATCGAGATACTAGGACTCAGTGAAGTAAGATGGAAAAACAGTGGAGAGTTAACAACAACTGCAGGAAATTACATGATGTTCTCTGGTAAATCCAACACACATGAACAAGGCGTAGCAATACTAACAACAACTAACGCAAAGAAAGCACTTCTCGAATGGAAACCAATCAGTAGCAGAATAATAACAGCAAGATTCCAATCGAAAATTAGAAGTACAACGATCATACAGTGCTATACACCTACCGAAGAAGCTGATGATGCGACAAAAGATGAATTCTACGAACAGCTCCAAGCAACGCTGGCTAGTGCACACCGAAATGACATCAAAATAATACAAGGTGATTTCAATGCCAAAATTGGAACCGACAACACCGGAATGGAATCAGTCATGGGTAAACATGCACTAGAATCAACACGTAACAATAATGGAGACAGGCTCATCGATTGTTGTGTCACAAATCAACTATTCATAGGAGGCAGCAAGTTCCCACACAAGAACATACACAAATACACTTGGACATCACCAAATGGAAGAACCAAGAATCAAATTGATCACGTACTGGTGAATAAGAAGTTTCTATCCTCACTACAAGACGTCAGAGCAAAGCGAGGAGCAGACATACACAGCGACCACCAACTGGTAATTGCAACATTCAAAATTAAACCAGCCGCTGTAAAACACAACAAGCCATGTCAGAGGAAATTCAACATCAACAGATTGAGCGACAAAAATACAAATAACATCTTCAAAGAGTCGCTCCAGCTCAATCTACCAAACAACGAAACCACCAGTATTGATGAAAAATGGGAACAAGTTAAAGAAGCTTACGTCAAAACTGCTACAGATGTGCTTGGATACCAAGACAAATCACGGAAACCATGGATTAGCGATGATACATGGAAGAAAATTGAAGAGCGTCGACAGCTCAAGTTGCAGTTGTGTCACCAGAACACAACCGAGATCCGCAACAAATATGAAAGTACAGCAAAACAAGTTAAAAAGATGGTAAGGAATGATCGCAGAAGATATACGGAAAGCATTCTCAAGACTGCAGAAACAGCAGCAGCTAATAGAAATATGCGCACACTACACAAATGCGTGAGAAAGGTCACCAACAAATATACAAACACTCCACCAATAAAGGATGGATCTGGTCAAACCCTCACAACACATGAACAACAGCTAAATAGATGGAAAGAATACTTCGAAGACAACTGCCACCAACATGAAGATAATTTGCAGTCTCCGGATGGCAACTATAACGAAACTATCAGCACCCATCCACCAACGGAATGGGAAGTTAGAGATGCCATACAGAAACTCAAGAATAACAAATCTGCTGGTACAGATAATATATCAGCAGAATTACTCAAAGCAGATGTAAACACAACAGCAGAAGCTCTAACACCACTATTAGCTGATGTATGGAACGAAGGTAAAATGCCAACCAAATGGAAAGAAGGGTTAACCATAACAATCCCAAAGAAAGGTGATCTAAGAGAATGCCAAAATTGGAGAGGTATATCTCTGCTCAACACAATAATGAAAATACTAGCGATGATCATTCTCGAAAGAATATCTCCATCAATTAACATGAAACTAAGAAATGAACAAGCCGGCTTTAGACCAGGAAGAAGCTGTACCGATCATATCAACACAATCCGTATCATCATTGAGCAATCAAATGAATGGAATTCACCATTGTATCTCCTCTTCGTGGACTTCGAACGCGCCTTCGACTCAATCAACAGAAGCGCGATATGGAAGACACTTTGTGAAATGGGCATCCCGAAGAAAATAGTTGATCTAATCAAAGAAATGTATCGGGATGCTGCAAACAGAATACAATATAAAGGACAGCAAAGTGATGAATACTACAACCACCGAGGAGTGAGACAAGGCTGTGTACTATCCCCGCTACTTTTCCTAATAGTACTAGATAGTATCATGAGAAAGCTCGATGATGCAGGTCCAAATGGAATCCAATGGAACACAACAAGACGGCTCAATGATCTAGACTACGCAGATGACATCTGTCTACTCACACACACACATACGGACATGCAGCAGAAAATACAGAAACTATCAACCCTTGCACATGAAGTTGGTCTCAACATTAACATAAAAAAAACAAAGGCTATGAGATTTAACACCAAAACGATAACACCAATTACCATCAACAATACACAAGTGGACGAAGTTGACAAATTTGTGTACCTTGGTTGTACTGTAGCAAAAAACAGGCGGGACTGAAGAAGATATCAGTCAGCGTATTAACAAAGCCAGAAATACGTTCAATATGCTTCACAAGATCTGGAATGCATCCGTCCTGTCAAGAAAGACAAAGCTACGAATGTTCAATGCATGTGTCAAGTCAGTACTGCTGTATGGGTGTGAAACGTAGAAACAAACAAGAAAGATCACAAATAAACTACAGGTGTTTGTGAACAAATGCCTGAGAAGACTGATCAAATGCTTCTGGCCAAACACCATCAGTAACCAGGAACTTCTACGGCAGACAGAGCAGTTAGACATTGAGACCGAGATAAAACAAAGAAAATGGAGATGGATAGGACATACACTGAGAAAATCAGTCGAAGATATATCAAGGATGTTCCTAGAGTGAAATCCACAAGGTAAAAGGAGAGTTGGAAGACCACCCATGACATGGAAGAAAACGGTGCTAGCTGAAGCAAAACAAATTGGCAAGACTTGGGGTGAACTGAAAGCGATTGCCCCCAACAGAGTTAGATGGTCCAGTCTAGTAGACGCCCTATGCTCCTAAATGGAGATAAAGGAAAAAAAAAAATTTATTATATATTTCTATTTCCAAAATTAATATCTATAATATATATTTAATAATATATTTCTTTGAAATTCCAAAACTTTGAAATTTGAAACTTTTTTTTAAATTCTAAAAATATTGCAAAGATTATAACAAAATCAAAAATTGAAACTTTTTCCAATATTCATAAAATATTGCAAAAATTATATCAAAATCAAATATACATTTTTTTTCAAAATTCCAAAAATTATAATAATATCAAACATTTAGTTTCTCAAAATTCTAATATATTCCGAAAATTCTAACAAAATAAAAATTAAAACTTTTTTCAAAATTTTAAAATTATTGCAAAATTTCTTAATTCACAAACTCCGAAATTCAAACTTTTTCCAAAATTCTAAAATTATTGCAAAAAATATAATAAAATAAAAAATTGAAACTTTTTCAAAATTCTAAAACTATTGTAAAAATTATATTAAAATCAAAAATACAAACTTTTTTTAAAATTCTAAAAATATTACAAAATTTATAACAAAATCAAAAACACAAATTTTTTTCGACACTCAAAAATATTACAAAATCAAAAATTGAAACATTTTCCAAATCAAAAATTCAAAAAACTTTTTCCAAAATTCTAAAAATATCGCAAAATTATAACAAAATCAAAAATACAAACTTTCTTCAAAATTCCAAAAATTATAATAAAATCAAAAATTTAAACTTTTTCAAAACTCTAAAAATATTCCGAAAATTCTTACAAAATCAAAAATATTTCAAAAATTATAACAAAATCAAAAATTTCCATGTCCAATTTCATGTTCGATTTCATATCATGTCAAACAAATAATTAATTTCATTTTTTTCCAAAAAACTGAGTAAAAAAAATGAAAATCATTCTTGTGACACACGACAATAATATTTTGATAACTTATAATGCAACAATCTAGTTTTTGGTCTCACCGGCTTGAACCGGCTTTTGAACCGGCTTAAAATACTCACTAATACAAAAGATTCACAACCTAACATTTCAGGATTCTTATACATCCAAAATATTCGCACATTGAACATATTAAATGGCTGAAAGGTAGCCAATAGACTATCAATTCATTTATGAACTTAATGCTTCTTTAAGCTTTGATCCATAAGATGTGGACGTGAAATACAACTTTTCAATAAATTTATAATTTCTTAGAATCTGCTAATGTAGATAACTCATTTGATTACTGATGCACAATCAAAAAACTTAGTTGCATAAAAGTTTTTTTGTATCATATCGATCTGTTATCATTTTGATAGAACATGTTTTTAAAATACCTAATCACTCAACTTTCACATTAGATGCTGATTGATATGCATCCTGTAAATATAATATAATTTTAGCTCATTCTGTACTTTACAATACAAGATTCATTTTCAATATCGGTGAACCATGGGTTTGCACACGAAATGTTATCAAGTTATGGTACTTTTAGAAACTACGTATATCATAAACCGAAAAAGGAAATAACAAACCATAACTTGAAAATTATTGCTGCTTAAAAAGTTAAAACAAAAGTGGAACAGTTTGAAATTTTAAATACACGAATTCTTTGAAAATCCCTTATAACGAAAACCACTATTTCGAATTTACGCTTTTCTGTTAATAATAAATTCAAAACATATTTAAAAGATACATAGCTTAGCATCATAGAATAAAAATAAACAATCAAGGTTTTCCTGTTCCATACACCTCCTACTAAAATCGAAACATCCAAAAATCAATAAAATTATCATCAAATCTTTTATACTTTTTCTTATTCTTGTTATTTCAAAACAAGGACTTTCAGTGCTTCCTTTAGAAAATGAATCTTTGGAAAACATAATAATAATACACTATTTTCCTTTAATGGTAAAATCGACAATTTTCAGTCTTCATAACATCGTGTTTGTTTTTCCTTTCAAATGTATTGTGAGTTGTTGTGGAAAGATTTGAATATTATAAGTTTACCGTTATTTTGTTAAGACGTTTTTAAGACGATATTAAAAGTTTGTTGATCTCATACGTTTTATTAGTGAAAATAAAAGTTTTTCCATATTTTAAGGATATTATTGTAATAGTTGAGAGTTTGGTTGGCAATAAGAATCTGTTTTTACTCTATGTTTTTGTAACAATTAACGTTTATTTTATGTTAAAATTTGTTATTGTTTTACTTCTATAAAACATAGAAATGCAAAATACAATAACAGTTAACAAAGAAACAATTCATTTCCATATATAATTACAGTATAAAAAATAAAATATAATAAACACAACAAAACGTCTGTAACTGATTTTTCTGTTTGACTAACAAAAAACTTAAAAAATTATATTCGTTTGTCTTCATTTCAAAAATATATGTATTATATATATTGTGTTTTACTTAGCTTGTAAATGAATTTTCTTAAATTTGTTGAAAATTTTGTGTAATTATCCAAAATGTCAGAGAATTAATTTCAAAGACTTTATAGAAATAATAATATGACAAGTACAAAATATAGAACAAGGAAATATTAAAATGTAGACATATGAATATGGTTATGTCATTCGTTTAGGGAAAAATATATGAGTATAAGAATTAATATTCTTCAAACAAGTGACATTGAGAGTGGATTTTGTATCATTACACTCAAACTCATTATGCAAACGTTGAAATTACTTGCTGATCGTATACATGCTTCTCTCCAGTATCAAATCGTAAGATCCAATTGAAGTATAGACATATTTCACTGTCTAAATCATATTTTAAGCGAGACTCGAAAACGTGAATTGACTCAGTCTAAATTTCAGGCGTAATTTGTATGTATAATGTTTTTTATGTATCCAGATACATTAAAAAATCCTTAACAAATATAAATATTCCAAAAAATTCCAAGGGGTTTCTGTATACCCATATAATAAAATAAGGATATATTTATCACGCCAGGGTCACCAATTATTGTGATAAAATTAAATAAAGCACGACTTATTGAGGAGAATATCTCCATAATTCTAACTAGACTAATTGTACTACCAAATCTACATAACCTAACTCAATTTATTATAATTACTACGTAAGATATAAAATAAAACAAAAACTTTTTGGCTATGTAGTTTGTAATTCATTTCAACTTTTAACTATTCGAAACGTTAAAACAAAAATCTTCTCTAACAGACGAGATAAACTTTTTATTCCCAAAACTTTTAAATTTGTTTAAGTTTAGTAGAATGTTCGAAAAAAGATCTTATAACTTGTAATATGGAAATAATCCAGTAAAGTACTTCTAAAGACAATAAGAAAAAAAACTTATAAGTTTGACAGGATAACGTTTTATGTAAGATTAACTACGCGATTAGTTTTAAAATACAGAATAAAAAAAAATTGTTTCTTGTCTGTAATTATGCCTATATCAGCTGAAAACTGAAAAAAAGATTTTCATACATAATTTTTTCGTAGATTAAGAAATGCATAATTATTATTAAAATTAATATGCAGTCATAAATCATAATAAATAAATATGTCCACTTACGAATAACATTATTAAGATTACTGTAGAGTCGAAATTTCCCTGTCACACCTAATTTAAAATCATTTCCAAAAAATTGACATATTATTTATGTATCAATAAAAAAACTTTCTGGAACATTTATCGAATTGAAGTTAAATACCATAAAACTTTGTTCTGCGTAACAAAAAACGAACAACTTTTAAATTTGTTTTTCACCTTTTTTCAATGAAAAGTTTTGAGAAAATGTTTGATAATTGAATTTCAGTTGATATTCAATATTTTGGCTTATGGGATTTTCAGAAGTTTTTTGTTATCACAAAGTAGAGGAGATGTTCAGAAAAGCAGCTATGAGGTAACATTTAAAAAGGTCAACTATGAAAAATTTTGATAAGATTTAACTATCGTTTTTTTAAGAATCGGGCAGAAAACGTGGTTTTTGAAAATTTTTTTAACTCGATTTTGTGATTTTGGTATTAATCGATCGGGCTTGGCCGTCTCCCGAAAACTTTGAGATTGGGGTGGTACGACCCACCCCCACCCCTCTACACCCTCTTTAAGTTTCAGCATATAAAAATCTATATAAAATAAATGGGAAGCGATAAAAAAAATTTAATGGCACCATTATCTTTTATTCAAACCGGCGCAACTTTTGAGTCCAAAAGTTGGTTTGTACCCTCACCCCCAACCAACCCCGTGGTTGGGTTTGACACATTAAATGAGTAAAATATGTCATGTGGGTATCGTTAGAATCAAAATTTTATAACAAATGCAATCTTCCATATTACCCCCTGATCGGTGACATTACCATTTTTTAGTCCCAAAGGGTACCCTTATCGTAGAAAAAAATATTTTTTTTTGCATGTCATGTTTGGTGTCGATTTCAATATAATCGAAGATGCTGAGATCAATGATGATGATAAAAATGGGGGGCCGGACTCGGGGTAGTCCAAAAAGGGGTGGAGGTTAAGGGGTCGGTTATAAAAAATATCGGAATTATCGTCATAATAAAAATTGGGGTCGGACTCAGAGTAGTGGTGGGGGTTGGGGGGGTTAGCTGGGGGTTGGGTGGGGGTTGGGTGGGGCTTCGGCGGTCGGTTATACAAAGTATCGAAATTATTGTCATTATTATCGATTTTTACATAATCGAGGATGCTGAGTTCAATGGTGATGGTAAAAATGTTGACCGGACTCTAGGTAGTTCAATAAGGGGTAGGGGTTGGGGGTCGGTTATAAAAAATATCGAAATTATAGTCATCATTATCAATTTTAACATAATCGAGGATGCTGCGTTCAATTATGATAATAAAAATTGGAGCCGGACTCAGTAGTCCAATAATAGGTGGGTGGTTGGGGGGTCGGTTACACAAAGTATCTAAATTATTGTCATTATTATCGATTTTTACATAATCGATAATGCCAAGTTCAATGGTGATGGTAAGAATGTTGACCGGACTCAGGGTAGTTCAATAAGGGGTGAGGGTTGGGGGTCTGGTCATGAATAGTATCAAAATTATCGTCAATAGTGTTAATTTCAACATACTTGAGGACGCTGAATCCAACAGTGATGTTTAAATTGGGATCAAAAATATAAGGGTGTCACTAAAGGGTGGGAGTTGGGGGCTGAAAGCCGAAAATTTTCACATATATATATATATATATATATATATATATATATATATATATATATATATATATATATATATATATATATATATATATATATATATATATATATATATATATATATATATATATATATATATATATATATATATATATATATATATATATATATATATATATATATATATATATATATATATATATATATATATATATATATATATATATATATTATGAGTACTGATTTTGGGTAAATCAAGGGCACTGAATTCAATGGTGATGCTGAAATTAGTATTTGGGCTCTAGGGAAGAAACTAGTGGATAAGGGTTTGGGTCTAAAATTAGAGTAATGTTCAAATATACATAATAAATATTGGTTTTTCTATGAATCGAGAATGCTGAATCCAATCTGAATCCAATGACGATGTTGAAATGCAGAACCACGTAAAAAAATGTGTACTATGAAAAACACTGTATTACAAATAGAACGAAAATGTTTTGCTATTTATTTACAAATGTGAAGTTTATAAAATAAAGAATAAATGACATTAAATATTTTATAATCAGATTTTTTTCCGTCTATGTTTACTCAATGTGGTGTAAAGACGAAGTTCAATTATTTATACAAGAAAATGATGAGCACTCAAATTGATACAGTCTTATTTTTGTGGCATTTGTTTGTATATTTCAGTAATAGAAATATAAGAAATATAAAGAATTTGCTACTTTAGTTTATTATTTTTCTTATTTAATAATTTTAAAATATTTTTCTGCCATGTTTCGATGATACATCAATTTGACGATATAATTCAACTAACATTTAAGAATAACCCACTTTTAAGGGGCTCCTTTGCTAAGTAACTCTAGCCTTGGTGTATAATGTATATTTGAACATTTTTTTATTCTCTACCCCATCCTCCAGCTTCTGATTTTGCTCCTATGGTTGCTTGATTGCATATTACAAGACCACCATTGGATTCAGTATCCTCGATTCATAGAAAAACCAATATTTATTATGTATATTTGAACATTTCCCTAATTTTAGACCCAAACTTTTATGCTCTAGTTTCTTGTCTGGACCGCAAATACTAATTTCAGCATCACCATTGCATTCAGTGCCCTCAATTTATCCAAAATCGGTACCCATAATATATTTTCGGCTTTCAGCCCAAACTCCCACCCTTTAGTGACACCCTTATATTTTTGATCCCAATTTGAACATCACTGTTGGATTCAGCGTCCTCAAGTATGTGGAAATCAATAATAATGACGATAATTTTGATACTATTCATGACCAAACCCACAACCCCTACCCCTTATTGAACTACAATGAGTCCGGTCAGCGTTTTTACCATCACCATTGAACTCAGCATCCTCAATTATGTAAAAATCGATAATAATGACAATAATTTCGATACTTTGTATAACTGACCCCCCAACCCCCACCCAACCCCCTCCTATTATTGGACTACCCTGAGTTTGACCCCAATTTTTATTATGACGATAAATTCGATATTTTTTATAACCGACCCCCAACCTCCACCGCTTTTTGGATTACCCCGAGTCCGGCCCCCATTTTTATCATCATCATTGAACTTAGCATCCCCGATTATATTGAAATCGAATTCAAACATGACATGCAAAAAAAACATTTTTTTCTACGATAAGGGTACCCTTTGGGAGTAAAAAATGATAATGTCACCGATCAGGGGGTAATATGGAAGATTGCATTTGTTATAAAATTTTGATTCTAACGATACCCACATGACATATTTTACTCATTTAATGTGTCAACCCCAACCACTGGGTTGGTTGGGAGTGAGGGTACAAACCAACTTTTGGACTCAAAAGTTGCGCCGGTTTGAATAAAAGATAATGGTGCCATTAAATTTTTTTTATCGCTTCCCATTTATTTTATATAGATTTTTATATGCTGAAGCTGAACTTAAAGAGGGTGTAAAGGGGTGGGGGTGGGTCCTACCACCCTAATCTCATAAAGTTTTCGGGAGACGGCCAAGTTCGATCGATTGATACCAAATATGTAAAAAAAAAATTTTAAATTGCCGCTACTGCCCGATTCTTAAAAAAAACGATAGTTAAGTTAGCCGTTGAGGAATGATTTTGTTGTTTGTTTTAGTTTTGTATCAAAAAATCTAATCTTTTGCGATATTTCATTTGCGATATTTCATTTGCGATAATCATTTTTTTGACCCACTTGACAATATTTTTTTGACAAACTTATAATGCAATAAAATTCTCAATAATAATAATTTCATGTTCAATTACATTTTTTTTCATACAAATAACTAATTGTAGTTTTTTCTAAAAAAATAAATGAAAATCATTCTTTTGACACACTTGACAATATTTTTTTGACAAACTTATAATGCAATAATTCTCAATAATAATAATAAAATTTGGTGGCTGACATTCCTGCATAGGATCTTGATGAAACTTTGGCAAATGATCTATAGGTTCACTTGTAAATGAAAGATCTGGATTCATTTCAAATTTGGACGAACGACAAATGGCGAACAACTGTAACGATTCGCTTAGTCTGCACTGTAGAACTAATATTTCTTACAAAAAAATAAATGAAATGTAATCTAATTTCGCCTAAATGACGCTAATAATTTATTTAAACAAATTAATAACCGATAAATTTTATCAATGAAAATTGTATTATTTTAGTATTGATTTGAAATATGTAAAATTATATTAAGTTATAAACCAAAAAAAATGTATTAGATTAGTATGAGTAGAACAGCTGATGAAAATACTAATGCTAAACAAGAAACTGAAGATAAACGGGTTAAACCTCATATAATTTTTAATTTGGATGGTAGTCAACGAGGGAAGTTGAAAATTATGATTTTGGATAAGCAAGTAAACCATCATCGAAATAAGATCTTAAAAACAAAATTTAAATCAAAAAGTAACAAGAATACTTAGATTTGTGAGAAAAAGTAATTGGATGTGCTGGTACATGGTTTCAATTTTTGATCGTGATATATCAAAATTATTTTGTGATATAAAAATTTGGAAGGAAATTAGCGGATGGCATATTTCAAATCGTTGGAAAAGAAGTTTACATTGAATTAATTTTGGCGGTCAAGATAAGCTGCACTTTAAATATTAAAGCCAACATTATATTTAAATCAACATATTATTTAAACCAACATTATATTTAATCCACATTAAATATTTTCATCAACATCATATTTAAATCATTTCACGGATGTTATTTGTTCATGGATGCTTTTTGAAATTTGGATGGATACGAATCACAACAACGTTATAGTTAAGTTATAATTAATTTCATAGTTTTTGTTTCTTTTAAAAATAATAATTACTTTATTAAGAGTTTTCATTGATGTATATTGTTATTTTGCATTATATTTATAGCTTTATATGAAAATTATAAAGATAACGTAATGAAATAATTCTTTTCTATGGTGTGGTGAAAGTGAGAAATGTGTGGTGGACAATTAGTAGCTAAGTTGTGAGCTTAATTTAGAGACACTCGTAAGTTTTGTCATGGTACAACGTGGAACAAATATTGAACTGGCCAAGCCACGAGTTACATCCCGATTTGTTTTGGAACGAGTGTCGTTTCCCCGTTGCTATGCTACAAAATGGCGCCGATCCAAGGGACCACTGTTAAGTTACGGTAAATAAATTTAGTGAATTGTGTTATAATGATAAACCAGTTTACAAATTTTTTTGGTTTCTTTTTTTTTTTGGTTAAATTTATTGATAGATGATCAAAAGAGTTTTGTGTTGAATTACAAATAATTACTATTTGATTATTCTCAGTTAATTAAAACTTTTCAATAATTTTTTTTGTGTTTTTTTAAATAGATTCATATTAAACAGTTTCTTGAATTGAAATTGTGGTTGATATCAGGATGATTTCCTGTTTTCTATAATTTCTACTCAAGTTGTTGTAATAATAATAGTGATCTAGCTGATAAAATGTAAATAATTTCAGTTATCAACTGTTACTGTTAGACTTGGTTGTGATTCGACCTTTCTCAGTAATAGTTATGATTCGCTTTTTTTTACATCACTAATTGTCACTACAGTAAAACAAATATTTTTTGGATTCAGTATATTTCGATTGGAATGAACACAGTGTGCGATTGTTATGGATTGAATTAACTGTGATTCAGTTTTGCTTTATAACCATCATACGTGTGATTTATTTCAATTACTACTGTATTTAGTAAACAACGAATTTTTTTTTTCGCTCATAATTTGCCTGCAGCTTCTGTTCCACACATTTCTCACCCAACTCACCACAGATTGCCACATTTATTATAAATTTGTTTTCATTATATATTTTTTTTTAAATAATTTGAAAATTTGTTTTTCTATTTATAGGATAGTTTTTGTCGTTTTAGGTTTCATTTCATTTACTTATTGAATTGAATTTAAAATAAGAATAATATAAGAACTGAATCTAAAAAATTATGGTGCAAATTATGAAACTTTTTGCAATCCATACAATTTTAGAGCGATCTAGTTTCGAACCAATGAGAAAATTTTTAAACTTTAAAAAAGTTTATCATTCTCATCAGGGCTAGCCGACTAGATAAACTCTACCAAAAAATGTTAACGCTAATGATTATAAACCAAAAATTAGGTTACAACTCTAGCGAAGTGTAAAAACAAAAAATTTACATAAACATACATTTAATAAATTCAGGTTTAGTCAATTAATTTCTCTGGTGATCACTGTTTCATAATTTGCACCATAATTTTTTAGATTCAGTTCTTATATTATTCTTGATGGGAGATTTTCCATCGGGGTGATGTTACATCACAAATAATTTACTGAATTAATTTTTAAAATAAGAAAGAAAAATTATTACAAGGCTATTGATATAGGTGGTAACCAGCAGTGCTTAAAGCCTACCTAATTTAATACGCGGTAATTATTATATTATATTTATTTGATTCTTGATATTTTTTTTTAATTTTTATTATAATTGATAAATTAATATTCATATTGGTATATATACGCAAATATATAAATTTATTTTCTTACAATCCTACGTTACGTGAAATTGTGTGACATTATTATTTATCCAAGCATTTTGATTAATTTTCAAGCTATCATTTTTTTTTATTAGTTTAGTCTGTAGATAAAACTTTATTTCATTGACTTAAAACTCCATTCTTGAATTATAATGGATATTAACAAATATATTGAACTTTTAACTCCAGATGAACTTAAAATTGAATTTGAAATTCGGGGTATTGATCTTTTAGCTCTAGATGCTAAGAAATTATTAGTAAGTAAGTTAGAGATTGAATTATCAGATTCCAAGCTAGCACCTCAAAAATCACATTCAGTTGATACTCCCGATTCAGAAATAACTAGAGCTCGTGAGCTTTATACGACATTTGACAAAGAAGTCTATTCGGCTCCTAAGCCAATTTCTCCTTCAATTGCACTGAGTGCACTTGCTCGCGCTATTCATTGGCAAAGACGCTTGCAAAGGTTAAAAAATTCGTATGCTAATGTTGGAGGTATTGATAGCGTAATATCAAAATACCGACGTCTTGTGCAGTATGCAAGGGATTCTATTGCAGAACCATCTAATTCGATCTCAGAAGAAATAAATCCAGGTGAAATTCTACAAGCGGGAGGAACTGGCTTATCAACAATTCGTGGTGAAAATCCTTCTAAACACGTAGAAATATCTCATATTCCTACTTCACTTTCAATGATGAATCCTTTAAATGTAAATATCTTGGAACCCAGTTCTAACAACCCGATCAACGCAAATCCCTCAGGTGAACCTCACTCAATGCAATCACCAAATATCTATTTGTCACCTAATATTTGGAAAACTAATGTTATGGGAAAAAACTATAACCAAGCTACAATCTCGAAAACTGTTAACAACATTTCCACACTTGGATATGCGCAAGCAAACGTACATGATTATGATAATGAAACAAAACCACCCAATTACCGATCTTCTTATCCTTGGCGTATTTCTTTCGACGGGAATGGGCGAAGTGGAAGTCTTGATGTTCACGATTTTCTGTTTCGTCTTGAAACATTTGCCAAACGCGACGGTCTTAGTCTACAACGGTTAACTGCGCTAATACTAGAGTGACCATTCGTACTGATTTTATCAGTACAGTACTGATTTTCTAGCTTCTGTACTGATAGACATATGCGGTACTGATTTTTACTGATTTCTAAAATTATGTACTGAAAGTACTGATTTTTAAGAAAATTGTTATTTTAATTTAATTTAAATATAGAAATAAAACTATACGAGTCATCGTTTGGTATGAACTTGTAATAAAAATGACTTGAAAAAAAATACTTTTATTTTTAAATTGTGACAGTTACAGACGAAAAATATATATCAAAATTCTAACCCTGTGTTTTCCCAAGCAATCGTGGCGGAAGTTGTATTTTACAAACTACTGGTGTTGGTTTCAACTTAACAGAATTTCCTTAAATCTACACACAAAAAAGTTTTATGGTTAAATTGATCATATTTTAGAGAACCATAAAATGTGGTAAATTATAATCATAGTATGGTTCTGTATCTATAATAACAACCATAAAATTTGGTTATCTATCACCATAGTATGGTTCGTAGCAACCATAAAATATAGTTAACTTATCACCATAGTGTGGTTTTCTAAAAATATGGTTCTTTTTGATCAATTTAACCATAAAATATTTTTGTGTGTACTAAAAAATGAAAACCAGGTTTTTCTACTTCGCTTTGGTATAAACGCTCAGAATAATATTGACAGATAGAATATGGCTACCGTATTTGAAATTTGAATATAAAATCTTATCAATCGAAAAGTATTTCAACAAAAAATTATAATACTCATATTAATTTAAAATTAAAACTAAATTTTTTGTGATTTTGATGTTGTACATTTTTCACAATCACATGAAATTGTGTTTTACATTTTACGTTTTGACGGTTACAATTTTTTTGAATATACTATTATACTATCAATCAAAAGCAAAATATCAAATAACTATCTGTCAAAGTAAAAAAGTATTATTCTATCCGTTTACACTGTAATAGTTTACTAGCTAGTTGCTATTATTCTATTATACTACTATGGTGTAAACTTAGTGTAAGGATAGTACATATTTTAACTTTCAAAATTTTGTACTGATTTCGTTTTAAAAAAAAATGGTCACCCTAGCTAATACACAATTTTGTGACCGAAACAGCAGAGAAATGGTTATGGGCGTTCACTAGAGATAATCCAGATGTTACATGGGAAGTAATGCGACGTTCGTTTTTGACTAGATTTTCTAGCCATGAATCAGAACGAGAGACACGCAGATTTATTGAAAGACGTAAACAAAAACTTCAAGAAAATTTTAGTGATTTTTCCTTGGATGTACAGACGCTAAACGGTAGACTTACTCATCGATTTTCAGAGTCGGAACTTTTAGAGATTCTTCGAGAAAACATGAGCCCCGCATTGCAGACAGTAACGATTACTAATGAATTTTTCTCTATTGAAAGCTTAAGACAAGTCTGCCAAAAATTCGAACGAGTATGGGCCAATTCTGGGTTTGACCCTAGAGGCTTTTCGTCTTACCACAACCGTCGACAAAACATTAGTGAATTACATAGGCCAAGTGAATTGCCTGATGCTGGTCTTATTTACCGTAATCTGGATGATCATTCTCACGAAGAAGAGTTATCGGCATTTCAACCTCCACGTCGTCTCGAACCAAGTTTACCAGATGGGATAATTTGTTGGAAATGTCATGATATTGGACATCGATATCAAGATTGTCCTACACCAAACAAACATATATTTTGTTATGGTTGTGGTGCTGCCGACACCATAAAACCCAATTGTTCTAAATGCTATCCTAAGCAATCGTTAAACAGGGTATCGAATGTGTCACAGCCTGGAGGAACGCGTTCGGTGGAGAAACAATTTCAATCCAGGAATCTAAAATAGAGAAACCAACCTTTACTGATGCCGAAACCCAAACAACACCTACCATCTTACTAAAACCTGCTACTAATTGTGTTAAGTTAGGTAATGCATCAAAATCAACTCGAACCCAAAATTATTGGTTAAAACGAAAAAGTTTTAAAAAGATTTGTAATTCCATAATCATAAAACATAAAGATGATCCCCGTCCCCATGTAGAAATTAGCTTGTGTGGCCTTAATATCATTGGACTCTTAGATAGTGGTGCTTCCATTAGTATCTTGGGTAAGGATTCGTTAAATCTTTTAGAAACGGCAAAACTTAAATTGCGTAAGATGACTTCGGTTATTCGAACAAAATTTTAGGTTATGTCGAAACACCAGTCACCTATGAAAATAGTACTAAATTGATGCGGTTTTATGTCGTTCCGAGCTTAGATGGACATTTATATTTGGGGATTGACTTTTGGTCGAAATTTCAGTTAGCTCCTTTGATTATTAGTGAGATATCCACCAAAAATGTAAACTTTAACGAACATCAGTTGAGTGAATCACAAGCGTTGGAGCTTGAAGCAATCAAAAGTTCTTTCGCTTCCTTTGAGAACCAAGGTCTTGGTAAAACAACTCTACTAGAACACACAATTGATGTTGGTCAGACAACTCCTATTAAACAGAGATACTATAATGTATCACCCGCAATTCAGGAACTTATGTACCAGGAACTTGACCGTATGTTAGATCTGAAGGTTATAGAGGAATCTCATAGTGGATGGAGTTCTCCTGTAGTCCTAGTGAAGAAACCAAACGGTAAGGTACGTTTGTGCCTGGATTCGAGGAAGGTCAATACAGTAACAAAAAGAGATGCTTATCCATTACCACTCATAGATGGGTTGCTAGGTAGATTACACCAAACGAAATTTATAAGTGCGATCGACCTCAAAGATGCCTTTTGGCAAATCCCATTGTCTAAGGAGTCACGTGATAAGACGGCATTTACTGTACCTGGTAGGCCATTATATCAGTTTACAGTAATGCCGTTTGGCCTTTGTAATGCGCCACAGACAATGTGTAGACTCATGGATATCGTCTTGCCTTATCAACTGCATGATCGCATCTTTGTCTATCTTGATGATCTCTTAATTATTTCTGCCTCACTAGAGGAACACTATTCTTTATTAAGAACTGTAGCGGATCATTTGAAGAAGGCTGGGCTAACTATTAATTTAGAAAAAAGTAAATTCGTGATGAAAGAGATAAAATATCTTGGATACCTGGTTGGCGAGAATGGTCTCCGTACTGACCCTGACAAGGTCTCTGCTATCTGTACGTTTCCAACTCCAAAGAGCGTTAAACAAACTCGTCGATTCTTGGGCATGGCAGGCTGGTACCGCAGATTTATTCGTAATTTCGCCGAAATAACAGCTCCAATTACGAATCTGCTTAAGAAAGGGAAAAAATTTCTTTGGGATATTGACGCTGATAAATCTTTCGAAAAATTGAAATATCTTCTTTCAACGGCTCCTGTTCTAACCAATCCCAATTTAGACAAACCTTTTTATATTAGATGTGACGCCAGTACGCAAGGAGTAGGTGGCGTTCTTTATCAAAAAAGTGAGAACGATGATGAAAAACCTATAGCGTTTATGTCACCAAAATTAAATGCGGCACAAAAAAACTATACGGTGACAGAACTGGAGTGTTTGGCTGCTATCCTTAGCATAAAAAAATTCCGACCATATATTGAAGGGTATCAATTTACTCTCATAACTGATCATGCCAGTTTGAAACGGCTGATGGCTCAAAAAGACTTGAGTGGAAGACTAGCCAGATGGAGTCTGAAGTTACAATCTTATAGTTTTGTTATTGAGCATCAGAAGGGTTCTAATAATGTTGTTCCAGACGCTCTCTCAAGAGTATATAGTGATTGCCTTTCCGAACTGGTTCAAAACTTACCTCTCTTAGCTGCTTTGGATTTAAACTCGCCACACTTCCAAGATGAAAGTTATGTCGATGTCATGAAAAAAGTAAAATCTGCACCGAACAATTACCCAAATCATTGTATCCATGCTGAAAGGGTATATGTCCGCTTTGATCCCAAAGATAACACGCCGGTTTCTACTGTTCCTTCTTGGAAATTGCTGATACCTACCTCTTTAATAACATCGTTGATTAAACAAGAACACGACGATCCTTCTGCTGCACATAGTGGCATCAAACGTACTCTTGAGCGCTTGCGTAGACTATATTATTGACCTGGAATGCTTACTCAGGTTCGTGATTATGTTAAGTCTTGTGAAATATGCAAAACTACGAAGGCTTCTAACCAAATGCTAACTCCACCAATGAGTGGTTCAGCTCCTTTTTACGAAAGACCTTTTCAAAAGATCTACGTAGATCTCTTGGGTCCCTATCCTCGCTCAAAATCAGGTAAAACCTACATTTTTATAGTAGTAGACAAGATTACTAAATTTGTGTTACTAAAAACACTTGCAAAAGCCATAACTAAACCCATCGTGTCGTTCTTAATGGATGAAGTGTTCTATGTTTACGGTGTTCCTGAGTTCGTACATTCTGACAACGGTGTTCAGTTCATGTCCCTTGAGTTTAAAAACTTAATGAGTAAATTTGGTATCCAACATATCAGAACTGCCGTTTACTCACCTCAAGCAAATGCGTCGGAACGTGTTAACAGTTCTATTGTAGCTGCCATCCGAGCTTATGTGAATAATGATCACAAAACATGGGATACGCACCTTGGAGCCATAGCAGGTGCTTTAAGAAACTCTTTACATGAATCGATTTCATTTACTCCGCACTATTCTTTATTTGGACACCATAGAATAGGTCACGGCAGTGAGTATAAGCTACTCCGCAATATCAATTGTCTTGAAGAGAACACTATCCAAGTTAATGGATTGCCCGATACATTGCAAACAGTTCATGAAGAACTACGTAAAAATCTGGTAAAGGCTTACCAAAGGTATTCAAAAGGTTACAACCTACGTTCCAGGTCTTCCAACTTTCAACCGGGTCAGGCTATCTTCGTGCGTGAACATGTACAAAGTGATGCAAGCAAAGTTTTTTGTGCTAAATTTGCTCCATGTTTTCGTAAAGGTTACATTCGTAAGGCTGTTGGTAAAGTTTGCTACGAGATAGAAGACGAAAAGGGTAAACTTCTTGGCACATTTCACGCAAAGGATATAAAACCGTAGGAAAACAATTTGTAATTTGCAAATATATATTCATTTCGTTCTATTTAAATATAGGTTTTAGCTTCAGTTTTGTTTTTGTTTTGATTAAATTTTAAAAAATAAATACCTCAAAATAAAAACCAAACTGTGTTGTAACGATTCGCTTAGTCTGCACTGTAGAACTAATATTTCTTACAAAAAAATAAATGAAATGTAATCTAATTTCGCCTAAATGACGCTAATAATTTATTTAAACAAATTAATAACCGATAAATTTTATCAATGAAAATTGCATTATTTTAGTATTGATTTGAAATATGTAAAATTATATTAAGTTATAAACCAAAAAAAATGTATTAGATTAGTATGAGTAGAACAGCTGATGAAAATACTAATGCTAAACAAGAAACTGAAGATAAACGGGTTAAACCTCATATAATTTTTAATTTGGATGGTAGTCAACGAGGGAAGTTGAAAATTATGATTTTGGATAAGCAAGTAAACCATCATCGAAATAAGATCTTAAAAACAAAATTTAAATCAAAAAGTAACAAGAATACTTAGATTTGTGAGAAAAAGTAATTGGATGTGCTGGTACATGGTTTCAATTTTTGATCGTGATATATCAAAATTATTTTGTGATATAAAAATTTGGAAGGAAATTAGCGGATGGCATATTTCAAATCGTTGGAAAAGAAGTTTACATTGAATTAATTTTGGCGGTCAAGATAAGCTGCACTTTAAATATTAAAGCCAACATTATATTTAAATCAACATATTATTTAAACCAACATTATATTTAATCCACATTAAATATTTTCATCAACATCATATTTAAATCATTTCACGGATGTTATTTGTTCATGGATGCTTTTTGAAATTTGGATGGATACGAATCACAACAACCTTATAGTTAAGTTATAATTAATTTCATAGTTTTTGTTTCTTTTAAAAATAATAATTACTTTATTAAGAGTTTTCATTGATGTATATTGTTATTTTGCATTATATTTATAGCTTTATATGAAAATTATAAAGATAACGTAATGAAATAATTCTTTTCTATGGTGTAGTGAAAGTGAGAAATGTGTGGTGGACAATTAGTAGGTAAGTTGTGAGCTTAATTTAGAGACACTCGTAAGTTTTGTCATGGTACAACGTGGAACAAATATTGAACTGGCCAAGCCACGAGTTACATCCCGATTTGTTTTGGAACGAATGTCGTTTCCCCGTTGCTATGCTACACAACTGTAAGCTTAAATCTTCAATAACTTCTAATCTCGGCTTATGATCTTATGGAAACTTGGTATATAAGGTTTTAGTACTGTTTCCAATATTTCTGCATACCAACTTCGTTGGTAAAAGTTTGGTAAAAGTTTGCAAGCAACATGAGTAAGATTTTATCAGCTTTTGGAGTACATTGGATAAAGGGTTGGGGGATCCACCATACAACAGGTTTTTTCCACCATGTTTTTTATGTTTCTTGGGAGCACACAGCATTCGTTCGTGAATGAATTTTAATGACACCTTGGAAAAAGATACAAATATGTATGGCAAGGAACTGATTAGTTTTTGAGCGATTTTGAACAAAGTGGTTGGGGGTTCCCCGAGCACCTGTTTTTTTGAAAGCTCAATAACATCTGTACCTGATAATCGAATTGGATGAAACTTGGTACATAAGCATTTAGTACGGTTCACAACAGTTCTGTATCCCAACTAACGGTTTTTCACTGCTGGTAAAAATTTTATTTCCTAATTTTTTGCAGTTTTTTCAGTCTTTATGCACACTACAGCCTACCATAATGAAGTGATTATGATCAACATATGAAAAAGGTTCCAATTAGTGTCAGAAGATAATTATCATCATTTAGGGCACATTAATCAAAGTGGCAGGGGGTCTACCATGCAACTGCAGACTTTTTACACTTTGTTTTTAAAGTTTGTTGGGAGCATACAGACCTCATTCGTTAATCAATTTTAATGACTCTTTGAAAAATGATGGAGACTAAAATGACAAAGAACTAGTTAGTTTTTGGAATATATTGGGATAAGTGGCGGAGGCCTCCCGAATACCTGTTTATTGTGTCACCATTTTTTCAATGTTTGTTGGGAGCATACAGCATTCATTCGTGAATAAATTTTGATGACACTTTGGAAAAAGATGCAAATATGTATGGCAAGAAACTGATTAGTTTTTGAGCGATTTTGAACAAAGTGGTGGGGGTCGCCCGAGTACCTGTTTTTTAAAAGCTCAATAACATCTGTACCTGATAATCAAATTGGATAAACCTTAGTACATAAGCATTTAGTACGGTTCACAACAGTTCTGCACCCCAACTTCCGGTTTTTCATTTCCAGTTAAAAAAATTATTTTTTCGTACAACAGAATTTATGTTTGTTGGGATACTACTGCTTTCTTTAATATTTTTATAATTAGAACTACTTGAAATCTATAACTCTGGTTAGCTTTTAATTAAAGTATTTGATGGCTATTTGCTCGATATATATCCATAACACTATGTTTCCAGAGCTGTGGTGAAGTTAGTCTATGCATCAGCGTCGCAACAGTTTTTTTTTGCTTTTTTGGAATTGTTATGACCTAAAACGTCGAACAATGCCAAAAAAATTGGGGGTAAGAATTTCACGTTTGACTCATGAATGTAATACTTAGCTCTTTTAGACCATAGTAACTTGAGGTTTCTATAGTACAGTTTCAAACATTTTAAAAAAATTTTATAGTCTTTGCACTGACAAAATTTGTTGGTAAACTTCAAGAAACAATTGTCTATTAGATTTATTTAAAGAACATGTTTTTTGAGTTTGATTTTTTCAATAGTCAAATCTATTTCCATTTTTCAAAGAAACATAATATTTCAAATGACAAATATTCTCCATTATTGCATAAAACAAATAAAAATCTTCACAGCACAGTTGGGATTTGGTTCAAATAGACTTTTTTTTATATTTAGTTAGACAAGTTTAGTGTTAATTTTAAAAAATTATAAATTAACGTCTCTGAATATTCAAAGCCTCCATGCCAATTATGGTTGGAACCGGTAAATTGAAGAGTCGGTTCTATAGAATTAGTGCATGTGCGATTGGTTGCATCGCTAATCTCGTCTCAGCTAACGGAGTTCTTCATAAAAGGAAAGAAGATACGAAGTTCCAGGATGCACGTCTGACACAAATCTGGCAGAATCTAATAAGAAGCATGAATACCAATTGCACTGCCAGAATAAAGACTAAAAATTGCAACACTGGTCACATCTTAATAGCTTCAGGTGTACGTCAAGTGTGCAACGAGCGGCTGATTAGAAGCCAGGATTACTATAAGAAATCCTGACGCCAATACGCACGCCTTGAATTTATTCCGACTTGATTTAGTACGTGGATTCGGTAGTTTTATCCTCGGCCCTTTACAAATGCTGGATGTACGCGAAAATTTTAGAATGAGCGAAAACGAAAGCAAAAAGTAAAGTAGACTCTAACGACCCAAAAATTTTTGAAGGACAAAGACCCAACATCAAGTATCAAATGTTAATAAAAGAAAATTAACTCACCCTATGACTTCTTCCAGATCTAACCTTCCTTACTAAGCAAATTTAACCACTTATTTTAATGACCATTTTTACTAAACGTTATGTCGAATGTTGTACCAGTTGTGGATGATGTCGCAAATGATTTCGATTAAAATTTATTAGCGTTTGCAACAGAAGCTATATCCTCAGCTATAATTGCAACCAAAATAAATAGAATTTTGTTGAAAAGTATCTTTCCAAAATTCATTGCACCAATATAATAGGTGTTTTCTGAACAATAGCATAAATAAATTATCGTTGCACCAAAACAGACAGGCTATTGTTGAATAATATCATAAATACCTTATCGTTGCGCCAAAACGAACCGGCGATTGTTAAATAATAACATATATAAATTATTGTAACGAAATACTAAATGATTGTTGAATAAGCATAAACAATTCGTTGGACCAAAATTGAGCGAGTGCCCTTGTTGAATAAGTCGAATCAATCCGTTGCACCAAAATAATAGGCGATTGTTGCATACTTCAAACGATGACGATGTATATCACTTTTATCTTTTTATCTGTTTAATTAGATTACACTCTAACTAAATATTCATCAAACAATACTACCCAACCACGAATTATCAATCAAATAACCAACTTGGACGATTCACCAATCAATATGATAAGTTATCTTGATATGAACATATAATTATAATTATAACGGTTATTTGAACAAAAAACTCCCCTTTTTTTAATTATATTCTAAGCTTACAAAACTAAATGTTCACTTCATTCAAATAAATAATGTAAATTAAGTTTTATTTAACATAAAGAAAACATTAACTTGTTAATCTTACCTAACAAAAACTTTTCTTCTTACTTAAAATTATTAGAAAAAACTACTAACATAACAAATGTCGATGTTCAGTAGTCCTATGTTTGTGTACCAAAAAAATTATTGGGACAACAAAATTGACGAAAAGATTTAATTTGTCTAATTTTTTTTTTGCTAATCTAAATAATAATTTGCTAATCACCTGAAGATGCTATAAGCGAAAGTACTAGTGAAATAAATAGAATATTGTGGAATAAAATTAAATATTAAAAAGTTTTTTAATTATTAAATAATAATTTGTCTAACAATTTTGGTAATTGCATTATTTTCACGAACAGGGTCGAATCCAACATTGACATATTTTTATTCGTAAAATTTTAGGACAGCAAAAACATAACGAAACCCACTGAACCTTATTCTTGCGGTAAGGAACAGAACGAATATGACGGGTTACATCGACACCATAAGATCGGTAAAACGATTTCATCTTATTCACCTCAACGCATATACTACTTAATTTCCATCAACCGAAAATAGCAAACACAACAATGGTGACAGCGGTGGTATATATCATAAAAATAGTTGAATGTTTAATCTGTGGGCTGATATGGAAAATAACGTGGGTTGTAAGTAGCAAACTAAACGTAGGGAAAGCGTGCAGATATAATCAAAATACTTACCATCACACACACACATCAAAACCGTATGCTAACCTGCAATGACATAAGTGTGCAACGAGTCACTTTACACTTTTTTCCTAAAGCAACTATAATTAAGATTGGAAGTAACCAAACAATAAATGAGTACACCGAATACTTAACAGGAGAGCAAAAAGCTGAATTGGCTATAGACGCAACCCATGTAAGGTGGTGGTTTGGTTTCCGGAATGCCATACGACAACATGCTAAAAACCTTCAAATTCAATGAACTCGTAAACGGAAAACACCTTGTAGTCGAATTTCTAAGTGCGAAAGGTTAAATCAACATCATACCACTTGCTGCTAGAGGAAAAATGATAAATCGATTAAGATAAGCGGTTCAGGAATGCTACCTGAAATCTTTACAAGGCAAAAAAGACAAAAATTAATTACGATGTCTCGTCAAGATCGCAATTCAACAATAAATTCATTCGAGTTGGATGGAGTTGGATTCAAACCTAGTGAATGGTTTGGATTGGTGCTTAGAAAGATTTTATTGAAGCTCATTTTTTGAGAAAACGCCAAATATTGATGCAAAATCTTGAAAGTTTTTTAGGATATTGCCAAGTTTACTGTGATGTAAAACTAAATTCCAATGTAGTTGCTATTTAGTTTTATGCTTTCGTAAATTTGACAATATATCATATTTAAAGGGAATTTCTGCGTTAATATTGTCCAATTTATCAACAAAAGAATGGCATGGCTGTTCACAAAAATTGTTCATCAACAAATTCATCACCGATGACCCTATACGCTGATGATGTAGTTGCCAGAGGTTATCTAAAGCTGTATCGATTTATATTGTTTTGTCTTTTAACTGTAGTGTCAAGAAATAGAACCCAGAGTCCAGACGGTTGAGCAAAAAAGTAATGTAATAATTTGATTAGATTATGGTTATGTCGTATGGAATTTCCCAAAGATCACAGGAATAAGAAAACTAAAACTGTTGATTTAACCATAAAAGTATATGTTCCGTCCAATAAAAGAAATTGGAGATGAAACACCTCTAATGTGAACCACTTGACTGACCACTGGGCTTGACTGAGACTAAATTAATTAAAAACTAATAAATGAGAATATAACTTTTCAATGACAAGTTGACTTTTTATTGTTTTATGCCAGCCGTGCGATCTATATATTCTTCCAAACCACCTGTTACTAAATATTCACAAAACTTTAATTGAATTTTTATTGTATTTTGTATATATTTAGATATCCTTAAAACTTTGTATTGTACAAATTGAAGATGTGCTTATATTCAAATATCTACCATCACTGTTCTTAAATTTAACAAAAATCATTAACAGATAAAAAATTACAAACAAAAAAAATATGGTTGAAATCGTGATAACCTTTAACAAAATTTTTTTAATACAACAAATTATAATCTGTTACATGATTTTAATGTAAATCCATATAAACGGAAATTACTGATTTTATTTTTATTTATTTCATTTTCCTCATAATTTTCTTTTATTTTCACGTACAAGTTAAGCGCACAAAAATTTATTTCAAAATTAAATTTAAACGATTTTCAAAACACATAATTCTCTTCCTTTTCAATAAACTTTTTAGATAATTTTGCTTTATGTAAAGATATACATATAATTCTTGCTCCGATTACTGTGTCTCTCTGAAATACAAAAAAAAGATATATACATACATTTATATATTCATCTAATTTTTATATCACGGTAAAATGTGAGTTATGCTTTAAGTTAGAGAGCAAAAAAAAAAATCAAATAATAAAAAAATATAAGTGGAAAATTAAAAAGAAAATAAGAATTTTCTGTCTTTGTTAGCTTTTGTGTAGAGTTAAATTTTTTAATGTTCGTTTAATGCTATTATTTTTTATTTTAATGATTCTTGATTAAAAGCTTAAAGTAATTGAATTAAGTTTTTCGTTAAGATTTTATACTAAATGTTAAAGTTATTTTGATATTGTCTACCTACAGTAATAATATTTGTACAATCTCCTAAAATAAATGTAATCGAAAAAATATTGTTACATCTCTTTAACATAGAAACTTGTTGCATATACATATATCGTTTTTAATCAAACTAAGATCTTTTTGATTTTCATTTTACATCTTATAGTTTTTTTTAGGAAATGTTTTTTTTATGAAAATTGATTTTCCTTATAGCAAAACAAAATCTCATTTCCTCAATCGAAAATGAAATATATTATTTATTGCTAACTTGTTTGGTTGGTTGTTATTACGATTGTTTAAACTGTTTCTATCAGCCTTTGACCTGTTTGTTGGCTTTGGTGCTTAATATTTTTGTTACATGAAAAGATAAAATGGTGTTTTTAAGGCTATAAAATAATGGCTTGGAGTTAAGCTTTGAATAACAACGATTGTCAAATAACTAATTTCACAAAATTGGTTGAAAGATCAACAAATTTGTTAGCTGAAAATACTTTATAGCATTATGGATCATAACTTTGTTGTCCAACCCACTACATTAATGGACCCAGACGACTACATTGGACCTACATGTTCTTTGTCAAGAAGATAAATGTAAATGAATATAAATCAAAAATCAGTTAGAAAAATCATTTTTACATTACCTAACTTCAGTTGAAAGTCTGACTTTACATTTCATACATTTCGTCTTCTTGCGACATCGGCAAAAGCTGAAATGTTATAGGTATATTTCGTATATTCTAAATTTGTTATTCTTATTTGTACGATTTGCTTTCGATTGGCGAACTGAATAGTAAGCAATAACATCGTCAGCTTGTTAAGAAAATATAGAAAATTTATTGAAATCTGCAACAGAATTTGTGGACATTAAAATGGAGCCGCAAACTTGCCGTTGATTTGTTTGAATTTAATCGGTTGAATTTTCTACAAAACCTGCTATACTGTTTGCAACGGCCTTAGAAAAGTTAGTTTTGGAAGTTATTGATCCAAAATGAGTACTTTTAATGCGAAGAAAAATAAAGTAATATAAGAGTAAAGATGGTTTTGAAAATCAAAATTTGGTCCATCGAGCCGGATCTGATTACCCAAACGGTTACCATATACAAATCACATATTTTAAATAAAAACGAATACTCTGGCATAAATTAGTAATGCTAATATAACTTAAAAAAGTAAAAAAAAAACAAACTGAAAAGAATTCATATAGTTAATTGTAAATGAAAGTCAACATACCGTTTCAGTATATAATAAAACAAAACTACCCAAAGCTTTAATTTTTATATTTCATATTCAATTTGGTGCAAAATATGTTGTACATGCCTCGAATACCCAAAATTTAAGTTTTGATTCCATTAAAATGATCGACGCAAATCTCTACCTTTTTGCCTTTTAATCAAATAAGCTTGAGAAAAATGTTTATTTAAAGAGATTCATTTGCTTAAACAATACCTTTAAACCTTTTCTCTTCTCTATCAATCCTACGTGTCTGCTCCTTTTTACCTTCTACTCCATTCACAACTAGTTTTCAAATTAACAATAAATATAATCTTGACTTTTATATTCAACCCTTATCAACAGTAAAATACCATACCTTTAACTAAAAACACCAATTTTTCGAAAAGGTAACACATCCTTCCTCAAGACACTGTAAATATATGTAAACTTATTTGCTTTAATATTTTCCAATTTTTCAACAAATTTTCCTTAATTTTTCAAATTCCGAATAGAGAAACGAAACATGGAACAACTTTTTGTTGAAATAATCGTTACATAAACTTCAATTTTGAATTAATACAATTTAATTTTGTTATTTTTATGGAAATTTAGCAGCCATTATTTTTTGTGGCCAATTGAATTTATTCTAAATTTAAATGTGCATAACAATGATCAAATATGAACAACTGCATAAATATAGAGTAAGTGTGACAAAAATATTTTAATTAAAAAAAAAATAAAACGAACATCTACGAAACGAACAAGCACTGCACACTTAACATAATTTGAATCTTCAATTTTTGTTGCCTTTGAATTTAATCAAAAAATCAAATAAAAAACTGAATAGTATAAAAAAAAAGGCACAAAGAGCAAAAAAAAATTGAAATGAAAATTTTCACTGAGAATACAAATTTTCCGTTAATGAACACAAAAAAAACATTTTTCTTTATTTGATATAATGATAGTATTGCATTTAAATTTTTATGTGCTTTAGATTGAAATGTTAATGAGTTTTTTTTGCTTGTGGTGGAGTTTAATTAATGAAATTTCTAAGGGAAATAAATGTAAATTTTGATTGGAATGGAAAATATGAAGACAATAATTGGAAAAATAAATGTGATATTAAAAGTGAATTAATTATATTCTTAAAAATAGTGTGCAAACAAATGGTGTTTTACCAGTGCAGGTACCTTAAAAACAGGCAAAAAATGGAAAAATTAGTAACAGCATGAAAACTTTTGGATAAGGAAGAAAATATTGCGCAAATAATGGGAAACATAAATTAAAGGTGATCTGAGTTACGAGGATGACACTGGGTGAGCGTTTAGGGGTAGAAAATGTTTTTTCACAATTTTCAGCGAAAAGTCTAAAGTAAAAGTTGTAGGTAATAAAAAGGTCTATAACTTTTATATAAATCATTTTTTCACATAACCTAAAATTTGCCGTGAAAATAGAAAAAACCGAGAAAAAAACGTCTTCGTTTTTAATTTTTATCTCCCACAAAAAAAATTTGTTTTTCACACAACTTAGTGAAAACGTACCTTATTATGTCCCTAATACGCTGTAATTTTTTAGGATCAAAATATTTATTTTTTCGTTTAATTTTGATTTTAAACCAAAAAAGTGACCTCATTTTCACACGAAAATTCGCTTGTGCTGGAAACGGGTTTTTAAAAAAAATCAGTAATCTTTATTTTTTTTGAAACGTCTACTTTTAGATGATGTAAAAAAAATGAACATTACCAAGGAAAAAAATTATTTTTTTAAGGATTTCGGCGGTAAATTTGAACAAATAATGAATATTTATAAATAATCATTGAAAAATAACTCTTTAAAATGAAGTTTATTCAGTTTTTCCCATTTCCTGGAAAATGTTTCCGTGTTTCTGTTATGTTAATGTTTATTTTTTTTACATCATCTAAAAGTAGACGTTTCAACAAAAATAACGATTGCTGATTTTTTCAAAAAACTGTTTCCAACACAGGAAAATTTTCGTGTGAAAATGAGGTCACTTTTTTCTTTTAAAATCAAAATCAAACGTCAAAATAAATATTTTGATTTAAAAAAATTCTTGCGTATTAGGGACATAGTAAGGTACGTTTTCACCAAGTTGTGTGAAAAACAATTTTTTTTTGTGGGAGATAAAACTTAAAAACGAAAAGACCTTTTTTTCTCGGTTGTTTTTTATTTCCACGGCAAATTTTAGGTGATGTGAAAAAATGATTTATATAAAAGTTATAGACATTTTTATTACCCACAACTTTTACTTTAAATTTTTTTCGATAGAAGGTCTAGTTTCGCTGAAAATTGTGAAAAAACATTTTCCACCCCTAAAAACCCACCCAATTTCACCCTCGTAACTCGGATCACCTTTAATTTATGTTTCCCATCATTTGCGCAATATTTTCTTCCTTATTCAATAGTTTTCAAGCTGTTACTAATTTTTTCCTCACAAAAACCTATTTTCACTGGTCTAATAGCAGTCTATAGTTATCAGACTAGTGAAGGTGGCTGTGGTTCAGATTAGTAATAAGCGAAGCTCTAATCCTGATTTGGTACCAGTGAAATCTGGTTCAGGCTGTCAAGCTGGATATCCACATGCAAACAGGCTCTGGTTCTTCACCAGCAAAACTAGTTATACTATCCCCAAAACAGTGGCTATCTGTTGACAGTATTAGACTATTCAGGCAAAACTTCCAGCAAAT
>OY856188.1:225519724-225648597 GCA_963693315.1 Diogma glabrata | reverse complement strand
CAAAACTACCCAAAGCTTTAATTTTTATATTTCATATTCAATTTGGTGCAAAATATGTTGTACATGCCTCGAATACCCAAAATTTAAGTTTTGATTCCATTAAAATGATCGACGCAAATCTCTACCTTTTTGCCTTTTAATCAAATAAGCTTGAGAAAAATGTTTATTTAAAGAGATTCATTTGCTTAAACAATACCTTTAAACCTTTTCTCTTCTCTATAAATTCTACGTGTCTGCTCCTTTTACCTTCTACTCCATTCACAACTAGTTTTCAAATTAACAATAAATATAATCTTGACTTTTATATTCAACCCTTATCAACAGTAAAATACCATACCTTTAACTAAAAACACCAATTTTTCGAAAAGGTAACACATCCTTCCTCAAGACACTGTAAATATATGTAAAAGTATTTGCTTTAATATTTTCCAATTTTTCAACCAATTTTCCTTAATTTTTCAAATTCCAAATAAAGAAACGAAACATGGAACAACATTTTGTTGAAATAATCGTTACATAAACTTCTATTTTGAATTAATACAATTTAATTTTGTTATTTTTATGGAAATTTAGCAGCCATTATTTTTTGTGGCCAATTGAATTTATTCTAAATTTAAATGTGCATAACAATGATCAAATATGAAAAACTGCATAAATATAGAGTAAGTGTGGCAAAAATATTTTAATTAAAAAAAAAAAAAAACGAACATCTACGAAACGAACAAGCACTGCACACTTAACATAATTTGAATCTTCAATTTTTGTTGCCTTTGAATTTAATCAAAAAATCAAATAAAAAACTGAATTGAGTATAAAAAAAGGCACAAAGAGCAAAAAAAAGTTGAAATGAAAATTTTCACTGAGAATACAAATTTTCCGTTAATGAACACAAAAAAAAACATTTTTCTTTATTTGATATAATGATAGTATTGCATTTAAATTTTTATGTGCTTTAGATTGAAATGTTAATGAGTTTTTTTTGCTTGTGGTGGAGTTTAATTAATGAAATTTCTAAGGGAAATAAATGTAAATTTTGATTGGAATGGAAAATATGAAGACAGTAATTGGAAAAATAAATGTGATATTAAAAGTGAATTAATTATATTCTTAAAAATAGTGTGCAAACAAATGGTGTTTTACCAGTGCAGGTACCTTGAAAACAGGCAAAAAATGGAAAAATTAGTAACGGCATGAAAACTTTTGGATAAGGAAGAAAATATTGCGCAAATAATGGGAAACATAAATTAAAGGTGATCTGAGTTACGAGGATGAAACTGGGTGAGCGTTTAGGGGTCGAAAATGTTTTTTCACAATTTTCAGCGATTTTCACCTTCTATCGAAAAAAAGTTTAAAGTAAAAGTTGTAGGTAATAAAAAGGTCTATAACTTTTAGATAAATCATTTTTTCACATAACCTAAAATTTGTCGTGAAAATAGAAAAAAACCGAGAAAAAAACGTCTTTTCGTTTTTAATTTTTATCTCCCACATTGTTTTTCACACAATTTGGAGAAAAACGTACCTTATTATGTCCCTAATACGCTGTAATTTTTTCTAGAATCAAAATATTTATTTTTTCGTTTAATTTTGATTTTTAAACCAAAAAAGTGACCTCATTTTAACACGAAAATTCGCTTGTGCTGGAAACGGGTTTTTAAAAAAAAATCATTAATCTTTATTTTTTTTGAAACTTCTACTTTTAGATGATGTAAAAAAATGAACATTACCATGGAAAAAAATTATTTTTTAAGGATTTCGGCGGTAAATTTGAACAAATAATGAATATTTATAAACAATCATTGAAAAATAACTCTTTAAAATGAAGTTTATTCAGTTTTTCGCATTTCCTGGAAAATGTTTTCGTGTTTCTGTTATGTTAATGTTTATTTTTTTTTACATCATCTAAAAGTAGACGTTTCAACAAAAATAAAGATTACTGATTTTTTCAAAAAACTGTTTCCAACACAGGAAAATTTTCGTGTGAAAATGAGGTTACTTTTTTCTTTTAAAATCAAAATCAAACGTCAAAATAAATATTTTGATTTAAAAAAATTCTTGCGTATTAGGGACATAGTAAGGTACGTTTTCACCAAGTTGTGTGAAAAACAAATTTTTTTTTGTGGGAGATAAAACTTAAAAACGAAAAGACCTTTTTTTTTCTCGGTTGTTTTTTATTTCCACGGCAAATTTTAGGTGATGTGAAAAAATGATTTAAATAAAAGTTATAGACCTTTTTATTACCTACAACTTTTACTTTAAATTTTTTTCGATAGAAGGTCTAGTTCCGCTGAAAATTGTGAGAAACCATTTTCCACCCCTAAAAACTCACCCAATTTCACCCTCGTAACTCGGATCACCTTTAATTTATGTTTCCCATCATTTGCGCAATATTTTCTTCCTTATTCAATAGTTTTCAAGCTGTTACTAATTTTTTCCTCACAAAAACCTATTTTCACTGGTCTAATAGCAAAACTGGTTCTGATTCAATCTATAGTAATCAGACTAGTGAAGGTGGCTGTGGTTCAGACTAGTAATAAGCGAAGCTCTAATCCTGATTTGGTACCAGTGAAATCTGGTTCAGGCTGTCAAGCTGGATATCCACATGCAAAACTGGCTCTGGTTCTTCACCAGCAAAACTGGTTATACTATCCCCAAAACAGTGGCTATCTGTTGACAGTATTAGACTATTCAGGCAAAACTTCCAGCAAATATATCTTTTATCTTGCAGCATAGCCATGTTGGTTCTATCCACTTAAAAAATTTGTTGTAACACTCCCCAATCAAAGCCTAGTTATCGGTAAACCTGATTCAAAGTGTATTCTAGCAAAGGTTCAAGCAACGAACCAGCATAGCCATTTTTGTAGACATAAAAAAATTATGCATATCCGCTTCTTGTATGTAAATAGATATTCATTCTTTTTTTTTTATATCCCTTAATTTAGTAACAACAAAAATCGCAATCATAAACTAAAAACATATAAACGTTTCTATGCTCCAGAAACATAATAAAAACCGAAATAAATTATTTAGGTCATTTATATCTAATCCGTATCCCTAAAGTTTTTTCCAAAAAATTAAAGCTAAATCTTTATTTTTAAAGTGCTAGTGTCAGCGAAAACGTACTTTAATTTTTTTTCCTTGTTTTATATCTATATATAGACTTTAAATAAGTCTTCTATCATATTGCATATACCCTTATTGTAAGTAATACCCAAGAGAAATCAAAATAATGATGAACTTTTATCTTCATGTTGTTATTGCTGTTATTCGTATTCTTTCCCGTAATATAATTTATCTACTTACTGTATTTTCTAAAGAAAATTGCGAAAATGATTTATATATTGTATCATTAGGCAATGAAAATAAATTTTTATGAAAGTGAAAGTTCTGTGATTTTTCAATAAAAATTTTATTGAATCAAATTTTGTGGAATCAATTTAAAAAAGTTTTTCGTTAAGGATAAAAATCTTATGGAAAATGAAATGGAATCTTTTCCTTAAGATTTCGTGCAATTTACTATAACTTTATTGAAGCTTTAACTATATCTTATGATTGTTGAAGATCATATTTAATCAAATTTAATTTTATCGCTCTCTCTCTCTCTCTCTCTCTCTCTCTCTCTCTCTCTCTCTCTCTCTCTCTCTCTCTCTCTCTCTCTCTCTCTCTCTCTCTCTCTCTCTCCTCTCTCTCTCTCTCTCTCTCTCCTCTCTCTCTCTCTCTCTCTCTCTCTCTCTCTCTCTCTCTCTCTCTCTCTCTCTCTCTCTCTCTCTCTCTCTCTCTCTCTCTCTCTCTCTCTCTCTCTCTCTCTCTCTCTCTCTCTCTCTCTCTCTCTCTCTCTCTCTCTCTCTCTCTCTCTCTCTCTCTCTCTCTCTCTCTCTCTCTCTCTCTCTCTCTCTCTCTCTCTCTCTCTCTCTCTCTCTCTCTCTGTCTCTCTCTCTCTCTCTCTCTCTCTCTCTCTCTCTCTCTCTCTCTCTCTCTCTCTTTTCTCCCAGATAATTCTTTTTCTATTAATGCTGAGTAATCAATATCTTTTTCTTTTCCACTACAAAAACTTTTATTGTAGGAAGCATTATAAGTTATAACATAGAAAATTTTGTTACATTTTTTAACAATGTTTGTTTGTTACACTATTTCGAACATTATTAATTTTTGTTTAGATCTTAGCCTTCACTTCCTTTTATGTTAATCAAATCCACTTTTATTTAAAATGAAATATTATAATCACTTAAATTAAGTAGAAAAAACGAATCAGCTGTTTACTTGTCATTTCTAATTTTTTTTTCACATAATTTTTTTCTTAATGCACTTTCAATATTCTAATCCAACTACTTCCAATATTCTCATCCAACTCACTACCTCAGTAACTCAAAACGAACCGCCTGACTCTAATTCTAAAACCAACTGCCTTTCACTCCTCTATTTGAAATTCCATAACGAGCTGACTAACTTCTGACTAACTATAACAAAACAAATTAGAATTCCATGGCACGAGCCAAAAAGAATATTGTAAGCATAAATTCTTTTTTTTTTATTAAATTAACCTCCTGTTAATCAAAATCCACTTTAAAATGAAATATTATAATCACTTAAATTAAGTAGAAAAAACGAATTCCATGACTAACTATAACAAAACAAATTAGAATTCCATGGCACGAGCAAAAAAGAATATTGTAAGCATAAATTCTTTTTTTTTATTAAATTAGGACAAAAAAATTAATGAAAAATGAAAGAATTTAATACGAACTTCCCGGAAGTGTCAGATGTACAATGAGATATTTTAACTAGATGTGTTTCTTTTGTTTAAAAAAAGGTGAAACAGGTGGGTTGAGAAGTCTTTGATATACTATAGGCAATATACTATAGGTGTTATATTATGTTCACTTCACTAAATATGAAATTAATTCACCACACACACTTTAAATAATAAATAACTATTTCGTATTTAAATTAGTTTTATACAATTTTATTTAAATTAATTTTAATAAATTAATTAAAGACGTTTGAGTGAACAATGAATAATATGATTATTTATCAAAAATGGTTTTTCGTATCTTCTTATTATTTATTGATATCAGTTGCTTGATTGAACCGTATTGATTTGATTGTGGTTTTAAAAAACCATTGGCGTTGTTTTAAAGTAATACTTAGGGTAAATAATCAAATGACTTTTGTTTAAACTTTAACTTGCACAATATACAACAAAAGGTAAAGAGGACGGAAAATGGAAGTACAGCTGACAAAGAATATATTGCCCATTACAACTCCTCCGTAGTTCCGAAATAGGTTTTGAAGCGAGTTCATTGTTATCATTATTATTATTATTATTAATTTTATTAGTTCAAAGAACTTTGATTTACACAAAAAAAAAAATACATTCAGTAAACCGCTCAGGTAAATATAAATACATGTATGATATAATACATAGAGCTACACATTAAAAATTATAGAAATTTATAGAGTATAAAATTTAGTGGTTTTGTAATATATGTAACGAAACTGCTTTTTTAAATGTTGACCTCCTCAGGCAGTTGATTGAAAAGACGAACACCTTTGTACATCTCCGAATTTTGTGTAGCACTTTTATTGAATTTATGTTGTCTAAAGTCATTAGAATTCCTTAATTCATAACCGGTAAATTCCTTAACATATCGAAGTCTCTTACTTAAATAAGGTGGCAGCATATTGTTTTTAATTTTAAAAATAAAAAGAAGTACTTTAAAAGAAATCCGTTGTTCCACATTCATCCAGTTAAACTTAGATAGCATCAGACTTGTTCGAGTATAACTATTTAGTTTAAGTATTGAACGCATGCCTTTGTGTTGCAAGACTTGGAGCCTTTCCTTAAATTCAACATTTGAACAAAATATGATATTAGCTTAATAATCTAAATGTGGTAAAATAAAAGCATTGAATAGCAACATTGCTGTCTCCTGTGTAAGACATGATCGTAACCTGCTTAAGAAGCCAATCTTTTTTGCAATTTTACTACACGTTTTATTTAAATGAATATCAAATTTCAACTTATTATCTATTATTATTCCAAGATATTTAATATTATTGACAACCTCGATTCGCTCATTATTAATTTTCACAATGGGATCATCTTTTGAATTGAATATCATGCATTTAGTTTTTGCTAAATTCAATTTTAATTTATTCATATGCATCCAATTATATATTTTTACTAAATCATCATTTAACTGCTGAATCAATTCATCAAAATTTTTTCCTGTAATATAAATTAGGCAATCGTCAGCAAATAACGCAATTTTTGAATTCTCGAGTACAGAGCCAATATCATTTATATACAGAAGAAACAATAATACCCCCAAAACTGATCCTTGTGGAACACTAAAATATACATTCTCCGACGACGATGTGGAAGATGTATCCACTCGTACCTTTTGTTTTCTACCATTCAAGAATGATTCAAACCAATTATACGGCAGTCCTTGAATTCCATATTTATCTAATTTATTCAATAATATATCTCTATCTATAGTCTCAAACGCTCTTTTGAAGTCTAAGAAAACAGTAATTACTATATTGCCAGCATCAATTTCCATTTTCCACTCAAAAGTTATCCAGCTAATTGCTGTTTCACAAGAAAACCTTTTTCTAAAGCCTGATTGCACTGGCGATAGTATATTATTTTCATTCACATATCTTACTAGCTACCCGTATACATGTTTCTCTAATACCTTTTCATACAATGGTAACATATTGATAGGTCTATAATCTTCCATCTTTTTAGAATTCTTTACCTTAGGTACAGGAACAACAATCGACTCCTTCCAACAATCAGGAAATATTTCTGAAGTAATGGAACCGTTAACTATATTTAACAAGTAAGGAGATATAACATCAAATGAATCAAGCAGCATTGAAGTGTTGATACCATTGAAGTCTTTTTTATTCTTCATATGCCTAAGCATCGAATTCGCCTAAGCATCGTGATGTCACATTGCTAATTTGGTTGACATATGACACTATTGGAATAGCGCTATTGATTTCTACAATACTTTCAATGAAAAAGTTATTTAATTTATTAGCCATTTGTAGACTGTCTTTAATCACTACTCCTTCGTAATCGATTTCTATGATGTAGTTATTAACATTTATTTTAAGAACAAATTTTTTGATATTCTTCCATAATGCTTTTTGGTCTTTCCCGCTTTCTTTAATTTTATCATGTATAAACGAATCCTTTGCCTTTTTAATTTCACGCTTATATGAGTTTCTTATTGATATGTATTCGTTCCAAAGCCCTTGATCACCAGAACTATAAACAGCATTCATATACGCTTGAATTTTTAATTTTTTAAGGATCTTTAATTGATCATTAAACCAGCCAGGAATGATATTATTTTTATTATTTATAATTATATTTTTGGAAAACGATTTAATACATGCTGTTAAGTTGAGTTCAAAAATCCTAGCCGCACAGTTAACATCTGTAAATGCCATTGAAACATCATGCTGAAAGAAATAATCAATAAAACTGTGATTAAAATGCTCTTTATCGTACTTAAACACTTTAACAGATTTAACACTTTCATTATTTCTTTTAGGTACTTTAATATCAACTAAAATTGTGTCATGATCAGAAATTTTATAACAAGGGTTAACTTTGTATGAAACACTATCACAATCACTTTTTACTAATAAATAGTCTATTAGTGATTTGCTAACACTAGTGATTCTAGTTGGCTCACAAATTAATTGTTTCAAATTTACATCACTTATTATATTTGACATTGGTCGTGAGTCATATTTTAATAAATCAATATTAAATTCCCTATGATAATACAATTTTCTTTGGGTTCAATAAACTCTTTACAGAATTCAGAAAAACATTCCAGGAAATATCGAATTGAATACACAGATGCAGGTGACCGATATAATACTGATATACACCATTCCGAATTAACTACTGATATTCTAATTGATATAATCCACAACGATGTTGATTTTACTGTATTAATAATATCAAAATGAATTATTTTTTTGATGTATATGGCAACACCCCCAGTATGTCTAGAGTGTGATAAACATGAAATAACATTATAATTGTCCATTTGGTATTCAGATTCATCCACTTGATCGGTGATGTGCGTTTCACTTAACAAAACAATGTCTAAGTCTAAATTACAGATGAGAAGTTGTAATTCATTGAAATTATTTAACAACCCGTTTATGTTTAAATAGGCACCTCTTAATTTATAATTGACATTATTTGGTTGCTAGAATATTTTTTTTCTTTCCACATTAAGTTTCTTTTTATATACCTCACAGCTATTTGAATCAAATGCATTAAGGTTAATATCAAGATTTAACTTAAAATCTCTGTTCACTGAAACACAGTTTATACATCTGAAATCCACAACATTACACTCTATACCATCCATATGTTCTTCGGCACATTTATAGCATTTTTTATTATTTGATGGACAATTATTGCTAGAGTGTTGAAAACCTAAGCATTTATAACACCGCTTTACATAGGTTCCTTCGTAAACTTTACAAATATTCCATCCTAAGCGTACTTTCCCTTCTTGCATTATACCATCGAATATGTCAATATCCACTTCAATAACAGCACAGAATGGATTAAAACGTGATCTACCCTTAAAGAATGCCTTAAGAGAAATTGAACTTTAGTTTAATAAATCATTTTGTCTCTTTAGCTTCTCAATGATGTCTTCTCGTGTGATGTCATCAGATATTCCAACTATACGAATTCTAGGTTTACGCTCAACAGCTAAACTTATATTATAACTTTCACCTAAAGCATTTTCAGCTACATCTCTGAATTTATTAGTGGATTCATTATTGTCCAATTCTACAATAAGAACACCAGTTTTCTTAACTTTCATTTGTGTAAGTTTAACATTATTTTCAACGGGATCGATATATGATTTTATATCCTTTCTTGATTTTTCCGCATCTTGTTTACTTTTAGGTTTAATAATTACAGATGGTGCTCTTTTGACAATCTCAGCAAATGATTCATTTTTCTCATCTTTCTTACCATTTAGTAGAAATAATTTAGTAACAGCTATATTTTGGTCAATCATACATTTATTCATCTCATTCAACACTTCACAGTTATTCAACTTCAATGTATTAATATTTTCTTGCAATAAATTCATCGTTTTTTCATGTTGGAGAATGTTGATTTTGTTATCATTAACAACAGTTATAACATTTTCAATTTTTGCAATTACTGCTTGCCTGTATTCAATACAATCATCGCATATCAACAATATGTTATTATGACTTCGAATTCTTTCACTATCATACTCACTTATACCAATGCATTTCAAATGGAAAATAGCATCACAACAGCCGTTACAGCTAATAGGTCCATCATTACGAAAACCTTTATTACACTTTTAACAGTTCATTGTTTTTTACATATGAAACTTTATTCACTACAATTTTTAAGAAAGAACATGAAGATTAAAGTTGAAGCACTTAATCAATCACAATTTAATAACTATAAGAATCGGTAAAGTTCGAAATTCTATCACAACCTTTATTATATCAAAATTTATTAATATACTCAGAGCTTAATTAAACACATGCTATCACTTTGAAAGTCAAATTTGTAATGTTTGAAAGCATTTCGTTCTGACTCATAGCATTCAGATATTACCGATACCGTCATTAAACATTCATAAAAATTGTTCCAAAGCGATATTTTGAAGAACGATAAACCATTGGGAAGTTCTTATCACATCATTATAACATATTGGAATAGAGTTTATGGTGAAAGGATATTTTAAGTTGAGGTTACATACAAGGTTACTATTTTTGAGAGCTTCAAAAAAATCTAGGACTCAAATTCTATCTTAACAGTATCGTACTTGGACTACAATGTGAGAGTATTTCCATCTAACGTTTTTAATAAACGATTTAATTCATGTATCTTAGTATTGCTTCAATAACCAAACATTCAAGCCAACGGACGACTTTATCTGAAGTAACATTTTTAATCTAATATTTGCTGCGACTAAAATATGTGATTATTGCTTGATTTTAACCTGGTTCGATGTAGAATTGTCATTTTCCTATTTTACAGGAACCGTTTAACATCACCAATCTGAGATATTGAAATTATTGTGTAGATCTTTTTCGGGTATCATGAAAGAAAATAAATCCAAAAACGTTTGTCAACCCTTACTTACTTCAGCAAATGAACTTTTAAGAAGAGATTACTAATTCAGTTAACCTTGTTTTATGCTTTCATCTAACAACGATAACATATATTTTCCGTAAGTGATGTTAATTTCTTAAAACATTTTAACAATGTTCAAAATTTTTCGTATCATAAATATATTGTATTAACTCATACTTAAATTAATAAAAGGAATACAAAAATTAGTACCAACAATCCCGATTTCAAAATACATTTCCGAAATAGATAAAACAAACAAAAATTCCATACAATAAGAATTCGAACAATGAAAAATGAATAGCAGCTTACAAAAGCATAAAAGCAAAATTTAAGGATTAAAAAATAATAATAAAAAAATATTAACGATATCAAAATTCTTTCGAAGAACAATCAAAATATGGAAATTCTTCAAATTTTCTTTTATATTTATCATCGTTCAAAAATTTTCCTATTTGATTTGAAAAAGAAAACAAAAACAACACGAAAATTAAATTGATATTAATATATTATAATTACTTATAATGGAATGAAAATTGGATAATAAAAACGACTTATTTTGAATTTTAGTTAAAAATTCTGTGAAAAATATTTTAGGGGTTGGAAAAATCATGATTGGATCAAATTATTATATTTTGGTTTATCACAAAAGGTTTTTAGGGTTCCGTTTTTTATACGGAACACTATTGGTGAGAGTACAACGTGTTTTTCACATTATATCGATTATCTCGTGAACCATTAACCCAATGAACTTAAAATTTGAGGTGCTTATAAAACTAACCTATCCACACAAGATGGCGGGTTAAAAAATAAATAAAGTTGTGTTCGTTTGTTTTAAGGAGGTACGATGTAAAGCCTTTGAAAACATACATTTTTTTAGCGAGACGAGTAGAGTATCATATGAAAGGGCTTCATTTCAGCATTATTTAAAAATATATTTTGGAATTTTTCACCTCACCATTTTTTGTATAATTTTGAAAAATGACGTTTTCGGGATGTTTTATTGCCCCGATTAACTCCGACCCTACCTCATCGAAAATCTTGACATATATTTGGAATGATAGAAAATTGAGTAGGTTTTTAATGAAAAATATAGAAAAGTGGCAGACACTAATAACTATATTTATTAAAGGGGTGGGAATGTTAAGGGGTAAAAACATCATTTAAAACCAGGTCATGTGGGGTGTCATTTGAAAGAGCACTTGATTTTAGAAATATTGCCATTTTTTTTAGAATTTTGCAATGCATAGTTTTTGAATTATTATCAATAAAGTGACACAAAAAGTTGGTCCCCCCCCTTGCATTTCGAGCCTAATTAACAGAAAAATTTGAAAAAATTCATAGAGACAGGAAGTTTGATAAACTCTGAACGAAAAATATAGCGAACTCTCAAATAATTATATTTTTGTGTTTTTAGGGATTGGGGTGGGGAAGGGTGAAAAAAAACTTTTTTGACCCAAGCGAGTGGGGTGTCATTTGAAAGAACTCCAAATTTCAGAAACTTTACAATTTTTTTTAGAATTTTGTGGTACACAGTTTTTGAGTTATTCTAAAAAATGTGCAAATTCCAGACCGTTCCCCCCCCCCCTACGTTTCGACACTGATTGACAGAAAAAATTGAAAAAATTCACTGAGAGAGGAAATTTGCTATATTTTGAACGAAAATTATAGCGAACTCTCAAATAATTATATTTCTGTGTGTTTAGGGGATGGGTGTAAGGGGGGTAAAAAAAAACATTTTTTGACCCAAGCGAGTGGGGTATCATTTGAAAGAGGACCGAATTTCCAAAACATTGCAATTGTTTTTAGAATTTTGTGGTACACAGTTCCGGAGTTATTCTAAAAAATGTGCAAATTCCAGACAGTTCCCCCCCCCCCCTACGTTTCGACACTGATAGACAGAAAAAATTGAAAAAATTCATAGAGATAGGAAGTTTGCTATATTTTGAACGAAAATTATAGCGAACTCTCAAATAATTATATTTCTGTGTGTTTAGGGGATGGGTGTGAGCGGGGTAAAAAAAAATTTTTTTTGACCCAAGCGAGTGGGGTATCATTTGAAAGAGCACCAAATTTCCAAAACATTACAGTTTTTTTAGAAATTTCCGGTACACAGTTTCGGAGTTATTCTAAAAAATGTGCACATTCCGGACCGTTCCCCCCCATACGTTTCGACACTGATTGACAGAAAAAATTGAAAAAATTCATAGAGACAGGAAGTTTGCTATATTTTGAACGAAAATTATAACGAACTCTCAAATAATTATATTTCTGTGTGTTTAGGGGATGGGTGTAAAGGAGGTAAAAAAAAATTTTGTTTGACCCAAGCGAGTGGGGTATCATTTGAAATAACATCAAATTTCCAAAACATTGCAGTTTTTTCTAGAAATTTCCGGTATACCGTTTTGGAGTTATTCTAAAAAATTTGCAAATTCCAGACCATTCACCCCCCTACGTTTCGACACTGATTGACAGAAAAAATTGAAAAAATTCATAGAGACAGGAAGTTTGCTATATTTTGAACGAAAATTATAGCGAACTCTCAAATAATTATATTTCTGTGTGTTTAGGGGATGGGTGTGGGGAGAGCAAAAAAAAAACTTTTTTGAAACCAAACGAGTGGGGTGTCATTTGAAAGAACACTTAATTTAAGAAACATTGCAATATTTTTTAGAATTCTGCGATGCATAGTTTTTTAGTTATTGATGAAAAAAAGTGCTATTTTAAGTGTATGTATACCACCCTATATTTCGACGCTGATTTATAGAACAAATATTCCCAATTTAGACTATTAAAATACTTTAGCTAACATAAACAGCTATGGATAAGATTTAACCTCAAGTAACATTTTTGATCAATGTAGATGCGATCAACATTTACTATTGACGTTTACGATTAAACATTTATTCTGTTATGCGTCCATAGTCTGGCGATATAAAGACTTTACAGCATAACTCTGTTATGCGTCCATAGTCTGGCGATATAAAGACTTTACAACATAACTTTATGTCATTTATTTTTGATAATGTGTTCTTTTACATTCACGGAACCCTTGGCGAGCGAATTTTATTCGCACTTGTCCGACTTTTTATTAAAGTAATTAAACGACGTCTATATTAATTTATTATGAGATGGTTGGTTTATGGATTTTTCCAAAGATTAGTTTAAATGTAAAGTTTATACCATAAAATAAATTTTAAATAAGAAATAATTATTATTACCTTTTCTAGTCTCGTGGTTTTAATTATTGAGAAACTTTTCTAAACTTTAGTTTGTTTCAAAAGAATTACATTAATTAAAAACTTCTTATATTAAAAAAGAAATTATCGTAATTGTTTGTTTTCTTTTTGTTTCAGGTAAAATGGATAACTTTTTAAAAAAACATTTTAAGAGAAATAGGTAAGAACAAAAAGCAAAACATATTTAAGTTTATTGCAAAACCAATTTCCAAACCAACAAAACTCTTAGACAAAAATAAAAATCACAATCGTAAAAACTTTAAAGTTTAATTTTCCTTTTCTATTTTTACACTATAATTTATACAAGCATGACATTTGCAGTTTGCTTGGTACTTCTAAGCAAGGATAAAATCATAAAACAAAAAAATAAAAATAATTTTATAAAGTTGAATTATGGAAGTTGTGATAATTTTAGTTTGAAGCACCAAAGGAAAAAATAAAAAAAATTTTCGGTGAATTAGCAATTACTGGAGTATTTAGAGAACAAATAATGGTCATAATATGCTAAAAATAAATTTTTTTATTATTCTGCATTTCAATTAAATGCAAACAAAAGCTGGAAAAAATCATTGTCTGCCTTAGCTTTTTTGTTCTATTATTTTGATTATTTGATTTTTTATTTTTATTTGTTTGTTGGTTCAAGTAAAGTGATGCTGGCAGTAGGTTATTTGTTTTTCAACTAACATTAAAATTTCTTAAAAAAATAGAATTTTAAAAATAGGAATTCTTCAATGTCTCATAGAAACAATGCCTCATATCCATAATTGTCTTGAATCTCTAAATAACGAATAAATAACAGTTTAAATTTATTACATATTCTGCAGTTCAACTATTTTAAGCATTCTATTTAGTCAACGTTTGAACCCTCAATTTTAGTTATGGCATCTTTATGTAGGCTTTAATCAATGAGGAAGATTTTATTATGTAATAGGATTTATTGTTTAGTTATTCATGCTTAAAAGAAAAACAAGTGTTGTTGTGACTCGTTTGTTTTACGTTTATTTTTTTTTAAGTGAAAACTTCTTTAGCGCGTTGTGCAATTTTGTATGGGGAAAAATTTATATATTCGAGTTATCATTTTCACGCATCACGTATGTATTTTTAAATATAAAACGCCTCTATCCGTTCGTAACATTTCAAATTCCAATATGGATATCGCGGTCGACTGAGGTTCTATAGGTCAAGAGTTCAATTCTTGGAGTGGTACATTTTTCTGTTGTTTTTTTTTCCATAATTTCAATCCCGTGAAATAAAATAAGGAAAATAACAACTACTATTTGAGTATGTTTCTATTCCAATATGAGTTGACACCTTCATCACAAAAGATTGATTTAAACACAGGGGGCGTTGTGCGATTTTGCATGAGGAAACATTTATATATTCGAGTCATCAAGCATAATTAGAGTCATCAAGCATTCGAGTCATCATGCTAAATAAATGTTGAATATATATAAAATTGAAAGTATGTCTGTTTGTTTTTTTATGCATTAATACACCATTCATTCGATCATCATGAAAATTTGGGAAGTTGTTGTGTACACTAGCCCAAAGGTAACTGGCAAATATTCTTGTTTCAAAAACTGCACCTTAGGTCCCTTATAATTATCTTAAGGGATTTTGCCTAAATGATGATAATTATTTTTTCTCCGATAGACAGCAAATATAAATTTTGCAGACTTATTTCAGTCAGCAAAGTGGCACTTTTCCTGCCTAGGCAGCAAAGCAAGTACTTTGCTGCCTAGGCAGCAAAATAATTAGACTTCATAGAAATAAACAGATATTGCGATTAAAAAAAAAATTTTTTTAATCGATTTTTTTTTTCATTTTTAAAATTTTGCTTTATTTTTAAAGTAATAATTATTAAATTACATATCATTCTAATTAATCGGAGAAAAAATTATATGTTCAACTCGGCAGCAAGGTAGATTGACTGCCTTGGCTGAATTCCTAGCCTCGCTCGCTCGGCTATGAACTATCAGCCGCGGCAGTCAATCTACTACTTTGCTGCCTAGTTAAACAAATAACTATTATTTGGTTTTTATTTAAATATCGTTTATACGATTAGTTTGCTTTGATCAATGTTTTATTTGTTAAACATAATTTTTATGAATTTGAAAAATGAAAGTATAATCTTAAACAATTGCATTTGTATATTAAAATTATATGTATTGGAATTTAACGCATCGTGATGTTACAAATTTTATCAACTTCAACTTCAAAGAAGCATAGCTTATGCATGATTAAACATGGATGGCAATAATGTTGAATAAACTAATTAAAAATGGTGGCACTTAGCCGATAGTAATTCGCAAACGGTAACGATGCATTAATACCAATGAATTTAATACTTAGCTTTCCGCAACGATGCATCCCTTAGTCTTAGTTATGGAATATTTTTTGATGATGACACGCTATTTTTTTTTAAATAAAATGTATTTGGTAGTAGAAATTACAATGTGTGTCACAACAACACATAAAAACCTTTTAAGAACAAGGTCCCACAACAACATGCTTTCTAAGGTGTTGATAGACTCAAATTTTTTATATGATATGTTTAGATTATTTTAAATATAAAAATGTATATAATAGTTGCTTGGAATGCTGATAGATGTGAAACCCAGAATAATTTTAATGATTTTAATTTAAAAATTCTAAAATTTTCATTTGCAATGCTACGATAATTGAGAGATACAAAAAAACACAGCTATTTCACAGTTTTAAGTTTTCACTTCTGTCGGCAGTCCTCAAGGCTGCCTTCTTTCTTTTGTTATATATTTTTTAGTAGTTGTTCTTGGTGCCTCAACTTTCCTGTTTTATGCATTTCTTTTCTTATATATGTTGTTCTGTGGGTGGATGGCAGAATGAGTTAGTCCCGGGCGCACAGTCAACTTTTGTGTTTAAGGTAAATTTTTTTGTAAAATTTGCATTTTTTTTGTATTATGAATCAGCTCGATTATGCTACGGATTCCTATCCAAATGATTTTCCCGTTTCTACCACAAGGAATTGCATTAATTTTTTTAGTATGTTTGACTCTGTTCGTTTTTTTTTTGTTTGTAGTAACTTTCCTGTTTAGCCTAACTATTTCAGTCGGTAGAGCATGAAGCTTTTTACATCCCGGTGTGAGTTTGAAACCCTCCACACCAACTTTCATTTCTGTACTTTTCAGGATGAATGAAATCCACGGTCCTCCTTTCGTCCTGTCCTGTAATGGTCATGACCGCGTTCTGTAAGTGCATAACATTTTCTGCCATTGATTCCTGCTCTTTTTGAACCGCCTCACGTAGATGCAACTCGTGCATTCACAGAAGAATCTTTCATTTTCTCCTGGATAGATACCAACAACAGTTAACAAATAAAATACAATGGAATGTGGTTATCTAACAAACTTTCATATTCGTAGATTAGATTAAAGATATAATTTCTTATGAAATACAAAACTTCCTTTCACACACTTGTCTATGCCTAATTACATTCGAACATTTTTTTGAGAAATCAGCTTGGTTTTGGGAACTGGATATTAGTGGTTGCAAAGAGTTGAAGTTCGAAAATTTTTTTAATTGGGTAAATTTTTGCTAAAATTACTAAAGTAATATAAAATATTAAAAAAAATTATTGTGATTAAGTGGAGTTTTAGTAAAGATTTAGTGGGTTTTTTGTATTAATTGACTTAATTTTAGAAAATTTTAATGAATTTATTGTGACTAAGTAGAATTTGAACAAATAAAACCACCAATTTTTAATGTTATCTTAATTATGTTACTTTTGGATTTAAGTTACCAAAAAAGGTGCAAGCTGGACTGAAATAGAAGTAATTGGTATATGATCAGTTTTGGTGTTGCATTAATATGGAGTGAAAAAGAAGGGAGTGTGGAAAGGAGTGTGGAAGGGAATATGGAGTGAAAAAGAAGGGAATTAACATTGAAATGGGTGAAGGTTAATATTCTTTGTTTCTATAGATTAAGTAATGAAAATGAAATAATGGAAATGCTAATAATTTTATTCGTGTACGCTTCCGTGAATTCTAAATTTCTTGCATGAGAGGTCGGTCGATTAAGCCCTCGCTCGAAACAGCTAGCGAAGGCGCGAGGTTGCATGCGGGAAAATCGAGGTTTCGGGTGAGAAAATGGCATTCCACCCGACATCTTTTACTACAAATTGTTACAATAAAAGGACATCAATGACCTGTAAATAAAGAGACCTAAAAAATATCTACCGGATGTGACACACTCGAAATGTGGCTGCTGTGTTTTACATAACCGTACTGAAAGCTTACGTATAGAGTTTCATTAAAATTGAACGTCAATACTTAAATTTATTGAAGTTTAACAGTTGTTCTTAGATCTAGGAATTTCCTATGAATCAATTTATTTATATTATTCATAGAAACCGAAAACATTTGGAAAAATCAAAATTTTTTTTAAGTCGTTTAAAAATTATAAAAATTATTGAAATAACACTTTAAGTAGTTCTTAAGCAACCTTCATTTGAAAATGGTCGATGACATAATGTTGAAGGTGATCGAAATTTGACATCAAATCTTGATTGCATACAAAACTGGCATCGACTAACGTATGAATTGTTGCTCTGATACATTCTTCACAACACTATACAAGTTAGTGAGTTAGATAGGAGTAAACAATCAGCATTTCGATCGAGAGCCTATCCGGTCAATTTGAAAGAAAGCAGAGGAACCTATTTGTCTGAACTACATATAAATGAGATTATTAGCAGTAATAAATAAAGGGTTTGGCTTTGAAAGGTTTACAACAACAATTTAAAAAAAAAGCCTATCAACCCTTTTAGAACGATTGTTGTTTCATAAGTTCCACTAGGTTCTAAATATTTGATATAGTATGTATCTCTGTTTTTTTCATTTTTTTCCAAATTTTAAGTTTTGATTTTTTTGGGACAACTTGAATAACTTGATGCAAATTAGAAAGGTAAATGAATTTACCATAGGCTCCAAGAAATTTGCAATCATTCTTTGTTCTAAAATAATAGCGTTGAATATGGAAATTTTTTTAAAAAAACGTTACAAAATATAACTCAAAATGTTTGTTAGCACATTTATTATGCACTTGTTTCATTAATGTATTTAATTTGTTCTTTTTGTAAAATATGAAGCCCAAAAACAGGAGTAACATTTTTTTCACCGAAAAAAATGGTTTTTCGTGAATATCTAAAAAACAAGAGCTAGCCTAAATATGATTTTCGTGATCAGCAGGTCAAAATCCATAAGAAAAGTAAATTTTTTTTAAAAAATGAATGAAAAACACCTTATTCTTGTTTACTGTTTATTGTTTTTTATTTTTTACTATATACGCATTTCGAAAGCTATGCTTTCATCATCTGTAGTATATAAAAACTGGTTAGTATATAAAAACTGAGTTTTTATATACTACAGATGATGAAAGCATAGCTTTCGAAATGCGTATATAGTAAAAAATAAAAAACAATAAACAGTAAACAAGAATAAGGTGCTTTTCATTCATTTTTTAAAAAATTATATTATCTTGTTTAGTTTTAAACAAACCAAAAATATAAGAAAAGTAAAGTTTTATTTAGGGAAATCTTTCTTGTAAAATAGTGTAATTGATGAACTTATTAAATTCCTACAATATGTTCTGCCAACTGTTACTGGCGCGCCTTTTAAATAGTAGATTAACTATAGTATTTATATTGAAAAATAATAACATGCAAAATAAAAATGTAAGTCAAATTGCAAATTGATGTTAACATATTCAATGATTAAAAAAATAAACAAAAAACTTTACAATAACATAAATAACAACTTCAAAAATTAAAATTACTTTCGAGAAGTTTATTTAATCTTTTAATAAATTATAATTTGTAGTAAGCTAAAATCTAATTAATTTAAATAAACAGCATAACTGTCAAATGTTAGTAAGCATCAATTTATAATTTTTATATTTGTCCAGTAGATGTCGAAGACATCGATAAAATGAAATATTGTAAACTTACCAGAAAACTATTGTTTGTATTGTTATTTAATAAATTATTGTTTGTATTGTAAACTTACCAGAAAATTATTGATATTATTTGAGGCAGCACGATAGTTTTCCTGAAAATAAAAGAAATAAAAATAAACTAGTTATTTGATTTAAAAAGATGAGTTTTAATAAATAATAACGGAGGAAACTACATAGCAGAAGTGGGATTTAACAACAATAATACGAGGTTTAAACCAAAAATTTTAAATTATGATGAAAGTCAAACAACACCTGACATAGCCTCAAATAAAATAAATCACATGGACATGATTCCCAAACAAAATACCACAAATCTAATACCGATTTCGCCGATGAGATAGGAGAATATTCGAAATCGTGGATCAATGGGCAGTTTGTTACAGGAATCTGGAAATAATAATAATGTAAGTACAGATTTGAGATATTTACCGCTTGTACATATTACAGATGACTTACCAAGTGGAAATGGTACAGATAATTTAGCACCACAGACAATGAATACTGATGCGATCCGAGATCGTTTATTCATTGAAAGGTTAGAATTGGAGCAGGAATGTTTGCACCGTGAACGGGAAATACTAGACCGTGAAAGGAGTCTATTCGAACGAGAAAGAAACTGGATTTTACAAACAAGCAGCGAGCAAGCAAAACGGTCTCCCCATATTTTACATCCAAACGATGTAAACCTAATTGTCAGTGAATATGATCTGAGTAATAAAAATGGGCCAAATTCCATTCAATGGATCAAACGACTGACACAGGTTCAAAGATTCTATAGATGGTCCAATAATGAAGCACTACATTACTATCAGGTTGTGTGGTTCGGCGAAATTGTGGCTATATAACATGGAAAATCCATTCAGCAGTTTCGAACAATTTTGCACTTCATTAATTGAAAATTTTGCAATATTTTTTGATGAAGCAGATCTACATCAACGTCTTTCAAATCGTAGTAAACGATCAGACGAAAGTTACGAAAATTATTTCTACGATGTACGTCAAATGGCGAGGTCAGATGATTTAAGTGAAAGTTCCACCATGAAATATTTAATATCGGGTATTACAAATTTTGAAATTAAACGGACGATGTTTCTAACATCATTCAATAATGCTGGTGAAATTTTGAAACAATTACAGTGGTTTGAGCAAATATCTCAACGTCAAACAGCTGACAGAAAATCTGATATTTTCGAACAGCCAAGAAAAGTTAGATTTGGAAACAACAAAATTGATCATCCTTCAAGTTTTTCAAAGGAGTTACAGTCATCAAAGTCAACTGTAAGATGTTATAACTGTAATGAGTTTGGACACTTTGCAACAAATTGTAAAAATCCAATTCGTGAGAAATGCTCCAAATGCAACAGAAGACATGCACAGGGTAAATGTGAGGAATAGCGTCAACGATATCCCTAGTATACGTTAACGACGAATTTTTTATCGATCTTGAAATTGGCATGGATGATAAAACATTGTGGAAAATAACAGCAATATTGGATACAGGAAGTCCAATTAATATAATTAGAAAATCAATATTACCAGCAGGTTTTAAACTTGAACCTTCGGATGGTAAAGAGTATACAGAAAAAAATGGGTCTAAGCTAAGTATTTTAGGAATAATTCAATTGAAATGTAAAATTAAATTAAATTATTTTAATATCAGGTTACACGTGGTTGCTGACAACACAATGGTGTACGATTGCATAATTGGGCGCGAGTTTCTCCGTGATCCACAGGTAAATTGTAATATATTCAATACATCTTCGAATGGTTTGTTTGAGGAGATTTTGCCCGAAGGTGACGATAACGAGTGTAATAGGGTAGAACTTTTCGGCCAGATCTTAGGCGTAGATTATTCAGACGTCGCAGTCGAAGCAAGTTATGATATTGGACCGCATTTCCAATTACATGAAAAAGAAGGCATAGATTATTCAGACGTCGCTGTCGAAACAAGTTATAATATTGGACCGCATTTCCAATTACATGAAAAAGAAGGCATAGATTATTCAGACGTCGCAGTCGAAGCAATTTACGACATTGGACCACATTTCCAATTACATGAAAATGAAGGCATAGATTATTCAGACGTCGCAGTCGAAACAAGTTACGACATTGGACCGTATTTCCAATTACATGAAAAAGATTACGATATCACATGTAAAGTGACTGACTTGATTAATGAATATAAGGATAAAGCAAAAATCAAAGAACTTCAGAATCAAATTAAAACGGTTAAAAAGGAATTTGAAAATTGTAGAAAGGAAAAAGCAACTTATAAAAAACAAATTTCGTCGCTTGAAGAACGAAACAAAAATGATGAAACGACGATTGTTAAACATGAACAAACTTTAATGCATGTGAAGGATGAAGCACTTGTAGCACAATCAAAATCGGTTTGTTTTGAGGTGATGGTCAAAAACCTAAAACAAGAAGTTAGAATTTTACGCGATGTGGAATCACGTTTACAAATGGAACGTGAACGGTTCTAAATCGTGAATGGCAAAGTCAGAATTTACTTTTAAATAATCTAGAAATGATGAAAGTTAGTTTTGAAAGATCCGAAATGGAAGTCTTTGAACCGTTATTCGAATCAGGAAATGTTATCATTTTCATCGATGATATTTTAATTCTAACGGTATCAATAGATGAACATTTTGAAGCATTAAGCAAAGTCTTCGATTTGTTTAGAAAAAAAAATACAGATTTATTCGATGCAAAACGAAAACCTGCATACGAATATAAAGTAGGTGATACAGTTTTAATAAAAATATCACCAATGAAACAGGTCTTAGCCAGAAGTTTTACCTAACTATAGAGGTCCGTATACGGTCACTGCTGTACGAACAGGCGACATGTTTGTTTTTGAAGATTTACCTGGGCAGAAGCTCTCGAATAAACCATTCCATGGTGTGTTGTCCGGTTTTAATATGAAACCATTTAACGGAAAACACGGAAAACACGATGCAATCAAGGACGATTGTTGTGTCAGAATGGCTAAATGTAGTAAGCTAAAATCTAATTAATTTAAATAAACAGCATAACTGTCAAATGTTATTAAGCATCAATTTATAATTTTTATACTTGTCCAGTAGATGTCGAAGACATCGATAAAATGAAATATTGTAAAACTTACCAGATAATTATTGTGAAATTGTATTTGTATAAAACATTTGTATAAAACATTAGTTTTCCTGAAAATAAAAGAAATAAAAATAAATTGGTTGTTTGATTTAAAAATATGAGTTTTAATAATAATAACGGTGGAAACTACATTTTACTTCGGTCTGAAATTACTTCGGTCTGAAAGACCTAAGTATTACATTCATGAGCTCAAAGTGAAATTCTTACCCCCACTTTTTTTGACATTTCTCGACGTTTTAGGACCTCCTGATTCTAAAAAAGCAAAAAAAAAAAATGTATGTCTGTCTGCCGGCCGGCCGGCCGTCCGTCCGGCCGCCGTCATTACCTACACTGCAGGGAAAACCGCTGGAGGGATTTCAAAAATTTTTTATTCTGAAAATAGGTATTCACAAGGGACAGGTCCGAAAGGACGCTGTGTTCGATAACTGTACCGGAAGTGTGTCAAAAAAATCATTATGTGTGTTAAAAATAGCAAATTATCATATTTTTGGCTTAAAAAACGTTCATTTTAAGTGATTACGAGTAGGAACATTAAATTTGGAGAAATCTTGATGGTTGGGATTGGTATGTGAGATCAAAAACTAGATTATTGCATTATAAGTTTGTCAAAAAAATGTTGTCAAGTGTGTCAAAAGAAAGATTTTTATTTATTTTTTTACCTAATTTTTTGGAAAAAAAAATAAAATTAATTGTTTGTTTGAAATGAAGTTTTATTATTATTATTGAGAATTATGGCATTATAAGTTTGTCAAAAAAATGTTGTCAAGTGTGTCAAAAGATTTTTATTTAGTTTTCTACCCAATTTTTAGGAAAAAAATAAAATTGTTTCTTTGAAGTGAAATTTTGTTATTATTATAGAGAATTATGGATTATAAGTTTGTCAAAAAATGTTGTCAAGTGTGTCAAAAGAAAGGTTTTTATTTATTTTTTACCCTATTTTTTTAGAAAATAATAAAATTAATATGTAGTTTGTATGACATGATATTTTATTATTATTATAAAGAATTATGGCATTATAAGTTTGTCAAAAAAATGTTGTCAAGTGTGTCAAAAAATGATTTCATTTATTTTTTTAGCCAATTTTTTGGAAAAAAAATGTAGCTGTTTTTATGACGTAAATGTAATTGAAAATGAAATTGGACATGGAAATTTTTGAATTTGTTATAGTTTTTGAAATATTTTTGGAATTTTGAAAAAGTTTGTATTTTTGATTTTGTAATAATTTTTGCAATATTTTTAGAATATCGGCAAAAGTTTTAATTTTTGATTTTGTAAGAATTTTTGGAATATTTTTAGAATTTTGAAAAATTTAAAATTTTTGATATTTTTATAATTTTGGGAATTGTGAAAAAACTTTCAATTTGTGATTTTGTAATAATTTTTGCAATATTTTTAGAATTTTGGAAAAAGTTTGAATTTTTAAGAATTTTTGAAATGTTGGAATTTAGAAAAAATTTAAATATTTGATTTTTTTCTAATTTTTGGAATACTTTTGGAATTTTGAAAAAGTTTGACTTTATTTAATTTTTACAATGTTTTTGGAATTTTGATCATAATTTTCTGGCAACGTATTGATGTTTCGTGTTAGTTGTGTAGCAAATTTTTAAACTGAGATTAAAAATACTTGTACTTTAACAAAGAGTTATGTTTGATATACATCGCTGCCCAAAACTAAAAACCATGTCCTCATAACAGTTTTTTGCGGAAAACTATATCAAAATCTTTAACCCAGACCGAAGTCTTGATATCTCAGAGCTGTGAGATTTCAGCCCCTCCATATTTATTTGATTTAAAAAGGTGAGTTTTAATAATAATAACGGATGAAACTACAAATTCAACTTTTTAGCAAAACCAATCAAATTTGTTTAGGACGTAGTTCGCACACTAGATTAGTATTTCAGTTGTTGTTTTTGTTTTTTGCAAATCCTCCTACGCCATTATAAATTAAAAAATGTTGGAAGAGTAATTAATACAAATCGAAAAAATTGATTTAGTATCAATTTATTGGATGACTTTCTATATTGATTACTCCCCTACTGTGTTTTAATTAAAACTGACAAAGATTCGCTGAAGTAGTTCACCAATAAAATTCTGCATAAATAATTATGTTTTTCCCAAACAATTTTTTTAGTTAGTTCGATGAAAATGTATAGATGCTACATGTTTATTAATATTTTCCTTGTTTTTATTGTTATAATTATGCATAAAATATTCTCTGAAGTGCTTAAGCTAGTGAACAAGCTATCTTATACCATCAAAAATTTACAAAAGCTTTTAAAATTTTATGTAATTTATAGCAATCATTAGTGTGGAAAAATTTTGCTAAATTTATACAATTTCTAAAGAAATCTTTCTCTCTATTATTCATTATTCAAATATTATCATTCCAAATGTAATACCACATTGAATACAATAAACGAGAATTACAATTTAATTCTATCTAAATAGACTCTTTTCATTTATACATCATTAGATTTGGCTGTTAAATAAAAAGGTGGTGCTAAAAGAAAGATAAAAGGAAACGTTAAGCCCACAAACAACAACAATATCAACATCACCAAATTACCAACCAAGAATAGATTTTCATTTTTCTATATCTACTTCAAGGAAATATCAATTTTTATTTTTATTTCCTTTTTTTTCTATTTTCATTACGTTTTCTATAACCATTTGAACCAACACCTTACAAGAAAAAAAAAAGATAATTTGTGCTGCTGAATGATAAAAGATTAAATTGCCAATTTTCTTCAGATTAAATTTCTTTTTTATGTTTTCTTGTTCGAATCGACAACCAAAATAACAAGTTAGATTTGTTTTTTCTTCTTGAGGTCAAACGTTAAATTAGTTTAATTTGAGAGAAGAAAATGGTTTAATGTTACGATTTAATCTTTCTTATGTTTGTGATATAAAATAATTAGTGGAATCATGTTTCAATAAGGAATCATTTCGGGGTTATGTTAAAAGACTAATTGGTATGATCTTTCTTAGAACAGTTGTTTGAAATGTTCTCACAACCTTGAGACTCGTCTTATCGTTATATGCCAATTTCTCTTGTTTTTTTTCTGTTAAAGTTTTTTACAAAAACAAATCATTTTTACTTTGAGATTGATGTATATGTAACCGTATTGTTTAAGAAATTAATTGTTTATTAAAGAAAAGCTCTTGAGCATTCAAATCTGATTGTGAAAAGATTAACTCTAAGAACTGTGTTTTGTTTTTTCAAGTTTTTTCACAAAGCTTTTTTTTTCACAAAATCTAGAAACAAACCGAATTTGATTTAATTCGAATCTTATATGGTTACAGCTTACGAATACATCTTAAATTAAATTCGACAAAAATTTAATTAACGTAATTTATAAGGATAATAATCTTTCCTGGTGTTATTCGACTAATTAACATGGATTTAAACTTTGCACAAACAATTAAAAAAAGTAAAACAAAAAAATTTCATTGTTTTGGTTTTCTTTTTGTATTTTCCATTGATTTTCATTTGATGTTGGTTAGTTTTTACTTTATTTTCATGGTTAACTCAACAATAAACCGATTTAAGATAAAGAAGAGAAAAACAAAAGCAGCCGGAATTGGTTATTGTATGATTCTTCTTCCTACATTACAACAGTTTAATTCAATTTTTGGTCTTGTTGTGTATATTTGGTTGGTTGGAATATGGAATGTCCTTTTTTATGCCTACAGTCTTCTCTATATAAGTATAATATATTTTAATTATAACACATTAACTTTTATATCATGTAAACAATCTAACACTTAGTATCTGATTTAAAATTTTAATTTGGTTGATGGTTTGAGTTTAAGGGTTTAGTTTGTTTGTTGTTTTAAGGTTTAGTTAGTTGATTACTTGTCAGTTCATATTTTAAATTGTTTACATAAATAAAATAAAGAAAGACAATTATTTGATATGTAATACCCAACATGGTTTTTGAAACAAAGAAAATCAACAGCTGATTTATTGAAATTTATTGTCTACTATTGGAGTTTTATTGTGTGAACGATTACATAGCGATTGAACAACGCTGTTAAAAATGTAACTGAGAATCTAAAAGCCACCGAATATCGTATCCGAAATCTCGTCAATTTTAACTTGACCAAAATACATATTTTGATTTTTTCCAGGTGCAAGACACGTCGTCCGTAAACAATATTTCAATTTGTGGCAAACTATTATGTGAATGTGAAATCATTCGTTTATTGGACGCCACAAATCGTTAAATTATCTCATTTTTTATGCTTAGTTTTTGCCAATTATTTTTGTTTTATTATATAACGACTGATTTAACTATTAGTATTACCAATTCCAATCTGGTTATCTAACTTTCTTTAGTAGTTTTGATGTAATTTTAATATAAACCTGTTATATTTCTGTTTCTTCATTTAAGACATAATTATAAGATATGGAACATAAGAGCGTTTTGGGTCATAAGGAGTTGAAATAATAAAAAAAAAATATCTAGCCGTCTGGACAACAAAAATGCTAAAAATGTTAGGTGGATTTCACCAAAATTTGTTTCTCATATACTATGATCTGAAAGATTTTGGAATCGATCACTAAATTGTGAGTGTGAATCCAAAAATTCGATACATTTTATCACCGATTTTTTTTAACAAATATATGATGGGAAACAATGTTTCCAAATAATGTTGAATACAAAAGCCCAAAAGTAATTATTGAAAAGATTTAATTAACTATCTCAATACTTAGTATTTTTTTAATATGTAATATTTTTAGGTTTTGTTTGTTACATCAAATTTGAGTGATTCCTTTTCCGCGTTGGATTTTTCTCATACATATTAGGTATATCATCATAATGAAGAAGATAATACACGTTTTTCAAATTTTGAAATCGAAAAATGTGATTAGATTATAAATATTGGATAAAAAGCAAAGTATGACATTTTGTATTCATTAAAGCTAATGATTTTAGTCATCCTAGTTATTATAATAGGCAATAAATAGAACGACCTTTAAGTAGTTTAAAAACGTTATTTCGAAACCATATGTATTGTATTTCTATAGAGCGATTTGTGTGTTCGAATACCCGCCACGCTATAGGTGGCGCAAAGGAAAGATTGTAAAAATAGGATTTCATACAAAACATGACTACGAAATAATTTTCCAAAAAATTGTGGAATTTATCACCGGTCAAGTGAAATTCGTTTAAAATTTTTTTTTGTAAAGGTAAAGTCAGATTTGATCGAAAAAGATTTACATTTCGACGACCAATCGAACATGGAATCAGTTTGTTTTATATTTCGTTGTGTTGGTAAAAAAATGAAATTTCAAAACCACAAACATTATTTCAAGGAATTTTTTTGTATCACGCGCTTTTTTAAAATTGCTGATTTAAATGATTTTAAAGTTATATTTGAGGATGATGGGTATGTAAAATGCAAAGGAGATTTCGTTTTTCTGGAGAGTAAAATAGGTAATTTGTTGATTAAAAATTGTAAATTTTTTAAAACTTATCCACAGATGGATTTGTAGTGAAAATCATGCTTGCCCATATGTAGTCGATTTCTTTAATTTGAAGACTATTTGGAATGGTAACAATAATAATAATAACCAATATTTTTAAATAAACATAGTAATAATTTTATTTATTATAGATGAGATTGCAAGCAATGAATTAGAAGAGGTATAGCAACACGGTCTGAGCCCGAACATCAGTTTTTGGTTAAACCAATTTTAATCGACACTGTCAGTGTATAACATTAAAAACATAAATCTAATTTATTTAATATAATTTTTATTTCAGATTCAAATAATTTACTACGGACAAAATTGTCTGAGGCAGAAACCCATTTCTACTAGCAGAATATGCAACATATTTTGCCACTGTAGGGTCTTTTAAAAAATTAAAAAAAAAAGATTTGTGGATTTTTTTGTCCAGTAAAATAAATGAAAAGTTCAATAGATCTTACACACATGACACAAATACAGGTTGAAACACGTTACAAATATGTTTTTAAACGAACTAAAAAAATGGCTGAAAATAATCGGTCAAGTGGTGCATATACCGCACCCAAAAGGATTATATCAAAAAGAAATTGAGAGAATAGTATAGGGTAAGAAGATTCGGTTTTTTGGTATCCCACGGCATAAGACAGAGGAAAGTAAAAACGACCGATTATTCCGTTTCAACCTGCTCCAAATATTTGACACAAACAACATCACCAGCTGTGTCACTTCCTTCAGCTGGATCACCAGTATCAGCTGCGTCACCACCACCACCAGCTGGGTCATAACGATCAGTTGAATCCTCAACATCAGCTGCGTCGCCATTACCACCAGCTGGGTCATCACGGTCAGCTGGATCCCCAGCATAAGCTGCATCAATACCACCTCCTGCATCACCATTACCGAGCACTTAACGCAAAATGAAAACCGAAAAAGATAAAATGTGGGATCGAGTTTTGGAAAGCAACAACAAATTGTTCATTGAACATGAAATGAATAAGCAAAAGCGTCATAAAGAAACAGAAAGCAAAGACATCAACAAAAACAACAAATGAAAAAACAACAACATAGAGAAAAAAGATGGCAGCGAAACGGCAACGACAACTGGAACAAATAGATGCCATTAATAAATTTATAAAAAAGTTAATTATTTATTAACTATATTAACTTAACCATACTATTATTAACTATGAAATAAAATATATTTTTCTACTCCTATCACAGTAAATTATAAATTTTATACTTCTTATTCATAATGAATGATTTTACGCTTACTTAGGTTTGCTTGAAACATAACTTGTTCGACCTCTATTACTTTATGCCCTCTAATACTTTACGTCCTAGTATTATTACTTTACGCTCTCTTATAATTACTTTACGCCCTCGTATTGTTACACTACACCCTCTTTTGGTTACTTAACGCCTCCTTGTAGGAAGTATAAAATATATTGTGTAAAGTTAATTTCAGCCCTATCGAGTTGTTCCAAATTCTCACTCGGACTGAAATGTATAACCTTACACTTGAACTTTATTTTGTTGTTTGTTATTGAAGTGTTTCGGCAATTGTATTCCGTTTTAACTCGCCCAAATGACGAGTTGCGATTTCAGAATAATTTTCGTTAAATATACTTCTTTGTCTGCTACTTGTATTTGTTCTGCTGGATCATCTTCGTCCCATAAATCGCCTGTCTCAATACATAAAATATGAATGGGCTGAAATCTCATAGCTCTGAGATATCAAGACTTCGTTCTGGGTTAAGGATTTTGATATAGTTATCGGCAAAAACCTTTTATGAAGACATTGTTTTCAGTTTTGGGCAGCGATGTTTATCAAACATAAAACTCTTTGTTAAAGCACAAGTATTTTTTATCTCTGTTTAGAAATTTATTACAAAACAAACACAAAATATTAATTTGTTGCCGGACAATTATAACAACTGATAAATTAATATAGATGAAAAACGTGTTCTAGACAGAGTTGTGAAAACTTGACCATTTTTGATTTTCCTGAAACTTGGCATATAAGTAGTATGGACAAAATAAAAAATAGCTCTTATTTTAAAATTTTTTTAAAGTGCATAGTTTGAGCACAGGGAGCGCCCCAACATGCATGAAAAATGAAAATTCTGCCAATCCGATGTAACTAAAAATATTTAAAATTAAATAACCCAAGAACAAAAATTAATGCCTCTGAGTTAATTTGATATATTTTAGAATAAGGATAGAACTATTTTCAGAAAAAAAATTAATTTAATTCCAATTGATCTTCGACCCTAGCGCCATCTTTAAAAAAGTTTTTTTAATATTTTTATTTAAAATTAATTATAAAAACAATAAATTAATTTTTTTTTCAAAGGACTAACTAATCATCTATCAAACAAAAAAAAGTTTGATGAAATCAGTATAGCCGTTCTTGAGCAATTTAATTTCAAAGTTACATCGGATTGGCAGAATTTTCATTTTTCATGCATGTTGGGTGCCCCTGTGCTATGCACTATAAAAAAAAATTTAAAATAAGTTGTATTTTTTATTTTGTCCATACTACTTATATGCCAAGTTTCAGGAAAATCAAAATGGTCAAGTTCAAATTTCGACTTTTTCACCTGCGTAGATCACGTTTTTCATCTATAACTTAGTGAAAAGATGATACACCCAGCAAACTACTTCAAAACATCTCCCTTTATCGTTTTAAAAAATATTACAATGTCAAAAATGCATATTTCTTTCAAAATTCTAAAAATATTCTAAAAGTTAAAATAAAATCAAAAATTTAAATTTTCTTTTAAAGTTCTAAAAACATTCCAAAAATTATTACAAAATCGGAAATTGAAACTTTTTTCAATATTCTAAAAATATTGCAAAATTTAGAAGTTTTTCTAATATTCTTAAAATATTGCAAAAATTATAACAAAATCAAAAATACAAATTTTTTCCAAAATTAAAATAAAATCAAAAATTTAAGTTTTTTCAAAATTTTAAAAATATTTCAAAAATTCATAGTTCAAAAATTAAAACTTTTTCCAAAATTCTTAAAACATTCCAAAAATTATAACAAAATCAAAAGTACTTTTTTCTAAATTAAAAAAATTATAGTAAAATCAAACATTTAAACTTTTTCAAAATTCTAAAAATACTCCGAAAATTCTTACAAAATCAAAAATTGAAACTTTTTTCAAAATTCTAAAATTATTGCAAAATTTTTTAATTCACAAATTCAAACTTTTTCCAAAATTCTAAAAATATTGCAAAAATTATAACAAAATCAAAACTACAAACTTGTTTTTAAATTTCAAAAATTATAACAAATCAAAATATATGGAGGGGCTGAAATCTCAAGCTCTGAGATATCAATACTTCGGTTTTGGTTAAGGATTTTAATATAGTTTTCGGCATAAAACTTTTATGAGGACATTGTTTTTAGTTTTGGGCAGCGATGTATATCAAACATAACTCTTTCTTAAAGTACATATATTTTTTTATATCTGTTAAGAAACTTATTACAAAACTAACACAAAACATCAATACGTTGCCGGAAAATCATAACAGATCATAAATTAACATAATTTAGTGAAAAGATGATAGAATCAGCAAACTGCTCAAAAACTTCTCCATTTAGCGTTTCCAGAAAATATTACAAAAATCACAAATTCATATTTCGTCGCTTTAATAATGAAACAACGTATGCTATTTATACGTTGTTTTTATATAATAGGTGCGCTGCATTCCCCATAAGGGCATCTTTGAATTGGCGTTTTTAAATTTTCGAATTATTTTATGACTGGGGGTAAGAATTAATAAATTATAAATTAACGTCCATGCAAAGGCATGCGCACATCAAACTTTAAACTCAAATATCTCGAAACTATACTTTTGCGTATACGTCATTTCATTATTAAAGCGACGATTTCTTTCAAAATTCCAAAAATATTGTAAAAATGAAATAAAATCAAACTTTTTTCAAAATTCTAAAAATATTCAAAAAATTATTACAAAATCAAAGATTAAAACTTTTTTCAAAAATTCTAAAAATATTGCAAAAATTATAACAAAATCAAAAATTGAAACTTTTTTCAAAATTCCAAAAATATTCCAAAAATTAGAATAAAATCAAATATTTAAACTTTTTCTTAATCCTTATAAAATTCCAAAAACTCTTAAAAATTCAGAAATTCAAACTATTTCCAGAATTCTAAAAATTATAACAAAATCAAAAATTAAAAATTTTTCAAAATACTAAAAATATTCCAAAAACTCTTACATAGTCTCGAGTGCCTTCAATCCACAAAGATTTAAAAAAGCGTCCACCTATACCTCAAGACGCATGTTGTTGTGGGACCTAGGTCTTAAAAGGTATCTATGTGTTGTTGTGACACATTTTGTAATTCCTACCACACAACACTTTTTATTAAAAAAAAAAAAAATTAAAAATTGAAATATTTTTCAAAATTCTATAAATATATATATATATATAAAATTCAAAAATTCTATTTTTTTTTTCAAAATTCTAAAAATATTGCAAAAATTATCAGAAAATAAAAAATATAAACTTTTTTCAAAATTCCAAAAATATTTCAAAAACTATAACAAATTCAAAAATTGCCAAGTCAAATTACGTCATACAACAGCTAAATTTTTTTTTCCAAAAAATAGGCTAAAAAACTAAATGAAAATCATTCTTTTGACACACTTGACATTATTTTTTTGACAAACTTATTATTCCATAATTCTCAATAATAATAATTAAAATATGGAGGGGCTGAAATCTCATAGCTCTGAGATATCAAGACTTCGGTCTGGGTTAAGGATTTTGATATAGTTTTCGGCAAAAAACTTTTATGAGGACATAGTTTTTAGTTTTGGGCAGCGATGTATATCAAACATAACTCTTTGTTAAAGTACAAGTATTTTCTATCTCTGTTTAAAAATTTATTACAAAACTAACACGAAACATCAATACGTTGCCGGAAAATTATAATCAAAATTCCAAAAATATTGTTAAATTAAATAAAAACAAACTTTTTCAAAATTCCAAAAATATTCCAAAAATTAGAATAAAATCAAATATTTAAATTTTTTCTACATTCCAATAATATTTCAAAAATTCTTAAAAATTCAAACTTTTTCCAAAATTCTAAAAATATTGCAAAAATTATTACAAAATCAAAAATTGAAAATTTTTTCAAAATTCCAAAAATTATAATAATATCAAAAATTAAAAATTTTTCAAAATTCTAAAAATATTTCAAAAATTCTTACAAAATCAAAAATTAAAACTTTTGCCGAAATTCTAAAAATATTGCAAAAATTATTACAAAATCAAAAATACAAACTTTTTCAAAATTCCAAAAATATTTCAAAAACTATAACAAATTCAAAAATGTCCATGTCCATTTTCATTTTAAATTACATTTACGTCATAAAAACAGCTACATTTTTTTCCCAAAAAATTGACTAAAAAATTATATGAAATCATTTTTTGACACATTTGACATTATTTTTTGACAAACTTATAATCCCATAATTCTCTATAATAACAATAAAATATCATGTCATACGAACTATTAATTTTATTTTTCTCTAAATAAATTGGGAAAAAAATAAATAAAAACCTTTTTTTGACACACTTGACAACATGTTTTGACAAACTTATAATGCCATAATTCTCAATAATAATAATAAAATTTCATTTCAAACAATTTTATTTTTTCCAAAAAATTAGGTAAAAATCTAAATAAAAATCTTTTGACACACTTGACAACATTTTTTTGAGAAACTTATAATGCCATAATTCTCAATAATAATAATAAAATTTCATTTCAAACAAACAATTTTATTTTTTTCAAAAAAATTGGGTAAAAAAAATAAATAAAAATCTTTCTTTTGACACACTTGACAACATTTTTTTTAAAAACTTAATTATAATTATAATTCTCAATAATAATAATAAAACTTCATTTCAAACAAACAATCGATTTTATTTTTTTATTTAAATAAAAATCTTTCTTTTGACACACTTGACAACATTTTTTTGACAAACTTATAATGCCATCATTCTCAATAATAATAATAAAACTTCATTTCAAACAAACAATTAATTTTATTTTTTTTCCAAAAAATTAGGTAAAAAAATAAATAAAAATCTTTCTTTTGACACACTTGACAACAATTTTTTGACAAACTTATAGTGCCATAGTTCTCAATAATAATAATAAAACTTCATTTCAAACAAACAATTAATTTTATTTTTTTTCCAAAAAATTAGGTAAAAAAATAAAAAAAAATCTTTCTTTTGACACACTTGACAACATTTTTTTGACAAACTTATAATGCAATAATCTAGTTTTTGATCTCACATACCAATCCCGACCATCAAGATTTCTCCAAATTTAATGTTCCTACTGGTAATCACTTAAAATGAACGTTTTTTAAGCCAAAAATATGAAAATTTGCTATTTTTGACACACATAATGATTTTTTTGACACACTTCCACACAGTTATCGAACACAGCGTCCTTTCGGACCTGTATCCTGTGAATACCTATTTTTAGAAAAAAAAATTTTGAAATCCCTCCAGCCGTTTTCCCTGCAGCGTAGGTAATTTTATTTTTTTCCAAAAAATTGGGTAAAATAATAAATAAAAATTTTTCTTTTGACACACTTGACAAAATTTTTTTCACAAACTTATAATGCAATAATCTAGTTTTTGGTCTCACATACCAATCCCGACCATCAAGATTTCTTCAAATTCAATGTTTCTATTCGTATTCACTTAAAATGAACGTTTTTAAGCAAAAAATATGCAAATTTCCTTGTTTTGACACACTTGACGATTTTTTTGACACACTTCCGGTACAGTTATCGAACACATCGTCCTTTCGGCTCTTCCCATTGAGTAAACCTGTTTAAGCTAATGAATATTAGCTAATGAATATTCCTTGATGATGGCACGCTGTAGCTTGCTCGAAGAAACGAGCCGTCATATAACTATATATCTGAGCTTTAAATATTGAGAAAGATAGTGCGTCACATAATCAAGGATTATGCCATTAGCTGGACTATTGACAAAACCATTTTAGTTTTGTTCCTGCAAATTTTAAAACAAATTTGGTTTTTATCTATTATTTTATTTGTATTTTCCCTATCCTATCACGAAATATTGGTCTATGTCATATTTTATATGTGATAGGAATTATTATTTAGTTATCCATTATTTAACAAAAAAATATTGAAAAAAAACAAAAAAAAAAGATTTGCGTCCATTAACATCCTTAAAACCGTGTTGTGGGACCTTAGTCTTAAAGGTTTTTATGTGTTATTGTAACACATATTGTAATGCCTACTACACAACACATTTTATTAAAAAAAAAAAACTATTTGTAGAAAAAAATTTTGAAATCCGTCCTGCGGTTTTCTAGATTTCGTCGGTAGTGACGGCCGGCCGGCCGGCAGACAGACATACATTTTTTGTTTTTGCTTTTTTAGAATCAGTAGGTCCTAAAACGTCGAGAAATGCTAAAAAAGGGGTAAGAATTTCACTTTTGGCTCATTTTCAAAACCGAAGTAATTTTTTCAAAACCGAAGTTATACAAATTCTTTTCAAAACTCAAAAATATTACAAAATCAAAAATTATAATTTTTTTAAAAATATTCCGAAAATTCTTACAAAATCAAAAATACAATCTTATTTCAAAACTCCAAAAATATTTCAAAAATTATAATAAAATCAAAAATTTCCATGTCCAATAACATTTCATGTCAAACAAATAATTAATTTCATTATTTCCATAAAATTGAGTAAAAAAAATGAAAATCATTCTTTTGACACACTTAACAACATTTTTTTGACAAACATGTAATGCAGAAATCTAGTTCTAGATTTCGTCGGTTGTGAGTTGTGACGGCTGGCGGGCTGGCAGACTGACACACATTTTTTTTTGCTTTCTTAGAATCAGTAGGTCATTAAACGTCGAGAAATGCCAAAAAAAGTGGGGGTAAGAATTGAACTTTTGGTTTGAGAATGTTAGGTCTTTCAGACCGAAGTAATTGTGCAAGACGCAACAAGCCAACACAAAATTGGACATTCGCTTCACATTAAACAAATCTAAACGTATTAGTTGCCGAAAGTTTGGTTTCAGTAAACCAAAAGCATTTTCAATTTTTGCTCTCGTCCGACTATGTTTTTTTTGTATTTAATTTTTGTTGAAAATATTGCTCAAATGATGGGAAACATAAATTAAAGGTGATCCGTGTTACGGGGGTGAAATGGGGTGAGCTTTTAGGGGTAAAATGGTTTTTCATGATTTTCAGCGAAACTAGACCTTCTGTCGAATAAACTTTCAAGCAAAAGTTGTAGGTAATAAAAAGGTCTATAACTTTTATATATATACCATTTATTCACATAACGTAAAATTTGCCGTGAAAATAGAATAAACCGAGAAAAAAAGGCTTTTTCGTTTCTAATTTCTATCTCCCACCAAAACATTTTTTTTTTACACAATTCGGTGGGAACTTACCTTATTATGTTCCTAATAGGCTGTAATTTTTTAAAATCAAAATATTTATTTTTACGTTTAATTTTGATTTTAAACCAAAAAAAATTACCTCATTTTCACACGAAAATTCTCCTGTGTGGGAAACAGTTTTTTTTCAAAAACAAACATTAATCATTATCTTTGTTAAAACATCTACTTTTAGATGATGTAAAAAAAAATAAACATTAACATAACATAAACACGGAAACGTTTTCCAGGAAATGCGAAAAACTGAATAAACTTGATTTTAAAGTTATTTTCAATGATTGTTTAAAAATATTCATTATTTGTTAAAATTTACCATTGAAATCTTTCAAAAATATAAATTTTTTCCATGGTAATGTTCATTTACACCATCTAAAAGTAAACGTTTCAACAAAAGTAAAAATAACTGATTTTTTTGAAAAAACTGTTTCCAGCACAGGAGAATTTTCGTGTGAAAATGAGGTCACTTTTTTGGCTTAAAATCAAAATCAAACGTAAAAATAAATATTGTGATTCCAAAAAATTACAGCGTATTAGGGACATAATAAAGTACGTTTCCAACAAGTTGTGTGAAAAAAAAAATTTGTTTGTGGGTGATAAAAATTAAAAACGAAAAGACCTTTTTTCTCGGTTGTTTCTATTTTCATGGCAACTTTTAGGTTATGTCAAAAAATGGCTGACATAAAAGCTATAGACCTTTTTAACCTACAACTTTCACTTTAAACTTTTTTCGATAGAAACTCTAGTTTCGCTGAAAATCGTAAAAATCCATTTTCTACCCCTAAACGCTCACCCACCCCATTTCACTGTCGTAACTCGGATCACCTTTAGTTTATGTTTCCCATCACTTGCGCAATATTATCTTCCTTATCCAAAAGTTTTCATGCTGTTACTAATTTTTTCCTCACAAAAAGCTATTTTGACTGGTTTAATAATGTATATCAATTTAATTTTAACTATTTAAACCATTTAATTTTTTTTAAACTATTCAATATATACTATTTCATTTTTTTTTCTTATTACACTTGAAGAAAATTATAATTATGATAGAGAACGTTTGTATGGAAGATAAAGTTCGTATCCTAACCTCATAACGTTGTGTCTAGGGCTTGCAAAACCGCCTTTTTTTGTGAAAACCGGTTTTCGATTTTTTAAAAACAATCTTTATCCACCTAAAACTTAAATTTATGCGTTAATATTCTTATGAAAAACATACTTTATATTTATATACTTTATATCCCGGGCAAGAAAAAGCTAAGAGACCAAACCTGGCCCAAGTCCGTGTCATAGTTTTTTAGGTTCGCGCCAGGCTTGAAATTTTCAAACGGCTCAAGCTTGGACTAATGTCCTTGGGCCAAGTCTGGCAAATAAGAGTTGGGCCATGTCTACCAAACCAATTTTTTTCCAAACCTCCTTGTGTGGAAAGAGGTTGTGGAAAGAGTAACATATATGAAAACAAAGATAAATATAATATGGTCTGCACATGTTTACAATGCAGTGCACTGCTCAATAACCCGTTATATAATAAACTGAACCTTGGTTCAGTATAGAAATTTACAACTGGCTCAGACTGAAACGAAAGCGAACTAGGCAAGGCTTGGCTCGCCAATACTGGCCCGAGATTGGTCCGTTGTTTAATATTGGCAGCTCCTATATCCGGGATTTAATTCGTAAAATAAAATGTATGATTTAAGGTAAACGTCCATAATGTGGATCGTTGTACCAATTGTGGATCGTCTAACAGAAATTTGTTCAAAATAAGAAAAATGATGGGTGTTCAAATGCTTAGATTATCAAGAAATATAAATTCAAGTCCAATATTGTCTGTGTCAGATTTTGAGCGGGATAAAATACTTACAAACATTAGTTTTATCACTTAGATATTCACTGCGTCGGCAGTACAAAATACAAAAAAGTCAAATTGACATTTTGTTAATTTTTTCTTAAGGAACGTGCCTTACTAAAATAAGCTTTTAAGACTGTGTAATTAAACTTAGTGTTTTTTTATTTTTACGGCTAAGTAGGTATATATATACAATTTATCCTAAAAAATCATTATTTCCAAAAAAAAATTTATTAAGGTATAATTTGAGTAGGTTCACATTATGTACATCGTATTTTCGATTTTGCCCAATTATGGATCGGTGCGATCCAATTTAAGTTCAAATCCTCGCAATTTTTTATTCGTATTTACTATTACAAAAAAATCAGTAAAATTAAAACTTTAGTTACAGTTAATACCAAACTAGACGTATTTTCAACCTGAGCGAATTCGGATCTAGGTTTTTCTAAATATATTTCTTATTTTTTGAAAATGAATTTGTTGAAACGCTTAACTGAATTCACTATACGATAGGCATGTTTTTTGATAAAATTCGCAATAAACTAAACAAAAAAGTGTAGGTCCAACTAAGGCCAGCTTGTTTCTGATGGTATTCGTAATTAAAAATAATTGATATGCCAGGTTTTTTTAACTAAGCTTTAGAAAGAACTCAATGTTTAAAAATCGCATGGATGTCTCTAATGTGGACCGCGCGATCCGAATTAGGGACTTGTATGAAATACTTTTGTACCGAATGAAGATCTTGGTTAAAATTAATTTTTTGTATTTTGTTGATGAAAGGAAAAATGCGTTCTAGACGTTGTAAAGAATGGAATGACCGTTCATACAGTCAGTAAAGCAGAACCATATTATATAACCACTTAAAAAATCTAAACGCTGATAAAAAGAAGGCGCAACAAGTATTTTTTTCAAAACTGCAAGAGATTACTCGTTACCTAGAATAACCATATGTCCAAATAATGTTGCATTCAAGTCTCACTTGCACAAGAATTTCTCATTCCATTCAAGTTTCACTTGCATAAGAATTTCTCTTAATAGGTCGCTCCGCGGTACAAAATTAAAAAAAAAAAAACTAAAAGAGTGACACAATATTTAGTAAATATTCGTGCACAAGTCGCCAAAACTATATTATGAAAATGGTTTCCCGAAGTCAACATACATTTGAAACGAATTCCCTATTTATGATCATTCTGAACTGAACTAATTTTTAACGCCATGTCATGTTGGTCCTAAAATCATTTTCATCAATGTGATCGCTCTCCTACCGAATTCAACGTCTATGTTACAACCGATGTCCGATGAATATTGCTTACTTGCATTAAATAAACCAACTGTTTCTGAATTTTTCAATTACTCAATTACGTCTCTAAATTTTCAATTACTTTTCAATAGCTTTCTAGTTGACGAAGTTAAATTAACATGCTGACCATAATATTTTGCACGATATTTGCGAACTGTGCCGCCAAACTTATTGTATTTTTTTAAATGTTGTTCAATAATTAAAAAACGCATTGTACTTTCGTGTTATTTGTACTAAACCTAAACTTTCATACGTTAAGTTGTTTTCTGCACTCGAGTACCACAATACGACATATATCGAAACTCGTTTGAGTATGGAAAAGTGAGTTATTTCCGCACTGATTTTTCATTTCAGCACTGCTTTTTCATTTCCGCACTGCTGCCATTTGAAATAACGAAACGGTGCGTTTGTGTTGGTTGGTAAACATTTTTATAAATAAAGTAGAAATGAATGAAAACATTCCTTTTTTGGTCAGAAAGAGCAGTGGTGCAAGTTATTGAATGAATATCCTCCAGGAATCGGTGGTTGTGGCAAAGGCTCTCCAAACACTTTCAAGTTTGTTCGGCTTGTTTGACTCGAAATTATTGTAACAGTTGTACCGGCTGAAACATTGCCATTTTTAATGATTGATTCACTGGATTGAGCAGTGGTTGATGAGGTCGTTGAAACGTTATCAGCTCTAACAATTTTCGAACCCATGATGCTGTCAGCAATTTTACGTTTATTGTTGAGCGAATGTTGAGTGTATTTTTCTGTAACCTTATCAGACTCCCAACCACCATGTTGGTTAACTGTAGTTAAATTCACACCCGAATCTGCCAACAAGGATGCAGACGATCGACGAAAGCAATGACCAGTGTACTCACCCGGTGACGAAAGATTCAAGAAAATTGCAATTGTCTTCGGATAGCCTCCAATCGTGTTAATGCCGATCGGCTGTTTGATGCATTGGCCTTTACGAAAACCCAAAAAGAATCTGTCGGTGAAAACGCCATGAGGACGTAGTCCTGAATACATCTTGAAAATGTCAACCGAATTTACGTCCCGATCACTTCCTTCGTTGATGACAAATTGTCGAATGATTTTGGTTTTCGTTTTCGGGACGGTAATTTTAATGCCATTGTCCATGTATCGACATCCTTTACGTTCAAATGCAACAATTCGCTTCGTCGACAAGCAGCATAGACACCGACAATAAGGGCCACCTTAAAATTGTGAGGTTAGGAAAATGAAACAAAAAAATTATCAGCAAATTTTACCTTGTTGATCGATCAATACTTCGCGTAGTTTTTTTGTAGTGATCTTTTGTAATTTTTTTTTATTTTTTGTCTATTGTGGTACTTAAGTGCAGAAAACGTTGTGTGCAACTCGTTTTGAAATGAATTATTTTCAGCACACGTCCTAATTTTCAATACAAGCGAAGCGAGTGCTGAAAAAAATCTTCATTTCAAAACTTGTAGCACAAACTACTATTTTGTAGTTGCAAACACTTAACCGCATAAATGACGGCAAATTCAAATCTTGCGTGTATTTCAGGATATCCTTTAAAAAAATGAACAATTTTTTCCCATAAAATTATTTGTTTTTGTGCAACAAATAGAGAATCTCTAATGAGATCCACATTTGGGACGCAAACGATCCGCTTTAGGGAATACAATTTTTTCAGACGATCCACATTAAGGACATTGCAATTAAATAATGTTTTGCTAAATTCTGAACAATTCGCATATAAATTACGAGTTATTTTTAACTAAATTCAGAAAATATTATACAAACTTAGTAATGGGAAGCAAATTTGTATTTTTATAAATACACATTTTACTGTAGGAACTTTCAAAACCTTAAGACGAAAAAAACGATCCGCAATTCGGACATTTACCTTAATGGAATAATTAGTGGTATCACAATTCTTCAGGAAACACAAAAATTCAGAAAAATGTAATTTCGTTTTAATGTACAAATTGTTTATAGAACAGTTCCATTACTCCTACATGTAAGTCATATGCTAACCAAACATGTTGATCAGCCGTAATTACATATATCGCCGATCTTTTTCATTACGTAATCTCCATCCATTGAGATTAAATGCTCACAACAATCTCTAATAGTTTTCTATTCGTTATTATATCGTATATGAATAGAAAACTATTGGAAATTGTTATGAGCAATTAAACTCAAGGAAATAAGGAAATAATTTTAATATTTTTAATTCGAAGGTATATTTGGATTTTTCTAAGAGAAACTCCACTTCTCTTTTTGCATGTTTCGGACTGGATTCGAAACTTCTATATCAGTGCCGTGATTTGAATCCTTTAACGGCAGACACGCTTATCGATTATCGAAACTTCGTCATCAATTATTTTATCAATTTTTCAAAATTTTTCTTAGTAGGAATTCATGTTGCAAACGAAATATTAAATGCGAACGTCTTGCAACATAAAACTTAATTTTTATTTAATAATCTTAAACTAGTACGTATGTGTTTAAAACAACGCGTGTGAAGCTAACTCCACGAACAGTTTGGACAAATTCAAACGCATTAGTAGCACACAACAGTTTTTGAACAAATACAAGAAACTTTTTTATTCTCTAAAATCAAATACAATAGTTATTTAAGTATTAAGGGCAGTAAGAGTGTTTTACCGATTGAGGATATATGTTTTGACTTTTTTTGCACGATCCATAAAAATTCAATTAAAATTATTTAAATAATTAAAATTCATTCACAAAATTCAAGTTTTAATGTTTTAAAGAAAATTTCTTAAAAAGTCATTCCAAAATAGTAAGCTTTGCGTTTCATCATAATTCTATAGGCAAGGGTTTCATCATAATTTTTGTTGCAAAACTTAATTTCATCTAATATTTTTTCAAAATAAATTGCTTTTAAATCTTTGAATGGCAATATTTAAAAAAAAATATTGTTTAAGTTTGAAGCTAGTACATAACCGTACACAATTATTTAACTAAAAATCGTTTTTATTCACACCCTGATGTTTCCTTTACTGGTAAGTAATTATTTACAGCCTATATGATCGGAAAGTAATTAATTACTGACCTGTGATTTGTAAACGAAACTTGCTACTTTTATTTACGAATCAGTAAACATGCATATTCGCCAGCAAAAACTAATTACCAACACTTTTAAACGTACGTACGTTTGAAAAGCACACATTCTAAAGACGGTATATAGCACTAATAATTTTAACCAATATATGCTACCTTGTCCGAATATAATGCCACAAACAATATATGTTACCTAAAGAGGCAAAAAACGGTCGGGTAAACATGCTTATTACGTAATAAATACACACTTTACGAATTTCACTGTACGCAGTACTATATATTAGTGATGTGTCGGTCGTGAACGATCGTTCAGTAATAAAAGAAATGTCGTTCGTCGGTCACTAACTTTTTATGTACTTTTGACATTTTTTTTATGTGCAATGATGAATGAACGTCTTTTAGTATATAATATAATGGCAGCAGTGTTAGTTAACATCATACAAACTAAAAATGCTTTTTTTGACAAGTCTTAAACAAAATATATCTTCAGTCTTCTGGACTATGAAAAACTTTGCTTACACCAATGCAATGAAAATTATGTTGCATGGCATATGTTTTGATAACTTTTTGTTGTTGAATTTGAACATGATTTCAATAATGCACCTCAAATAAACCTTTAATAAAAAGTAATAATGCACCTCCAATAACACTTCGTCTTCAAAGTTTCATACGATCATTGTGATATGCGAATTTGTTTTTCTCCTCTCAAACATTTATTCATTATAATATTCAACAACTTCGCATAAAAAAGTTTCCTGAAAAAATGTCTCTAACTAATCGTGCAGATTAGTGCAGAAACAATCGTGCAGAAACAATCGTGCAAATCGTGCAACTCTAACTATCGTGCAGAAAAAACCAGTACACATTTAAAAATTATAAAAATATACGCACTGCATCTAACAATGAACATTGAACAGGAAAACTTTTCAAGCCTTTACTTATATAAAAAAAACACTAACAATAACACAAAACTAATAACCAATCCAATGAAAAAAAACCAAACTAACAATACCATATACTTTTATACCTTATACATTTATTAAAATCATAAATATGTACATGCAATTTTCATTTTGCGACGATCGATTAAAAGAAATTAAATACATACAAAACGATAAGCTCAAAAAAATATTCTAACGAAAAATTTATCATAAAGAACAAAAATCTGAACGGTTCGAATTTACTAATAAACTAAACAACACGTCTACCAAAAGAAATGAATCATAAAGAACAACTGAACTAACTGAACGAGTGAACTAACTGAAGGAGTGAACTAACTGACCTAACTGAACTATAAGCAAAACACAAAATGATGAAAATCAAAATAAACAAAATTGTAAGTTCGTTCGAAAATAATAATATTGCTGCTAAGAAGTAAGAATGATTGAACATAAAGAATGAAAAATAAAATGAGATTTTTTTTTGAAGAAAATATAAATAAATGCTATTGGAAAACAAAATGGATTGATTTCATTCATTTTTTACAAATTATTAATTAGTGAAATGAAAATGGAAAAAAAATTGATTATGAAGATGATTGTTTGTAATTTGTATATATTAATTATTAATGATAATGAAAAAAAATTTGTTTGTACATACACATATATGTATTTAAATAGTTTTTATTATTATTTTTAATTTTTGTTGGTGGATGGATGATGTCTATTGTCTAATTACTAATAGAATTAATTTCATTTAAGTTTTTCAGATTTAATTTAATTTTGTATGCAATATTTGCTGTGGGAAAAAAATTGTTTGTTGTACCTTGCCTTAGCTTAAGCTTTAGTTAAAAATTAAAAATTTACTACATGTCAGGCCTTAAACATTATATTCCTTATTCTATAGTGCAATTTTGTTTTTAATAATGTTTTTTCCTTAAATCGATATATGGAATCGATGAGGATTTTTTTATTGAATGTTAATTACAGGATGAGATGTTACTTGTTAGACTGTATGGCTCATTAAAATGAGATTGCAACAAGTTATAAAAGAGAATCCTTTAAGACAAACGGTAGAAAACAAACAAATACAGGGTGGCTTAAAATAGTAGATGTACTATAGCAGTGGTTCTTAACCTTTTCTTAGTCGCGGCCCCCTTAAAATAAGTTTTTGGCAATCGCGGCCCCCTTATAATAAATATTCTCCCGGTCATCATACTCACTCTAAAATAATATAAAAATCGTTATAATATTCATTTTAAAACAATGAATTTATTGACATATTATGATAACAATAATTAATTGATAGTTTTTAAATATATCTTAAGCAGAATCTACTTCACCTTATTCGCAAATTCATTTCACTGTATTCAAAACTATAACATAAAGCCTTCAAAATGGAACCGTTATGTAAAAAAGTTTGAAAAGGTGTCTTGATCCACTATTCCGACTGCTATATTCACGATCGCGTCAACACCACTACTTTGACTTCAGTGGAAAAAGACAACATTGCCGTTTATCGGCAACAAAAAACCAAATTTGTCTATAAGCCGATGCGATAAACATTTAAGAAGTATCTACTTTTAAAATGGACAGTGAGCTTTTTCGATAGTACGGACAGTACATATTTAAAAATACTAGTGTCATTTCACTTCTGGGAGTGCGTTCCAATTGCTGCTAAGTTGTATTTTACTTGCCAAACCTACATTTACCTGCCAAACCTTCAGAACTCTGGTCGTTAAATAATCATTATGAAAGTATGAAAAAAGAAACCATGTTGAGCGCATGGTATCTGGAGATATTCAAATCTATTAAGTTAAGTGGCGAGATTCAACGCTTAAAATGTTGCTTTGATTCATAATAATAGACCAATGTAGTCAACTATTTATTTGACTAAATTAACATATTTATTCTGAATAATTGTAAAGAAATTAATGTTTTTATCAAATCATCACCACAATTTCTGTGGTTGTTCTTATACTATTTGCATAAAAGAGTTTCTTCAGATTATAGTTTATTTATTTTATTGTGCATTGTGGAAAATCCTTTTTCGCGCAGATATGTGCAAGCAGGCCTGTATGCAAAATTAAAAATTGAGTTCCAAACTGCCGCCCTCAATTTCAACAATTTGTCATCAAGGGCAATAATTTAGAATTATATTATTTATCAGAAGGATCGTGCTTCAAGTCTTCTGTTATCAAGTTCATTATTTGAAATATTAAAATCGAATTTTTAATCAGTGTTTGGGATGTCATTAAATTAAATAATTTATACGTTCTTTGTCGAATTCACAATTAAATATCTGTAACTGTTTGAGATAATTTGGAAACGTTGAAAACTTGAATCTTTTTGCTTTGAATCCATGCATGGAATTTGTTTTTCATTGCTTTTGTTTAGGATAGGATATTCAATTTGTTTTATTCTGGAAATATGAACCCCAAAGACAGGATAATTTTTGTAATTGTTTTTTATTTTTGACCGACTGGTTTGGCAACCGTGTGTACTCCAGCAAGCGTAGTTCCATTTATTTCGTACGTATTGAAAATAAATTGATAGTTTGAAAATTTGGCAATGCCGGATTTGTTGATAGCATTGTTTTTTTAAGTGTGTATTCATAATAAAAACTTCCTCCAGATATGTGAAGTTTTTTAATTTTTAATATTTTTCTTTTTTGTAGATTTTAAATTACGTTCCAAATAAATACACATTTGCGAACTGAATATTATTTTCAATAATATGCATACGCGTTTTAAAAGGAACTACATTTATTTCGCCTGGTAATTTGAAAATAAGAATTGTCTCCACGTCTAGCCATGGTATTTATATTCGCATGGTCACCTTTTCTTATTTACTGCTTCATACTACTTATGAAATGGAAATCGAAGATTTTTTCGTGTTATTTTATTTTCGGGTTTCTGACGCATACGGTCCTTAATCAAACACAAAAAACGAATTCTTAATAGCTGTTGACGTCGCAAGCGCCATTCGTTTGAGCAGCTAATTTTTTCCAAAGGAACGCATGTTAAACCAAATATAAACTGAAAATTTTATTTAGAGAGCCCATGCTGTCCAATTGAAAAATTCAATTAAAATCAATTCAAAAATCTATTCAATTTTTAGTCTTATAATTCAAGGCAATTTTATATATTTGCAATATGGTGATGCATTTAAATAAACAAAACATGTATTTTTATGTTTATTGAATGTCTTAGAAACAATATTATTACAGCCCTCACTACGCTTTTGCTGTTTATTTCATACTCGAGTGAAATGAGTATTATTTTAGCGTTGTTATACAATATACTAACTGCAACAACCATAAATGTTTAATTTTATACCAGTATCAGTTTCATTTCAGCTATTTTATTTGCACTTTGCTTTTGAACGGTTTGTAGAAACCTTGACAAGCTAGTTTTAAATATGATGTCGCTCAAATATTGAAATGAACAGTAGAGTAGAATTAACTTTAGCTTAGTTCTGCTTAGCTGTGTCTAAGGGTATGAATTTACGCCATGGGTTGACAGGCCGATATTTATATAAAAACGAATATAAATTTACTTTGAAACGAAATTTTCACATCGATCAAAATTTAAATTCTGTTTGGCACTAATAAGTTTTAGTTGCGTGTTAAATTTTTATATCATTAAAAAACATCTTTAAAAAGATCTCTATATGTTTGGACAAAATTAGATAAAACGATGAAGGAGTAGACACCCTCCAATTGTTTTTCTGCTTCCTAGTTGCCGCTATTTCACTTCGTATGTGTTGCATACATTCGAAATATATAATAATCCATAAATGATATGCAATACTATATCATTATTTAAAGTATTTATTGAAAAATAAGTACATCCACATTCGTACACCTAGATTTAAAAACGATTTTGATTTAAAAAATTCTTTAGCATTCAATTAAAAAATCTGATATTTTCGCGGCCCCCCAAATTCTTTTCGCGGCCCCCTAGAGGGCCGCGGCCTCCGGTTAAGAATCGCTGTACTATAGTATAAATCCTGTATAGATTTTTTAGCAATGATTTATTAATATTTTTAAATAAATTACATTAGTATGAGCAATATTTTTTGTTTAAACGGAAGAGGCTTTCTTCTTTATTTCGCTACTCATCCTCTTTGCAAAAAGTTTTGAATGTCCTTCGCAACTTTTTAAACGAATTGGTGCTAGATTTATGGGGATTTTTGCTTGTTAATAAGGATGTGGTTCTTGACCTATTAACGAGGCATTTTTATTATTATTTTTAACTGAAATATTTAATATTTTTGCAAGTGACCGATTGAACGAAGACCGATGTTTTTAAATCGGTCAGTGCAATTGAACGATCCGGTCTGAACGGATCGCTAATTTAGCTAAGGTTACCCATCACTACTATATATAAAAGTACATATTTATTTTTAAGCCCGGTTTTAATTGGGATGAAACCGGTTTTTACAATTTACATTTTTGGGCCGGTTTGACCAAAAACCGGTTTTGCTGAAACCGGTTTTGAGAGCCCTTTTTTTTACTTTTTAGTATTTTTTTCATTGTTATTTTGTGTAAGCTTTTTTGTAAAAGTTTTCATAAATGGAAAAAAACATTTTCATCACATTTTCATTGAAAAATTTTTCTTCTGTCAAAGTTTTGATTATAAAAATATAAACAAACAAACCCCCAAACTCTTCGGTAAATTTTGTGTTGTTATAGTTTTATATTTACTGCAAACATCTGACTAATTAATAAAAGTTTGTAACAATGAAGGTTCTTTTTTCGATGTTTTTCAGATTCCAGGAACTAGACGACTGTTGAATTTTAAACTAAAGTAAATTCGACGATTAATCAGAAAATCATTTAATTATTTTCCCTTTTAAGGTTTAAAATTATTTTTCCACTCCATTTTTCTTTTAAAATTTTCTCTAACTCATCATTATATACGGTTTCAGTTTATTTGCGTATGCGGTCAATTGGAACAAAACGCAAACTCTAGAGTCTAGACTATTATAGTAAAATTGTGCGGTTTTGTAGATTTCGGGTCAGTTTATAATATAAAAAATATATAACAAAATATATGAAAAAGGATATTAGGACAAAAGGGTTACACAATAGATGATCCCTTTTCTTATTTTTTTTTTAAATAAATTAATAAACCGAAAATTTTTTGACAGTAATGACTTTTTCGAATTTTTTGGAAGTAATTCTTCAATGTATGTGTTTTTGAGCTTTTAAGGATTTTATAAATGACAAATTAGCTTGAATATGTTATTCTTTAAAACTTGAAGTTGAGGTTAGAAATGAAAAATTATATTGAAAAAGATATGTTTTTGAATAGGTTGAAAGGTTACGTATATAATTCTAATTACAATTCTGTTTATGGTAACAAAAAAAAATCTTTCAATATATTATATTTCGGTTGATGTGACCTACAGTTTTGCGGTTTACGGAAACATATATGTACCTGCTTTGTTGTAGACGGGTTTAAGGTTTTGATATTTTATCTCAAGGCAAAATTATTTCATAAGCTAAACAAGTTTATTCTACCAAATTTTATGTTAACTTAACCAATTTTATATTATATATATTTTTGCCGTTATTCCTAGTCAGACAACAAAATTATAAATAACATTAGGGTGGACTAAAATTTTATCAAAATTTTAAATAATTTTACGATCTTTACATCCACATATTTACGGTTTTTGAATGCTTTTTTTTAAATTACATCTATTTTTGGAATTTAATTTTTAGAGCTTTCCTAAAATGTCATGTCCCTTCTTTGTACTAAACTAAAACGGTTCATTTGCTTTACAAACAGAAGAAAGTAAAAATAAATCAAAATATATCACGTTCCATCTTGCTTATTTTTTATCGGTTTTCGTGTATATAATTTAATTTAAAAAAACAACTTTAAAGAGGTTTACACCAAGTACAGAATTCTTCTCTTGAACGATTTATAAAAAAATGGAGTTTGCAATAGTTTGTACAATCAAGAGTAATATTCTGCTTTAGAACAATACTACGTATGGGTACCAATTGTGTGCGTTCGTTAAGTGTTTAAAGTAGAATTTGAGGAGTGTGTCAAATGTGTGAGCCAAACTTCATTGTTTTTGTGCTACAAACCTAGTAAAGTGTAGACTATTGCTATCAATAAATTTGCTATCAATAAATTCGTCCCTTTTTCCATTGTAAAACCCTAGCAAAAATACTTGTATTCGAAAGCTGCCAAAGCGGCACTTAGAAACAAACGTAGATCATTTAACATATGGATTTATAACAAAACTCCCGCTGATCGATCCCAATATCTAAAGGCCAACAAAATATCTAACCAGATTATCTCAAACGAAAAGTCTGAAATTGACAGAGCGAAAGCTTCAAAACTTACGTCTATGTCTATTTCTGACAAGAGTTTCTACAGTGCCATCAATTCTTTAAATTCTGGTACAAAATCTTCTATTCCCCCTATTATTGATGGTGATTTAATCGTCAATGATCCCGCAAGAAAAGCTAACTTGTTCGCTGAACGCTTTGCTCTGAACTCCACTGTTTTGGAAACTCCTAAAGAAATACCCCAAATCCAGTCTTCAGGAGTTAATATGAATGAAATCCACTTCAAACCCAAAATAGTCGCCAAACTTTCAAAGAGGTTAAACATCAACAAAGCCTCAAGAATGGACAATATTCCACCCATCATTTTAAAAACCTTTTCTAAAGAACTTGCACCAACTTTGACTAAAATATTCTACCAATCCTACAAATCTGGTATATTTCCCTCGTGCTGGAAGTTGACCAATGTCCAGCCCGTCCCCAAAAAGGGACCAAAATCCGATATCTCAAATTATAGGCCAATAGCTTTACTATCGGTCCTATCCAAAGTCTACGAGCATTATATTAATACACACATTTCAAAATTTCTGGAAGTAAATCATTTAAATGTAAATCAGCCGACAGCCAATACGGTTTTCGAAACAAAAGATCAACCAATCTATTAAACTATTTAAAAAGTAATAACTAAACTATGTAGCATTGTTGGAACAGCATACTTGATAAAGGTGGTGTAACATACATTATCGCTTTAGACATCTTCAAGGCATTCGATCGAGTCTGGCATGCCAACTTGATCCACAAGCTCGTTGCGTATATGATTTTCATCCCAATATTGTGAAGCTGATTCAAAATTTTCTGTCCAACCGATACATTTCGGTCTCCTTAGACGGATTTTCTTCTGAGTCTAAACTAATTAACGCTGGTGTACCTCAAGGCTCAGTATTGTCCCCAAACCTATTTTTGATTTATATCAGCGAATTGTTGAAAATCAGCAGCAACCCAATCAATAGTTTTGCAGATGATAGTACTATGCACAAGTCGTTCGAGCCCCTTCCTTCAAAAGGTAAAATGCACGAACGAATTAATCCTGCCCGGAGAGACGCTGCCATAAACGTGAATATAGACGTAAAAAATGTCGCCGATTGGGGTGAACAAAACCTGGTCAATTTCAACTCTACCAAAACACAGCTGTTGATTGTTTCCAGATCAAAGACCGAGTTCCCCAAAGATATTTTATTCAGTATGTGTGATGCACCACTAGGTGAATGTAAAAGCATTCGTTTATTGGGTGTCACAGTTTCAAATGACCTACTCTGGAACGATCATGTTATGGCGATGGCAAAAAGTGCGTCTAAAAAACTCGGCCTCTAAATAGATGCAAAAAGTTTTTTACTCCATACCAATTGCTCCATGTTTATAAGTCCTATATTCGTCCCTGCATGCAGTACTGTTGTCAAGTTTGGGGTGCTGCTTCTGTTTCCATCTTGGCCCTCTTGGACTCTGTTCAAAAGCGGGCTATACGAATTGTGGGTAATCGAACTTTGACATCAAAACTTGATTCCCTACAACATCGTCGCACTGTTGCTGACCTCGTTGTTTTTTACAAATATCGTCATCAACAGTGCTCAGATGAAATCAGCTGCATCATGCCTCAAACTTATTCTTACCCCCGTTCCACTCGACAATCGGCTACCGCAACCAGTCAAACGGTCGAGATCCCACGCTGTCATACTGGCAGATCGCAGAAAGACTTCTTTGTCCGAACTGCATACAAATAGAATAGTTTGTCGGAATCCTTGGTCTCAGGTGACTTGAGCCCGCAGAGGTTTAAAAAAAGCGTTCATCATAACCAGCTTAGAACGCCAGTTGTTGTGGGACCTAGTTCTTAAAAGGTATTTATGTGTTTTTGTGACAGATATTGTAATCCTTTATTCAAAAAAAAAAATATTCTTAAAGCTTCAAAAATTAGGAAAATGTACATGTAAATATAACAAAATGTTCCCCACTTTCTCCTAGTAATTTTATTCATCTTTGAGATATAAGTTTAATGAAGAACATAATATGCTATTTTGTTATTTTATACCGAAAAGATTTTATCTACAAATAATTTCCATTTATTTTCAGACACACCATCAACAAATAGAATTCTGCCCTTGGTAAATCCATCAAGTCTACAAATAACATCAAGGGGACGTGTTGCATTGAATATAATACCTGCTGGACATATGATAGATACTACAAAAGAAAGTCACATATTACAATATATTGATGGTAGTCCATATAAAGATATGATGAGTTATTTATCTCCAGAATATGTTACATCGATTGGGAAAAATCTTTCCTTCACCGAATCTGATATCGAAAAGGTGAGAAAAAAAACTTTTTTATTATTTTGGGGTTAGTTTGTTATTACTATATAGCAACAACTTTTTTTTAATCTAACCTCATTTTATAATCCTTCAAATTCTAAATTTAGAACTGGTAAGGATTACGTGATTATCAGTATGGTTTTAATTAAAATAAATTAATGAATTTTGTTTTACGTGTTACAATATTAAGATTCTTTATTTGACTCTAATATTAGCAGCATCCCCCTGTTTGTTTACGTGAAAACTATTTACATTGTATCTCTATAAATATAAACACTCAAGATGTCATGTGTCTATGGTATAACATAAATTGGATTAAATTTATTAAAATATTCAAATAAAATTTAAGTGAAGAATGATATTGTTTATTTTTGTTCCAATTACAACCAATATTTATCTGTGACACACGTGCTTTGTTGAAAGTCGTTGGTTTTTTGAAACTTAACGCTGACTGACATATTTTAGTTCACAAATCTCATTTAGACGTCTATAGTTTGAGTCAATGTCCTTAACTAATTGGAACATAAATGAATGAAATAAAAATATTGAAACTGATACTTTTAAGCTCATCCTTCTGAAATCTATTTTTCATTTTCAATTAACTTTATTATTTTCGTGTTATAATCCGATACTTATATTCTTGAAATGACTTATATTTTTAATGATTTAAGTTTTTGGAATATATTGTAATTTATTAGACATTCTTTCTTGTCTTATTCATACGAGTATAATATGTAAAATTTTTTCTAAAATATAAGAAAGTTTAATTAAAATATTATTCTTAACTTCATGAATAATAAAGAAAAATGGTTTTATTTCATGAATAAAAAATAAAAAATAAAATTCAAAGAAATTCGAGTGGGAGAATGCTTTTCACAATTTTCCTATAGATAAATATATTTTCTACAAAATTTTATTTGAATAAATAAACTAATTGGATTGGCTCTGTGGGTTTACTCATGTTTTGAATTATGAATCGAAAAAGAATTTTAAGGTGAACAGTTTAGGTTGGTCTGTGTTTCATACTTGAAAGTCGATAGTTAATATTCACTAAACAAAAGTAATTTGGTATTAAATTCTTAGATGTACAGTCTAGCGGAAAATGAACGTTGTGGGCTGAATTAATATTTTCCATTATTTTGAGAATTTAAATCGAACACTGTTTAAGGATTCGTGTTGTTCTATTAGTATCAGGATCACAAAGAATCTTATCGGGTACGAAGGTAACCATATAGCATATACGGATGAGAATCTGGCAAAAACATTCAAAACGCAGCATTTGTTTTGCACCACCCTCTTGTAAAATGCTACTTTTGGTACAAAAACACCTAATTCAGTATAAACATTTAACGTTAAATATAATCAATTGTTTACATAGATTATTTGACATGTCGGTTATACTCATACGATTGTCACGTTTAACAAATGAAAAATCTAAACAAATATATTGGTTTTTCTTTTAATTAAAACGATTTTGTGTTTATATCAATTTGAATTCAATTGTGTGTGGTTAAAAATTTTAATTGCCATGGAATCAACACGTTGGTTGAATTAATTTTTGTTTATGAATATAATCATTTATCGACAGTATGGATGGAAATTATTTGTTTCGTGGATTCTGTTGATTCTGATGGAAAATATTTGTTTCATTTTTATTAAAATATTTGAGTTAAAATATTAAAATCATTTGTTTATAATTTTCATTTGAAACCTTACGTGTACTCTATGTTGCGTCAATTGTCAATATATTGGGACACGCCACTTGCTTGAGGAATTTTGCAAAAAAATATGAGAATGTATAACCAGTCCAGGATAACAATTACCTTTTTACTAAAAATTTTAAGACATTTGTTAATTTATAATTCTATTAATTCATATTTCTGTAAAAAAAAAAGAAAATATTCGTGATAATGCCCTAGGAATATTTTCAGTGTAATTGATAATTCAAATTTATAATTTATTTCAAACAAAAATAAGTCCAAAAATTTTCAGTAGGAATTTCCCAATGGCGGTGATAATTCGAAATAATTGATAATAGCACAAGGGCTATTATTAATACCGCTTGCTTGAGGAATTTTCCAAAAAATTATGAGAATTTATTACCGAACGAGGGGAACTCGTTTAGAAAATTTTTTGCCATTTTTCAGTTCTTTATCAATTTTTAGTCTCATCTACTGCGATATCAGTTAATTTTTTGATAATTCAGATAATTATTTGATAATACACTGATATCGTAGTAGGCCAGACGTACAATTATTTGTTATTAGTATAATTCAAATGTAATTGGTCAAATTGAATGATTTTATTACACTTTAGAGAATTTCATTGGGTTAAATTAAAATAAAAATAAAGCAAAAAATTTTCACAGTAGTTTCTGGAACAGGAAAGTTTTTTCTTCAACTGTCAAAATTTTCAGATAACCACAATTCGTAAAACAGTTCGTATAAAATACATGAACTACTTTTTTACATAAAACTTTAACCAATTTACTAAGGTTACGATACAACTCCAAAACTTTTGAAATTTTGAGCCTCTCAAAGAGATAGATCTCCTTAAACCAATTTTTCTGAAGAAAATCTATGTTACTAGATAGTAGACTGGTTACTACTATTATCACTGTGGAGTACGATTATCACGCGAAGGATTTGAAGAAAAAAAATTGAACTGTGAATTTTTATTTAAGTTTTTTCACATAGCCCAAAATAGACAATTTGTTTAATAAAACAGAACTCTATTTGTAGTTAGTGTCATAAAACATATACTTCATTCAACTAAACCTAATTCCTTAACGGGCAAATGTATGTATGTATTGATTTGGTTCGAATGAAGTTCTAAAATGAAAATGTCATTCTAAATTTAAACATATTCTTGTTGCCATGTAAAGAAAATAGCATTCAACCTTTGTCAAGAATAATTTCATAATTTCAAACTCAAGAACAGATGTTAGACGATTTGTCTAAATGTTAATATTTTCTTCAAACGCTTAAGGAATTATATCAATTTTGTTAATATTTAAAACAAATGACAGACATTTTAAACATTTTTGAGCCATCAATTTGTTGAGTGAGGTTAAATAGCTACAGTTACATTACGGTAATGTAATTATTTGAAAATCTTATATCATCCAGTTTATTTAACCTAATGTATTGATGACTATGCAGCAAATACTGAAACCAAAACTTCGTTCTTAACTATAGTAGGAACAAGTATAACACTGATTTTATTGGGATATTGTAGAAAGATTAAACAATAAGTCTGGTCCATTTTAATTTTCGACTAGCCACATGTCGAATTTCAAATGTATCTTTATTAAAACTTATTTTTCGTTCTTATTATTAATAACGGAATTAACTGTTACACCCGTTTCAAAATAACAACCTCATGTATTAAAACTTGTTGATATTACAAATCGAATATAAATAAATATAATAAAAAGATGCCTTTATTAAAATGTGATAACCAAACATTCATATAGTAAAACAAATAACCACAATTTAATTATTTAATCTGAACCTAAATCATAAATCTATTATTTACACAAATAAAAACAAATTAATTATAAATTCTAAACACTTATTTTCTCTAATTAAAATCTCATATCAAATCGAACCAATATAACTTAATAAATCTTAAAAACAGGAAGAATTTTCTAATAAATTAATTAACCCAAAACAAAAACATCCTTTTTCCATTCCACTTATAAATCGTATTTCTCTATATATCCTATCTTAAGCTTTTTTGTTTTCCAATTTTCTTGTGTGCTTTTTTTCTTGTCATACTTAAATATTCATTTATCCAGTTTATACAATTTTTTTTTAATTTTCATAATTTTCTATTCGACTCTAAATAATCGATATTTAATTGATTCAACAGCATAATGGTGTTAATAGAATTTATAAAGAAAAGATGAAAAATTATTCATTTTGTTGGTATTAATTTTATTACCGTTTTGCTCTTCTGAATGGTATTTTGTTCATTTTTATGTCACTCAAAATGAACAAGAAAATTTATAAACGAGAAATTTATTAATAAATTATTAATGGAAAATTAATTGAAAAATTATTTTTTTACGGACATAAAAAAGTGGTTTGATTTATATATGGAAAAATGTGTTGTGGGTTTGGGATGATTAGTTTATGTAAAGTTTTTTTAATTAATATTGCTAGAATTTTAATTGGTTTTCGATAACAAGGGTTACAGTCAATAATTGCAAAAGGAACTCTCACAGGAATAATTGCAAAAGGAACTTTATATTATAAAATGATTACATTTTTAATAAATCTGAGCTGACTGGTCACATGCGTCAACGATATGGCTAGTTGCGTCATCGTTATATGTAGCAAATATTTTATATGGAGATTTTCTGTTGTCGAGGAAGAAATAACTTTTTATATATATGGTGGAGGAGTGTTAGGGTATCTTAATATTCAGAAGTCAGATTATTTACAAATATGATATTTTTACAAATCAGACCTTACATATCGGTGAAAATCGATACAAACAATATCAAAAGTGAAAATAGTCATCACCTAACCGTTTCTGTTATTCATCTCTAAACCATAATATCCTATCAACATCAAAGTGTTCATAAAAAATTCATAACACAAACCAAAGAGCCTAATAGGTCTAACTATTTCCGAAAATCTTTATTAAATATTTAAAAGGACAACATATAACCATTATCCTTTTTATATTAAATGAAAATTATTTCACTATAATCGATTTTGTTTCTTTCAATTTTTGATGGTTCTTCCTTCCAATTTTCCTTCCTTAAAACGAAAAATAAACAAACAAAAAACTCTATTTATTTATATTTGGATTAAGAAATGTGATAACGAACGAGTAAAATGTGAATCCTTTTTTTATGTACTGAAGAAAAAATTGAATTCATTTGTCGTTATTAGAGAAAGATTTGAAGGATTATTGTATAAAGTATTATAAAATTTTTAAAAAATGAGCTTTCAGTAAAAATTATTAGTTACGTATTTTGAATGTAAATTTGAGATTATTAATGCTTTGTTCATATATTTCTATTTAAATATAATTACTTTATACGTTAATATAAATAATATTTAATAAAATCTGGCACAAGAGACACATTTTCAACATATTAAAAGATATATAATAAATTATACGAAATAAAAAAATTTTCTTTTTACAGATGTGGATATACTCACTTGGTGTAACGTTACTAAAAACCAGGCCCACCTCATCTTATGACAGTTTGACTTCATCAACAAATTACAAAAATGATTTGAATGACATTATTGTTAAACATAACAATAATGATAATAATGTTGTGGGTAATGATACTAAATTCGATGAAAACAATAAAGTGCAAAAACAATATAAATCGTCATCATCGTTGGATTATGTTATATCGTCGATGTGTGATGGAAATTTGAAACAACGAGCTAGTTTAATGTATTTGCTTGATGTAAGTAATTTTGTTTTACTATAATTATTTTGTGAGGTGGTTGAAAAAAAATAATGAACGGTCTACGGTCATATAATTTGTGCATTATTGTTGTTGACATTGCAAGAAGAGTATTCTTTTGAAATGCAAGGTGGCGGAGGTAACCAAATTGTCTATTAAGAATCAAATAATTTGTTTTGCCATTACGCAAAAAGCTTATATTTTTTATTAAGTTAAAAAAATTACGTCATCAGTTACAAAATTGATTTCTGCAACCGATAATCGGTTGTATGAACTAAATTCAAAATTTGAGCTTCATCTCGGTTGTTTATTTTATTTGATTAATGAGGTTCCAAAAATATATGTTTTAGTGAATTTTAATTTTTTACAACGTTAGTGAACTTTTATATTATTTGCTAACCGTTTTTCAACAAAATTAGCATTTTTTTTTATTTTGATTAAAAATTCGCCCTCAATGTGTCGTTAATGTTATCTATTCATTGCACAAACTTTTGTTGTATACTTTTACCTGAATTCTGCCCACCCTCCAGACTGAATCATATTTCAATCAAAAAGATAGGATAACGTGATGCCACTAAAATAGGTTTTGGGTGTTATGTTGCATTCAAAATAGGTAAAACAATTCTTGAAAAAGTGTGGGAAACCTTCAGGAAACCTTCACAAAATATGTTTCTAGAAATATTTTTTTATTAAGAATTTTTTCATTGTAAGTTTACGAAAATCATATATTCGGATGTTTGAATTATGTGCGTTCAAGTGTAAGTTTGCTATGTTGTAACAAATCATGAGAGTTTTTGTCAAATGAATTAGAATTAAGGAATCGAAATTTAATCTTAACCATCTCCCCCCTCCCTAACTTAAATTAAAATGCAAATACATATGTAATAACACTAGTTTACAAATTTTGAAGTTTTTTGCCTTCCTGAATAAAACTAAACTTTTCTTATGGATTTTAAACGAATGAACACGAATATCATATTCATTTTTTTAAGTTAGGTCTTGTTTTTGATATATTCGCGAGAAACCAATTTTTCGGTTAAAAAAATATGTTATTCCGGTTTTTGGATCTCATATTTTACAAAACAAACAAATTAAATAAATTAATGAGCAAATATGCTAACAATCATTTTGAGCTATATTTTGTAAAAACCCATCAAGGATTCTGGAAGAAACACTCGAAAAAAGTTGAAAAAATGGAAAAATTCTCGTATTAAATTAAGTTTTTTAACAAACAATGATTGTGAATTTCTTGGAGCCCATTATAGTAAATTTAATTTCCATTCTGTTAAGCTAAAAAACACAAATATTGGTGCAGTTTGCATCAAGTTATCCATGTTTTCCCAAAAAAAGTGAAAACTCAAAATTTGGTAAAAAAATGTTCGCCAAGAATAATTTAAATTCTGCAACATAATTATTTATAGATGAATTGTTATATAGATTTTCGAATTAAAACCGCGTTTATGTATTTTTTCTCTTCCATTTGTCGCACCGTAAATAATATTTTATAAGCTCAGTCGTTCTCAAACATCAGTTTGGAAATTATTTTAAAATAGTAAAGTGTAAGTGTAATAAGTCAAATTTATTTAAATGGTGTCGTGAAGAAGTTTCATTTGCAAAATAATTCAAATTTATAATTCTAAAAAAAATCACACCGTTTATTCATTACTGCGACGTATAATTGAATGAAGATAAATCGTGGATGCTGAGAAAAAGTTATGTCAACTTAACACTTTCAAGATAGTACAACGAAGAAAATGTTCAATTTGATATTTTAACGTTGTGTTACGACCAGGTTTGTCAGTGTGAGCGAAAGGGTTAAGTGATCGATTTAAAGTTTTAACTACGTCATCACATTTTTTCTAAATATACAGACGAGTTGTGTAAACGGTAGCGTTTGTACTTTTAAATTATTATTTAAAGTAACAAAACCATAAACTGCATTTTTGCGTTTTTATCAAGAAAAAAGTTGAATTTGTCTGTGTACATACTTTGAATTATGTGGATGGGCGAAAATTTGATGTTTGGTGTTGAGTTGAAAAAAAAATTTTGTACAAAAGATCATCAATATAAATTTTAATATATTTTAACATTTAAGTTTAAACAGTTAAGTAGTCATAAAATAGAGCTAGCAAATGCTTTCTATTGTTCCAAGTTTCGATTTCAGCACCATAACGATAGTTACCTAAGTATTTCTGATAGAAAAGTTGGTAGAAATAAGAAAAACTCAAAATAAATCGTAGTTTTAATTCGAAAATTTATATAACAAGTTAGAAATAAATCAATTATGTTGCAGAACTTGAACTATTATTAGCAAAAAAGATTTTTTTTTAAATTTTGAGTTCTGATTTTTTTGGGAAAACATGAATAACTTGGTGCAAACTGCACCAATATTCGTGCTTTTAGCTTTAAAGAAACGGAATTGAATTTACTATAGGCTCCAAGAAATTAAAAAAATTTACAATTATTCAAAAATTATGGCGTTGAATATGCAAAATTTATAAAAAAACGCGAATTTTTCACTTTTTTTCCTGGTGTAACTTCCAGAATCCTTTATGGATTTTTACAAAATATTTGTTAGCATAAATACTATGCACTTGTTTCGTTAATGTATTAAATTTGTTTGTTTTGTTTTTGTTTACCGAAAAACTAGTTTTTCGTGAATATCTCAAAAACAAGAGATAACCTAAAAAAATGAGTATTATATTCGTGTTCAACAGGTCCAAATCCATAAGAAAAGATAAGTAAAAGTTAAACTAACACACAGTTCCACTACTGATGAGAGAGGTGAGCAGGCAGAGCTATTTGCCCTTTACCATAATTTCAAACAGATTATAGATCTGTAGCGGTTCTGCTACCAAACTTGTGCTGCAGCGTTAATGTGAAATTCAACGGTGTTGTTAACGCAATATATTTTTAACACAGTTAATGTTTAATAAATGATAAATTTAAATATTTCATTTATAAAATTTAATCACATAGATTATTTTCAATATTACAATATTTTATTTAAATAATTAGCACACAATATATATTGAATACAATAATTTGAATTTAATAAAAACAATTATTTTAATCGGAAGTTAAAACCAGAATGATTAAAAGTTTTCTTTCTTTTCATCTTCAAACACCAATTTCCGAAAACATATGATTTTATTTTATAGTGTACTAAGGTAGGAAGCGTTGTTTGTTTGTGGGACGTGATTATGAAACCAAAGTCCCACAATACTCCCCCTATCGATAAAAAAAATATAGAGAAATTTATACATAAAATATATGCATATAGTAAAATATAAAGTTGAGGTATATTTCTTTTCTGGTGTTAAATTAGGATCAATTTCCTTTTCATCTATTCGGAATTACAATTTAAAATAAACCCGTTTTGTAGCTTCTCGATGCTTCGTTTTTATAGCGTCAGTCATGTGTGCTGGCTTAAGTCGGTCCAAAAAAATCGAAATATTTTTTCCGTTTATTTCGATTACATAATATTTTCGGAATCGCCTTATAACTTTGAATCCCTCATATGGTGGTGAAAACCCCGTTTTGATTTTATCCACACGAACAAAAACAAAGTCGCAATCTTCTAATTCTTTAGGAATGTAAATATTGTTTTGAGGACCTTTCCGAGTTTCTTTAGGGATAAGGCAGCGCATAGTCTACTTTAAAATATCGACCAGCGTTGAAGGATTTGACGAATTACCTTCCGAATGCATAGTAAGTTCTCCAGGGATCCTAAAGTTTTGTTCGTAGACAAGATCAGCTGGAGTGCATTTAAGATCAGATTTGATCGACAAGCGAATACCAAGTAGAACTATTGGGAGTGTGTCACTCCAATTAAGGGTATTACCGTGCGCCTTTAGAGGAGCTTTCAGCTGTCTATGGAACCTTTCCAGTGTTCCATTGGCTTTAGGTTTCTAAGCCGTTGTCCGAATTTTGTGCGTTCCAAGTAAACTCATGAGCTCTTGAAATAACCCAGATTCAAATTGCGGACCCTTGATCTGTGGTAATATACAACGGTACTCCAAAACGCGAGATGTGCTGATCGACTAAGGTTCTAGCTACAGTCGTTGCTCGCATATTAACAATTGGAATTGCTTCTGGCCATCTAGTAAAACGGTCAACAGTAGTTAATATGTATTCATATCCATAAGAAGGAGGTAGACGCCCCACGATGTCTATATGGATATGATCAAATCGACCGCTTGGAATGTCGAACCTACCAAATTTGGTTCATGTATGACGGTTGATTTTGGATCGTTGACACGCCAGGCATATTTTAGACCAAAAACCAACGTCGATATTCATAGATGGCCAAAAGTACCTAGAAGAAATTAACTTCCGTGAAGCACGAACACCTGGGTGGAACAAATTATGCAAGCTGTTAAAAATAATTCGTCTTAATTCGTCGGGGATATACGGACGAGGTTTTCACGAGGTAGTCTCACACCAAATTGGCTTATGAGCGTGCTCAAAAGAAATGAGTTCCAGTTTGAACTTAAAATTTTTAGTCTTCTGAACAACCAATAAGTCCTGGAGTTCTTTGTCGGACTCCTGAAGTTGAATAAGTTGAGAGATATCCAACCCGGTTAGACAAAGAGCCATTTCCTCAAATGATCGTGAAAGTGTAGCCACAACATTCCCTTTTTCTGATATATGTCTAATATCAGTGGTAAACTGCGCCACATAGTCCAAATGACGAGCCTGTCTAGGACTACGTTCCGTCTTGGATGTAATAGCAGTAGTCAGAGCTTTGTGGGAAGTGATTATGAAACCAAAGTCCCATAGATCAGCCTACCAGAGTGCCTGACATTCCTGGACAAAATAGTAATTTACTTGATTTATTTTTAACAAATGACCCTTACCATGGTACAATTTAAAGTATCAGAACCTTTAGGTCGTTCAGATCATAATCTGATCTCTACTCAGTTAAATTTACAAACTCCAAAACAATTTAAAGCCAATCCTTGTTTGGGACTATAAAGCTGCGAATTGGGAGGGTCTTAGAGATTTTTTTAAGCAGTTTTCCTGGAAACGTTGTTGTCTTACTGGTCAAGACCGTAACATAGTTGCGTTAAATTTTTCAGAGGCTATTTTTGAGGGTATGCGGCGTTTTATTTCCAATAGATTAACCGTTCCTAAGACTGATCTTTGGTTTTCCAAAAAATGCAAAAAGGCAATTAAAATTAAGAAAAAGGCATTTCAAAAGTTTAATCAAAACAAAACTGATGAAAACCTTATACAGTACCGAATTGAGAGAAATATATATATAGAAAATTAATAGATGAAGAAAAGAATCTCTTTAATAGGAAAAAAGCTTCTAAATTTGCTGAACACCCTGGTTCACGGAGTTTTTATAAAGCGGTTAAGACTGTTTAAGGCAATTTTTGTAAATCTTCTCTACCTCCCCTAATTGATAGAGATATGCCGTTCATTGACCCAAAACAAAAAGCTAAGCTTTTGGGAAATTATTTCTGTAAAAATTCTACACTAAAAGAACCCAATTTCTTACCTAAGCCAATTCCTAGAGTTTCGCACAACAATCTTATTTGCAAATTAAGATGTTATGGTTTGAATGAGCAACTTTCTTGGATACAAAGCTTTATTTCTGAGCGGAAATTTCGGGTCAATGTTGATGGTGTTTCATTGGATGTCTTTTCAACTAATGCAGGAGTTCCTCAGGGTTCTGGTTTGACACCAACTCTCTTTCTTATTTATAATAACGATTTGTTGGATTCAACAATTAGTCCTATCCATAGTTTTACTGATGATAGCACGCTTCATGCGTCTCATAAGAACCCTAAAGTATATTCACCGTTAGCGCTTAATAGCTGTAGATCAAATTTGATAGATTCATTAAACCATGACTTTAAAACTATTTTGGATTAGAGGCTCGCTAATAGTGTTGAATTTAATACGAGCAAAACACAGGCTTGTCAGTTTTCTATATTATCCATACCTAATCCGTTTCCATTAAAGTTCGACTCTAAAGATCTTGTAGAGAAAGAATACGTTAGGAGTAGAAGTTGAAAATAATTTAAAATGGAATTCTCATATTTTTAACCTAGCTAAGAACGTTGTTCGAAAATTGGGTTTTTTGGGACGATGTCGTAAGGTTTCTAATAGCGAACAGCTTCTATTAATTTACAAGTCTTTTATACGCCGCTGCATGGAGTACTGTTCTCACATATGAGGTGGAGCTTATTATAGTAATTTGAAGTGCCTTGATTCTGTTAAGCGCAGAGCTATTAAGCTTATTGGCAGCTCAACTCTTACTAATGAGCTTGGTTCTTTACAACACAGACGAAATGTTGCTGATCTGACAATTTCTTTGTATAGAAAATTGTGGATGAACGAATTTCTGCAGAGATTAAATCAATTTTACCTGAATTAGCAAACCTATCGCGTAACACCAGAGCAAATGTTGTAGCCCATCCTTTTACGGTTCATATAAAAAAGGTGCAAAACTGTTGCTTTTCAACGTGATTTTTTCAACAGAGTCTCTCATCTCTGGAACGCCTTACCTTCATGGGTTTCTCCTGATAGCTTTAACCCTCAAAATTTTACAGTTAGCGTCCATAAATTTCTTAGAGAAACTTAATTTATTGAAACTTAATCCCAATCCCGTTGGCATGGTACTTTTGGATATTCAGAAGTGTTAATTAATAATTTATTATAATTAATACTAATCATGCCTAACTTTGAATAAAAAAAAGTTTTATTTAGGCAGATTTTTCTAGTAAACTAGAGTAATTAATTAAATATTGTCAGCTTTTTATATCTACCAATTCTAATTCAACCATGTTTCGACATTAATTGGATCATGACATCTTCAGTAATACTTAATATTATACTAACTATTTCACTCAAACTGTTCAATAACTTTATACTATTTTCATATAAAAAGTGGTAAAATTAGGGGAAAAGCTCTCTCAAAAAATACAAAACAAAAACAATTTTTGAAATATAGGGTGGTGACTCAAAAATATGAAATTAGTTGGGTCGACTGTCAGCAACTCGAAAACCGCTAGCTCGATTTTAACAAAGTTTTGTTTTGAAATAACAGCAAATTACTAAACTGCGAATATCTGAAAAGTTTATAATTATATATTCTTTTGGATGTATGTCTAGCTTTCTCTAACATTGTGTTAGAATTTTTCCTTTTAGATACATTTTGCAATGACTTTTCTTTTTGTAAACTTGATAATTTCATTTTCTAAATTTAAAAAAAAAACAAAAGGGCAGTAGATCTGCGACATTATTCCAGGTCATTCTACCAAACCACACTCGTTTATCAAACTAAAGCTGATTTGCTTTTCATTTGTTAGTCAACAGGATGATCAAAATTCAGTTAACCAATCAACTATAAAATACCTTACCCAACTGGAGCTCAATCGATTTTTTTTAACGTCAATATTTATAAACAAAATTTTTTATTTTTTGATATTTGATTTAAAATATTTTTTTCATTCGTATTTTTACTGCTAACAAATCAAATCCGGAAATTTGAAGAGAAATCTATATTTAAAAAATCTCTGATTTTAGATTGATGGGTGGGTAACGACTACATTTTATTTGGAAGATCGGTTGTTTTTATATTTGTATCATATAAAAATTAAAGCTTTGAAAAACGTCAGTTAAAAACTGAATTTTTCTGACTATAAATCATTAAAAGTAATTTTCATGTTTTATTCTATTAGAACAAAAATGAAAATTAAAAATATGGATGAACGAACTTCCACAGAGATTAAATCAATTTTACCTGAACTAGCAAACTTCTTGCGTTTCACCAGAGCTTCTGCTAGGGCCCATCCTTTTAGGGTTCAAATAAAAAGGGTGCAGAACTGTTGCTTTTCAGCGTGATTTTTTCAACAGAGTCTCTCATCTTTGGAATGCCTTATCTCCATGGGTTTTCCCCGATAGCTTTAATTCTCAAAACTTTAAAGTTAGCGTTCATAAATTTCTTAAGGAAACTTAATTTGTTCAAACTAAATCCTAATCCCTTGTTGGCATGGTATCTTCGGATATTCAGAGACGTTAATTTATAATTTATTATAATTAACACTAAACATGCCTAACTTTATGTAAAAAAAAAACTATTTTCTTTTATCAAAAAAAATTCCAATTAAAATATTTTTTTATCTTTATAGTTTCTTAAGAAAGTATTCATAGGATATTCTAACATTTTCTATGAAGTCCATTTTAAATAACTTTAATTTATTTTCAATAGTAATTTTTACTTTAAATGTAAAAGTAGATAGTAAAAAAATGGATGGAGCTTGGAAAGCGTAATAAATTATTTTAATGTTATGGATTATAATGGGAGGTGGTATATGATTAATTGCAATAGTTTTCTTGTTTGCTAGGGAGACGCAAAAACAGACATTTATTTAGTTTGTGCCTTACGAAAACAAAGTTATTAGATAACGGTTGTAATATATTATATTTATCACCATTTATTAAATTAGATTTGTTGTGTATGAGTATGTATATATGTATGTAGGTAGATAATATAATTGAGGAATTTAAATGCACAGTAGTGCTTAGTCCATAAAAGTCGATAAAACAGAACTTCTTCAAGTCGGAGTTAAAACAATTAAAATATTTAAAATTTTAAGAATCTGCATAAAATGAGGGATCAATTTTAAGTCGGGCGGTACTTGGTGAACCCATCAAAGAAAAAATCGCTCTGTGTTATCTAAAAATAAATTTAGATGTGTTAATGGCTATTTAGTTTGTTAACAATTTTTTTATTTCCGATTGCACAGTTTTCTACATATTCTACATCAACAAACGTGTAGAATATGTTTTTCTAGTTATCCAAAGAATCTTAAAAAAAATAATAGAAATACAATTAAATATTTCAATTTATGTTTTGTAATGTTCTGAGGTCTGATATAAACCTCGGCGAGCAACAAAATTGAGTTAGCAAAGCTGGGCAAAGGAATAAACCAGTCATTTACCCAGTCAGAATGTACGTCATTCTTACAATACCTACGATCTCGAATTTTCAACTTGTCATTATTATCTGCATATCAGAACATATTACAAGATAACCATCCTACTAAAACTATAATCCGTATTGTATAACAAAATCATTTTCCCTCCTGTCATCTTATTATTGGATTTTTTATAAATTTCCCAATTTATTTATTTTCATTTTGAGTAGGTTGTTGGATCGTTTGATATTGAGTGTAATAGATTTATTAGTTCTTGTCTTTATATTGATGTCATATTAAATTGTTGAAAACTTTTTATTTATATAAAATCTCAATGTTTTTTCGACATTACATATGTATGACATTTTTCTTTAAGTTATCTTGTGTTAGCATTACATTAATTTGTGAATTGGAACCCATCAGAACATCTATTCAATTGGTTTAAATATTAATTTTCTTGTTTTTGACAATAAATGATATCATTTTGTTTTTAAGAAATAAAATAATGTGAAATTAATGAAATTCAAAGTCGTTGTTGAATGGTTCGAATTGAATCGTTGTGCGAATCTTCTTTTATCCATTATCTCAAAAAATGTTTCTATGTGAACTATGTGAACTGTGAGAAATGTGATTGAAACCCAAATTCGTATTGACATCCTTCGTAACATTAAAGAATTATGTAATTGAAAATGATAGTTAATTAAACCAAAACTTTTTTAATATAAAGTTGAAAAGTATTACTGAAAAAATCAACCAACATTTCAACAAAGTTTCATTTATGGTAAACATAATTTGATTAAACTTTAGTCTGTTCGATGAATTACATCACTTTTTCAGATAATCATATTTGAAGTTGGTTTTAGAGAAACAAATTGTGTACTTATAAGTTTATTTCCATAAAAATTTAAAAAAAAATTATAATTGAATCAAAATTAAAACTAATCAAACAACCGATCCAATCAACAACACACCTCCCCGATTTATATCATTTTCATTATTGTTGTTAATTAAGGAAATAAATCAAAAACGTTTTTGATTCATGCAAATAAATCATTCTCACAAAAGAAAATTTAGAAAATATTATTCAAAAACGAATATTCATAAATAATAGCAAAACACCTAAATTAAAAATATGTCTAATCCAAAATATTACTTCATAATTCATTTTTTAAAGAGATTTTTCTGTTTGTTTGCATTCATTTTGTGTTTGTTGATTGAAAATGGAAAATTAAAAATTTGTAGAAAATCGGTGAGAGTGAGAAAGATTAATTGAAGATAACAAAGTTTTTGAAGCAATATCAAATTATGTATTATATGATATCAGTGAATTCTGAAAAATGGCTGACCTTAATTAGCCATTTGCCACACTCCATTTGCCACATGTTTCAACTGACGTAATTTTCTAGATACCGCCAACCGATCACAATAATATTATTTTTTGTGTCAATTACTTCGGTTTTGAAAAAACCTAAGTATTGCATTGATGAACCAAAAGTGAAATTCTTACCCCCACTATTTTTTACATTTCTCGACGTTTTAGGATCTACTGATTCTAAAAAAGCAAAAAAAATGTATGTCTGCTTCCGGCCAGTCGTCACAAGTCACAACCGATGAAATCTAGACAACGGCTGGAGGGATTTCAAAAATTTGTTTTTCTAAAAATAGGTATACTCAATGGTAAGACCCGAAAGAACGATGTGTTCGATAGCTATCCCGAAAGTGTATCAAAAAAATCGTCAAGTGTGTCAAAACAAGGAACTTTGCATATTTTTTGCTTAAAAAACGTTCATTTTAAGTGATTACGAGTAGGAGGATTGAATTTGGAAAAATCTTGATGATCGGGATTGGTATGTGAGATCAAAATCTAGATTATTGCATTATAAGTTTGTCAAAAAAATATTGTCAAGTGTTTCAAAAGAATGATTTTCATTTATTTTTTTTGGAAAAAAATAAAATGAATTATTTATTTGAAATGTAATTGAACATGACGGGATTGGCATGTAAGACCAAAATCTAGATTATTGCATTATAAGTTTGTCAAAAAAATGTTGTCATATGTGTCAAAAGAAAGATTTTAATTTATTTTTTTACCCAATTTTTGTGAAGAAAAAATAAAATTAATTATTTGTATGACATGAAATTTTATTATTAATATACAGAATTATGGCATTATAAGTTTGCAAAATAATAATGTCAAGTGTATCAAAAGAATGATTTTCATTTATTTTTTTAGAAAATAATAAAATTAGTTATTTGTTTGTATGAAATGAAAATGATATTATTATTATTGAGAATTTTATTGCATTATAACTTTATATGTGTTATTATGGTTTTCCATATTATTCACTGTTTGTGTGCTTTTGTCACTTTTGAATTAAAATGCAATATTTAAAAATATACTTTTTACTGTTTATTTTTAAATTTATTTATAATAATAAAACTTCCTTATAGTAACAATTTGATTTTTATTTTTTATTTTAAAGAATATCGATTTCGACTTACGTCATCCTTAGTCCCAGTTCTTAAATTATTAATAATATATATAATAATTTAAGAACTGAGGATGACGTAAGTCGAAATCGATATTCTTTAAAATAAAAAATCAAAATCAAATTGTTACTATAAGGAAGTTTTATTATTATAAATAAATTTAAAAATAAACAGTAAAAAGTATATTTTTAAATATTGCATTTTAATTATAACTTTGTCAAAAAATATTGTCAAGTATGTCAAAAAAATGATTTCATTTATTTTTTTAGCCAATTTTTTGGAAAAAAAATTTAGCTGTTGTATGACGTAAATGTGACATGAAAATTTTTGAATTTGTTATAGTTTTTGAAATATTTTTAGAGTTTTGGAAAAAGTTTTAATTTTTGATATTGTTATAATTTTTACAATATTTTTAAAATTTTGAAAAAAAATAGAATTTTTGAATTTGTGAATTTTATATATATATATTTTTAGAATTTTTAAAATAGTTTCAATTTTTGGAATATTTTTAGAATTTTGAAAAATTTTAAATATTTGATTTTATTCTAATTTTTGCAATTTTGAAAAAGTTTCAATTTTTGATTTTATTTAATTTTTACAATATTTTTGGAATTTTGAAAGAAATGTGCATTTGTGATTTTGTAATATTTTCTCGAAACGCTAAATGATGAGGTTTTTGAGTAATTTGCTGAGTGTATCATCTTTTCACTAAATTATGTTAATGTATGATCTGTTATAATTTTCTGGCAACGTATAGATGTTTCGTGTTATAGTTTTATAATAAATTTCTATAAAGACATAAAAAATACATGTACTTTAACAAAGAGTTATGTTTGGTATACATCGCTGCCCAAAACTAAAAACAATGTCCTCATAAAAGTTTTATGCCGATAACTATATCAAAATCCTTAACCAAAACCGAGGTCTTGATATCTCCGAGCTTGAGATTTCAGCCCCTCCATATTTTATACTTCAAAACAGAATAACCAATAATTTTTTTCTCTTAGTCCCAACCTTGAGTAGTTTAAAGAATTTTACACCAAAGCAAAAACAGTTCGATAACATATTATTACCAATAAAATCCATTTCCACAATTACCTCACTTCAATTTCCAATGATTTATTTGCATAATATCGCGTTCTGGTTTGTATGTTGTTATATATATTTACATAATCCAGAATGTTCTATGAAAAAACTCAATGAACAATAAATTGAAATATAAAATCATGAGTTGAAGATTATCTCAAATACAATGTTACATATGGTTTTTTTTGTAGAAAAGGTTGGCTGAACATTGATTTTTTTTTAATTACTTGATAATTGTTCTGTTCTTTTCACAAAATGGAATGATTCGTGAAAAATGGAAAACGCGAACTGGATGTAATTTTAATATGAAGCCTAATTAATTTGTTTGCTTCAGTCTTGTTCAACAAAATTAATCAACTGATAATCCTTTTTAATTTGATAATTAAATCCAGAAATAAATAGATCTATTATCCAAATAATTTTATTTCTATTGTTAACTAGCTATCCGTTAATTGCTGAAAATTCTAAAGTTTGCTGTAAATTCGTTTATACTTTATGTAGTTGATTGGAAAAAACATTTTCATTTTAAATGAATTGAAAATTTATGTCTTTTGATTCTACAATTTTATTATCATGGATTTTCATATATGAGTTTCTATAGATATATGTTTTAGTATTACACCAAAGAATGTTTGTGTTTTGCTAATGGTATGTTTTATTTTAGATTGATTTTTAAATTGTACAGTCATGATGCTTGTATTTTTTTTATTGCGCTATCAAATTGAAAATAAAAAAATTTAGCTTTTAATAGAAAAATCAATTACAGTTTATTTGGTAATGTAAGTACTAAATAAGTTTCGGCCCAAAATAGGACCAACACTACAATTTTTCTTTATTCGCTTATGGCCGAAATTACTACACTGAAAAATTAAGTGAGTGTGAGGAAAAGAAAAAAATATATTTAGTCCGGACTCCGGGCGACTGGTGGCATTTGAAAGTTCACGTAATATATCAGAATTACGAGTTTTTGTTTAATTTAACATCGCTCTGCTTTAAAATATTATCACAAATGTACTGAACATCTTGTAAATATGAAAAACGTACAAAAAAATTCAATAAATTTACAAAGTGTTCATTAAAAGATTTTTAGAAAGTTTGTGCTCAAAAATAGTACTTGGAAAAATTATTAGATTATTCAGGTCATTGACAAGGGGTTAAAGTTACAATGATGCCTTTGATAAAGAAGCAGATGTCGTCAAGGAGAGTGAAATAAGAGTGGGGAGGAAAAGATAATGTGGGTAGTTTCTCAAGATAAATAGCGATGGTTGTAATCCAAACCCCAGAAATCCCATTTTAACTTAACGCAAGGTGGATTGTTCTCTGGATTAAAATTTCACCTCTTTTTTCATAATAAATGAATCTGCATTTTATATTGTCTTGTTATATATAACTATCAAATATAATTTAAAATCGTTTGAGCTGAAAACAATAATTGTCGTAAAGATATAAAATTTGAAAATCATAATTGCAAAACGTTTTCTACCAAAACCAATTAATGAAATATATACATTTGATTAATAAATAAATGAGTTAGTAATAGAAAATATGACAAATTATTCAACCAAACCAAACTAAAATTAATTTATCATGATTGAAAAGCATTCAACAGGGGGTGAATAAACATAAAGAATAGCTATTTGACATTTGAATTAATAAAACAACCCACTCATGACTTATGCCAAAACAAAAATACACTCTAAGATTTCATATAAAATAGGATCTCTATCAACCCACAAAAAATATGCAAAGGTTTTTCTGACAATTTCATAAAACAAACCTCCTCAAAAACAAAAAAAGGCGAAAACATAAATCCAATTAAGTTTTTTCAACTGTTTTCTTTTAAATTTATTATTGTAACAATATAATAGTAGTTTTGTTTCATCTATATGGTTCTGGATCTCCCCTAAGTATGATTTCCGTTTTTATTTTTAACATAAATATGGTTGTTATCGTTTTATCTTTTCGTATAGAGAAATTTGAGAAACAACTGTCTGTATGTAGGAAAATTTTAAAAAGTTGATAGATGAATTGTCTGGTTTTCTTATATAAATATTTTTCAAAATTAAACGACTAAATTAACACTACTACCATACCCTTATCAAAGATAACCCAATAAGTTAATCATTTTTATAACGTATGTCTTATATTTTATCGTGCTCTGCCAGTTTAATCTTGTCTTATGCAAATTTTACAATAAAATTTTATTACATTTTTCAATCTGTAAAATTCCTTAAGTCGAAACATATGTTGATCCTTCTGGAAAATCGTTTTACATTTAAACTAATCAAAGAAACCATATAAGTTATCGATATGTAAATATTTTATTTTGCAAATAAATTGATATATTTTACATAAAAAATATTGTAAGAGAAAGATTATCCTCAAATGTAAATACGTATATATTAGCTGGTTGGGTAGAGAAAACATTTGTTGACGTTCGGTTTACGAATTTTTTTATCGTTAGAATAAGTTTTATATTGAATTTATTGTATGTGTTTTGGCGACGAACGTGAATATGATGCTTATAGTTTTTTGATTCAAACTGAGGTTGCACGTACATCTAGAGGATTGCGAAGAACCCGGTACTGTTTATTCGCTATTACGTCAGTTTCCAAACAAATATTAAAGAATGAAGGACCACGTCAGATTGGAAGTTCAAATTGTTTGTAAGGCTTTAGTTCAATTTTTCTAAATTAAATTATTTCTTTCAAAATTAATTTTCATTATGACTTTTTATAGTTCGTTTAGAAAAATTTATAATTACGCTCTCAACAAAGGTAATTCAAACAAGAGATAATTTGGTCAAGTGCGAATATAATTCAATCGCCGAGGGTTCCGCGTATATAATATACGAAAAAAAAGTTTTTGTTGATATAGTTTTACTCTTGGTTCTTAGCCATAACTGTTTATGGTGGCTAAAGAAAGTTTTAATAACCAGTTATATTTTCAATTGTTTTAGTTTCAACTGTTGTTGGTTTATGAATTTTTCTAAGTAAATTTCTACGTAGAAAATAGTTGATTTTTGAGGACATTTATTGAAATAAACATTAAAGTAACTTATTACAATAGTTGAAGGCAAAAGTGTGCAACAATTTCCAACGAGTCTATGTTTAAGAAAATCAATTGATTTGTCTACTGAGCTTTGGCCTTTGGGTGTACCGGTTTTTCGAACTTGTTTTTTTATTTTTAATAAGATTTAATTTCTTACTAAAATATAAGCAATTGCTGCAAAATTTATCCTCTTCTAAGATTATCCTAAGTGAATAGTCCTTCTCAAAATACAATATTAATAAATAAAAATCTATGCTTTCGAAAATAGCAAAAAAAAAATGGTTTTTGGAATAGAAAAAATTCACATTTCAAATAACTTGAGGTCAAAAATTTTTTTTTAAATTTCTACTTTCAACCCTCCCCCAAATAACATTTTAAAAGACGATCAGCTACAGTTTTCGTTTATTTTTTAACAACGTTTTCTATATCCGTGGAGTTTTCCAATTTTATTTTGTAATGTTTGATGATAGGGTTGGAAAAACGAGAAAAAAAACGTTTTTGGTAATGACTCAAAAAGTAAGCAGTGAATTCATTGAAATTGTGTGGTCGGTTGGTCCTCTTGTAGAGTGCCCTATTGATAAAAATGTTTTTTTTAAGTTTTAATTATTTAGCTAAGCATAAACAAGTAATTATTGATTAAAAATTTAGGGTTGTACCGATTAATCGGTAGATAATGGGTAATCGGCCATTTTGCCGATTAATCGCATCGATTTTTTTGTCCAATTAATCGATCGATTATCAACACATGCGTTTTTGATTGTTTATTTTATTTTAAATCCAACAAATTCCAAATTCTAAAACACCATAGTCGGCCATAGTTGAAAACCTGTTTATTTTTTTTTTTTATTGGAGGGCCTTGAGACTTACAGTTCAAGTAGCACTGCGACCTGAAGGTCTATTGTGCTTACCTTGATTTTGTTATTAGTCAGTCGTCGTCTGTGCCGTTACTGGTTGTATTCTGTCATCCAAGTTGAGACTTTTAATAAAATTAATTAGCTCAATTGGAGTGACGTTTTGTGGTAATGGAAGTGTTAGTCTTCTATGACCAAGTTGGTTGTATCTGTGCCCAGAGAGTTCAGGACAGCTGCAGATGACGTGTTCTATCGTTTCCGCGTCCGAGTAGCAGAATTTGCACCTGTCGGAAACAACAAGGCCTATTTTGTTAAGATGGTGGTTTAAAGGACCATGTCCTGCGTTACTGGACCATGTCCCACGTTAAAATTCTTAGAGACTCTCTGTTTAAGTCGATTGTTTTTAAGGGTGAAACAGGGAGGTTACCTAGAAACTTCTTGGAGTGTACTAGTCCCTCTCTGCTTCTCCAGAATTTAGCATTTTGTTCTTGTTCCATTGTTTGGATTGTGCTTTTGAGTGAACTCTTGGCCATTCCAAAGCATGGTTCCGGTCCAACAAATGTTTTATTGACACCTCGCTTTGCTAAAGCGTCAGCGATAGCATTTCCTTGTATTCCTGTGTGGCTAGGTGCCCACACAAGTGTTACTATGTTTTTGCACGAGATTTTTAATAGATTTTGGTAGCATTCCCATACCAGTTTTGAATCAAAAAGCGTAGATTTTAATGCCAAGAGTGCTGCTTGGCTGTCAGAGATAATATATATTTCAATATTTTGGTATTTTCTTTCAGCGCATAGCAAAGCACAACTGCTAATGGCAAAAATTTCGGCTTGAAATATGGTTGTTGTGGTGCCTAAGGCAACAGTTTGTTTTGTTCTAGGACCAAACACGCCTGCTCCCGTGCCCATGTTGGTTCGAGAACCATCTGTGTACCAGATGCTGGCGTTATGTGGCCGTATGTAGTTTTTAATAAGATCTCTGGCCAATATCTTGACATCAAAGTGTCTGTCTAAATCTATTGTTTTTGGCATACAATCCGAAATATGGTATGTATGCAGTTCAGCTTGTAATTCAGAAAGGATTTTAAGGTGTCCAGTTAGATTACCCGGCTTGAACCCTTCTGTGAGCTGCAGTCTATGAACGCTCAACACCGATACAGATTTAACATGTAGGTGCAATGGAGAAAGCTTTAGAAGAATCTCCATTGCTGGCGTTGGCGTGGTTTTGAAAGCACCTGTGGCACTAAGACACACAAGCCTTTGTATTTTTGTAAACATATTTTGAGCAGTTATTTGGCGCGTTTTAGGCCACCAAACTAAAGCTGCATATGTTAGGATTGGTTTTATAATACTTTGGTGCAACCAAAGTATCATTTTTGGGCTAAGACCCCATGTTTTCCCAAACAGGTTTCTGCATGTGAAGAAAACTTTGTTTGCCTTATCAGAGATATATTTCAGGTGTGGGTTCCAAGTTAGTTTGCTATCCAGGATCACACCTAAATATCTAACCTCTTTTGATGTTTGTATTGGATCGCCGTTTAGAACAGGAGAAACGAAATTGAAGTTTGCTGTTTCAGCAAGTCAGCTGTTTGTGAAAACGACAATGCTTGTTTTTTGGAGATTGATCGACAGTCCCAATCTGTTGCACCACTTTGATACAATATTAAGAGCTGTCTGGGTTCGACCAGCGACAATGGAGTCATGTTTTCCTCTAACCATGACTGCCAAGTCGTCGGCATAGCCTACAGTGTTGAAGCCGGAATAATTTAGCTTAGTGAGGAGATCATCAGCCACCATTAGCCAAAGCAGCGGAGAGAGCACGCCCCCTTGCGGACAGCCTCTAGATTCAGTAACAGTCACTGAATAATCACCTAGTGTAGCCGTTATCTTCCGACTCTGTAGCATCTTGATAATCCACGCAATGATAAGCGGATTTATATTTTTCTTTGTGGCCATTTCGATGATAGCATTGAAGTGGACATTGTCAAAGGCTCCTTGTATGTCCATAAATGTACATACAAGTGCCTCCTTATAGTTTAAGGTGCTCTCAATTTCTTTCACCATTTTGTGTAACGCCGTTTCAGTAGATTTCCCAGTCTGAAAGGCGTGCTGGTTAGAGTTGAGAGGGTTTTGTTTGAGACATACATGACGGATGTGATAGTCCAACATCTTTTCCATTGTTTTTAATAGAAAAGATGTAAGACCTATGGGTCTGTATGATTTGGCTTGATTTGGTTTTTTTCCTGGCTTAGGTATAAAAACAACTCTGGTTTCTCGCCATATCTGAGGAATGTAAGCAAGGCGAAAGCTTGCTTTGAACAAACGCATGAGATATGGAAGAATGATTGTTAGACCCTTTTGCAGAAATACCGGAAAAAATTCCATCACCTCCTAGAGATTTATACGAACCGAAGGATTCTATAGCCCATCTCGCTTTGTTAGGGGTGAAAATTGTGTTGGCTAAATGCAGTACTTTTAGTTGCAGGATCTAGAAGATGTACGTCTTCGTTGGCATTATCTTCCTTGCTCCATTCTATTGAGCCCGGAAAGTGGGTTTGAAGTAAAGTATCTAGTGTCTCAATGCAGCTGGTGGTATACGTACCATTTGGTTTGCAGATTGAGCCTAGAGGGTTTGTGTGATCAGACGACATCAATTTTTGGAGTCGAGCAGGCAGATTATCTATCGTATTGCAGAGCTCTTTCCAGCTATTTCTTTTTGATTGTCTGAGTTCTTTATTATAATTGGTTAGAGCTACTCGGTACTCTATCCAATTATTTGTTGCTTTTGCTCTGTTAAAGAGCTTACGAACTTTATTCCTTTTCCTCTCCAAGTTACCATTTCACCAAGGTACATCTCTGCATCTTTTGGATTGAGTAATTGGAGTATTAAGGTTGTATGCCTCTGTGATAATTTCTTGCAAATTGTTTGCTGCAGAGTCGAGCTCAAATGTAGAGTTGATACTGCCGCAACTATTTACATTATCATGAAGATACGTTGTGTAAAGTTCCCAGTTGGTTTTCCTCGGGTTTCTAAAGTACTGGATGCTCTTTGGGTAGTGTTCCATGTTGAAACATATATAAGCATGATCAGACATAGAAGCTTCCTTCGAAACATGCAAGTACTTAATATGGTTAGTAGCGTTTATGTTAGTTAAAGTAAGGTCAAGGACCTCACCTCTGATTGCGTTTCTAAAGGTAGGCTCACTACCTTTGTTTGCAATAAACATATTGTTTGTATACAAAAATTGAAGCAGACGCTCGACTTTTGTGTTAATGTTACTACTTCCCCACACGGTGTGATGAGCGTTAGCATCACACGGTATTATGAGGTTGTAGTGGTTATTGTTGCAATACTTGATGAGTTTCTCTTCCATTTCTAGTGGTGTCTCGTCCTCATCCCCCGGGAAGTATGCAGAAGCTAAAATGAATTTACGAAATCCACCTTGAGGAAGATGAATTTCTATCTGGACCGTTGTAAGATCTCTGCCGATAAATTCATTCATAGGAAATATTTTCAGATGTTTGTTGAAAAGAATCGCGGTTCGCGGTCTTTCCACATCTGAGAAATAGATCAGTTTTGTATTTTTGTTTGACGATAGACCTTTTATTCTTTTACTGTCTGCCCACGGCTCCTGTATGAACGCAAGATCGTGAGCATCCTGTTCAATTAACCGGTTCAAATTAACTGAGGCCATTTCTGATCTGTGCAGATTAATCTGAACGCAACTTAATTTAGGTACTAGAGATTTTTGTCTATATCGTACAGGTGTTCTGTCTGACTTAGAGTAAGCTGGTGAATCATACATTACCCTAGAGTCAGACATGCTGTGTGTACTATCCGAATTAGGATAAGCTGATAAATCAGGCATGGTCCTAGAGTCAGACATGGCATGTGTGCTGTCTGGTTTAGGATAAGCTGATAAATCAGGCATGATCCTAGAGTAGGACATGGTGCACAGTTTTGTTGTTAGTTTATGTGATGCGTTTGGAGAAGCATCGCTCTCATATAAAACTTTGTTTTCCATACAATATTTATGGAGGAAATAGGGAAGTACATTGGTCAACCACAACAGAGCCCTGTGCTGTGGTAAGGCTATTGAAACTGGAGGGCGCCCGGTATCCAGAGTTCCGTACTAGTAATCAAGCACTCCGTTGACCATGCTAAGCTTTCAGCGTACGTCTCTACCTTAGCTTTGGGTTTTGGACTTGATCTTGGCTTCGATTCTCACCGAGGACCTAACGGCATGGGTTACCCTACCGTTGTAGCTCCTAAGATCACTCAGTCTACTGAGCCCCATCACTGCGTCAAAGTGCAAAGTCCATTAGATGGGGTGAAAACCTGTTTAGAAATGTATAAGATTGAGGTGAAAAATCAAATATGTTTATGTATTTCTTATTGGAACAACCGATTGAATTAAAGAATATTTTATTAATGAAAAAAACTTCAGACAAAAAACATAAGCATAAAAAGCAATGCAACTAGGATTATATTATTAATTGACTCTCCAACACGTCCCTTCAATTAATATTATCTTCTTGACATAGAAGCTTTGTTTGATTTTGTTGAGATTCTTCGTCATATCTACCATGTTCTCTTCTGATGAAAAATATTGAAGATCAATTAATTTTTTTCTCAAAAATCTGCCGTACAAAGTGAATCTTAATATCGATGTGTTTTGTTCTGTTGTGATATACTGGATTCTGAACAAGTTTGATTGCTCCAAGATTATCTTGGAAGTACGAAAAGACAAAGAAATGAAAGTACGAAAAGACAAACAAATATATTTTTTAGAACTCTAAATTTGTTCAATTTTGATGATCATACGTTATCCACAACAACTCATTAAATATTCCGTACAAGGTTTCATCTAGTTGCGTCTAAATTTTAAAAATATAAAAAACGTTTTTGTTAAGTTGTAAGTTTTGTTAAGACTGAGACAAATTAGCAATGATGTAAATATTTATCTTGTTTGTTCATATTTTATAAATGGCCTTTATTCAAATTTTCTTTCTCTCTCAACCATCTGATAAATTTTTTAGTTCTTTCGATCAGATGTTTTGAGGTATATTATTTTAAATGATAAATTTTATTTTTACTAATTCTACGACCCTGCAGGCCTTCAATCAATGCGTTCCTTTCCCCACCCATGTTGTTGTGGTGTTTCACTACTGATGCAGGACAGCTATCAGAAAACGTAAGAATAAAATACTTCAAATACAAAACGCTGCAATACAGGTTGCAAATGGTTGTTATCTAGTGACCCATAAAATGAGTCTCTCCTGAATCTAAAATGCTCTCAGTTAAAAATAATGATCTACTCAAACTAAGCTATAACAAAAACGATTATCAATATCAAAAATTGATCCACACTCCATCACTGCTGACTTCGAAGATCAAAAGTATCTCATTGCATGCAACAACACCATCAAAAAGTTTCAGTTCTAATTTTCGTTTTAGCCGGTTTTAGTCTTGCAAATAGTATCCTACGCTTGTTACTGAGGAATATATTTTGTACGCTTTGGTGATTCCAACTAGTTTGATCCAGTCAGTTGTCGTTCTGCCAAATTATATTTATAAGTGTCCCACTGTGTTATATAATAGTGAATTCTTTTCTACCTGTTCGGTACAAGTTTCAACACAGAATTAACAAAATTTGTATTCTTTTGAAAAAAAAGCAATACAAAAAAACAAATTTGGATAATTTGGAGTCGGAACTTGTAGCGAACAAGTAGAAAAGAATTTACTATAAGTTTTGGCTTATAAAAGTTTCATTCATATCCGTCCAGCCAAACGTATTGTCGTGAGATTTTGTGTCTTGGGGTAAGGTAACACAACTTCTTCCTTACAGACAGACCATTAGATTCATTGTTTGAAAATCTGAAACAAATAAATAATTAATTTTTTATTTTATCAAAATATTGAACCTATTACTGTTTTTTAAAGGTGTTCTAAGAGCACCATATATAATATAATTCACCTCTGATCTTTGATAGTACAACAAATTAAATTCGTGCACAATCATGACATATTTAGTATTTACTCTTAGAAAAACATTACAATGTAAATAATAACTGCAGCTAATTACACAATTGGCGACACAATCAGGAAAAAGTACAAGTTAAATTAGAATTATTTTTTCTATTTTAATTTTTTTTTTTTGGCTCGCGCAAAATTATTCTCACTACCAACAATTTAATGATTGATAACGAACGCCATTCTGTTCTAGTCTAGTTTCAATTCCCATCATACGTATCGCTAAAAACGATTCTTGTAGTTTTTGTCGATAAAGTAGATTAAAATAGTAAAAAGTTGTAGTGGTAAAAGTTGTTTTTTTTACATAGCAACTGTCAATTCACAAATTTTTAGAGTGTTGATAGAAAAGATGGAAGAAAATCTTTGTTTTTCCAAAAACAACGAAGAGTTAATTAAATGTTTGCAATTACAATGGAATAAATTGCATAACGAAGTTGATATATTTCGTTATAAATTAAATATTGAAAAAGAAAATATTTTAGAAGGAAATTTAAATTTTTATATTCAGGTAAATATAATTTTATTTATAACGACTATTTTTATTTCTAAAAAATTAAATTTATTTTAAGTTAAATAAAGATCGTACGTTACTTCGACGTAAACCTGAAACTATTCCAACCGTTACGCCATTGTTTAATCCCAATGGATTTAATTTTAATAAAATTAATCCAAAGGAGAAATTATTTGATGTTAGTTTTAAGGAAACGGTGATAACGTTTTTAATTAATAATAGTCCGTTAACCGAATTTCATTCCTTGATGTGCCCGGAAGTAGAGAAAAATCATTCTCAAATTCTAAATGAAAATTCGATAGAATTTTCAATTAAGTTTTTGAAAAGTTGTGGTGATAGGTAAGATGTTATACTGGTTCAAGTGATATATTAAATATTTATTTATATTTAGAAAATATCGAATTGGATACAACAGTCCCGGTGCATTAGCTTCGGTCAACCATCTTCATTTACATCTTTTAGTTATAAAGAAAAAACTTTTTGTCGAAGACATTGTAAGTGAATGTGTAAGTTTTTCTCTTTCGTTTTTAATCGAAATAATCTTTTTGTAGGAATTAGTTCATATAACAAATAATTTCTATCGAATTAATCCGATTTTTAAAATCAACGGATTTTGTTTTGTGATTAAAAATTTGAATAATGATACGGAAGTGATTGAAAATGTGAATAAATTAATACAGTATTGCCTAAAAAATAATATTCCTCATAATCTATTTTTTACATTTGGAAATTATGAAAATTTGGAAAATGTTATTAAAGTTTATGTTTTTCCGCGTTTAATATTCAATGAATCAAAAGAAAATCTTCATTTTAATGTTGGTTTTTGTGAGCTGGTTGGATTTGTTCCTGTTGGCAGTGAAGAAAAGTATAACAGTTTACATGAAGATTTTATTGTTGAAACGATTAATGAAATTTTAGGTGATGTTAATGATATTTGTAACAAAATTGTAACTTTTATGTTAGACGAATAAAATTGTTTTCTATGATTTGTTTTGTTTTTAGGGTTACGTACTTTATAAAATTTAAAGGTCAAATTCAAACTCCGACTTTTTGTTGAAGACTTATATCATTTGTTTTAGGTGAATTGAATATTGACAAAAACTTCAACTTTTGTGCACTGCTATCTGCTTTTTATTCTGTTCTTCCTTGTTTTTCTTTTTTTCACCTGCCAATCTTAAAATGTCAAAATCTTAAACAAATGGGCGGAGTTTTAATGTAAATCTTTATAGTAAATTGTTTTTTTTTTTTTTTCAATGTCAATTTGATTTTGGTTTCTGAGTTAAGTTCACGGCATGCACCTTGAATGTTCTATGTGGTTAGAAAAATAAACCTTTTATTCCGTTCAGGCTCTAAAAGACAAATGCCAATTTAGTGAATATTTAACAGAAACTATGATAACCCCATGGTTTTTAGGAAATTGGAGTGGGAAGTGGTTAAACTTGTTTCGAATTTTTTTTTTTATCAGGTATTTAATTTTTAGTTGCCCCAATTTTTCATTAGTATTTTGATGGAATGTCCAATATAAATTCATTTTTTGTAAAATTTTTTGATTACAGGTGATCTCAGAATACTGTAAAACGCATAATCAACAAAAACCGTTTTCACATATTGTCATGGATTTATTTAAGGAAGCAATAACTAAGAATGAAATTTCAACGCCATTTAACATTGATGTTGAACATCATAGTGATACAACTGATTCGGGTCATAGCTCATCCCATTGTGAAACCAATATTGTAACTAATGAAAAATCAAATATTTATCGTTCCAAATCAAAAACCGAATTGAAAGTTGAACGTCTTGCACCCGATTATAAACAAATAAATTTAAACAAGGACCAAATACAAACTCATCAACATCATCCAGTGATATTGGGTGGTGGACCTCAACAGACAATACCAGCTGGATCGCATACTGGTAATCCTGTTGAGGGAAAATTACATGTAATACGAAAACGTGATGAAATACTAAAAAACCGAAGAGGAGATATCCGAAGAAATACCATCGATGTTAATTTGATGGATTTAAAAAAAGCGAAAGATAGTTATAATGAATTTGTATTTCAAGTCGATGGTTCAAAGTCTATAACTTGCTTGGATAAAGTTGGATCTAGAGAATGTTTTGTGGAAATTAAAAATCAAAATTTAAATCTAAATCGTTCATCTATGCCAGGTAAGATTTTTAAATATTTTGTTAACTGTGAACTGTAAAATATGGTCAAAAGAAATTGGATTATGGATTTTGTTAGATCGAATGAAATATTATAATTCACCGTACAATTTACAACTTTATATTTTATTTTAACGTGACTTTCAAAAGGTTTTCAAAAAGAAAATCCTAGCATTGTTTTCACTATTTACCATTAACGTAACTAATTTTATTATAAAAAAAAATTTTCTCTTTAACTTTTAGATTTAGAAAAACTAAAATCATCAACATTACCGAATTTAAAAATTCGACGAGGAATAATATATCCAACACCACATCAAATTCGTTCGAAAGGACCCGAATTCATAGTAAAATCTAATCAAATAACAAAAGAAATTAACTTAGTCGATGAAAAATCACAGTCCCGACGATTAATCAATGTGCTTCTTCTAACGGGTCAACAATTACATATATTTTGCAATGGAAGCGGAACCACTACAAAACAAATATTCGAATCAATCATCAAATCAGAAAATATTTCAGAAAATTTTTTCTTAGGTTTATGTGTTTTGATTGGTGGAGATTTTGTTTTTCTTCCAATGGATTTAAAAATATATAAAGTAGCGCCACAACTTTGGATAACGGGGAATAATAAAAAAATGAATTATCCAGAAAATATAATGTTTACATTATTTTTAAGAATAAAATTTTTTTTACCAACATTACGTGGTGTTAGCTCGTTGGATTCACGACAATTACTATATTTACAGTTAAGGAAAAGTGTTTTAGAAAGACAAATTTTATGTACAGAAGACGATTTGATATCATTGGGGGGATTAGCTTTACAAGCAGAGATTGGAGATTTTAAAGAAAATGTATGTAATTCTTTATCATATTCATAATAAAAATTAGGAATATTAATTTTATTTTTTTTACAGATGAAATACATGGAATATTTCACAATATCTCACTATCTTCCAGAAGAAGTTTATCAAAAAAACAAAGAATTAGCTCGTTACCTCAGAAACTCACATTTATGTAAAAAAGGTTTACATCCCATGGAAGCTCGTCAAAATTTTGTTCGTTACGTACAAGAACTAAAAGAATATGGATTACATCTGTATAGCGCCACATGGGTAACAATTGATTTATTTTGATTTATTTAAAATAATTTTAAAATTTTAAATTTTTATTTAGACAACTGAAGACAACACAACTCTTGATGTCTATATCGCGATTTCTTTGTGTGGTATTTGTATATTTCATCGCAACTCAAATAGCATACTAAACATGCCGGTTGATCCAAACAAAAATTCTAAAACAACATTCCAACGGAAAATATACGAATCATTTGATTGGTTAGAAATCGAAAATCTCTGCTTCTCTAAACATGTGTTTTGTGTTTCGGTAAGAAAACAAGTTTCGTTAAAAGCCAAAAATAAAAATCGACTAAAATATAAATTCAAAATGGGTGATCGGAAGTAAGTTAAACCGAGTAGTATATTTATATCTTATTGGTTATTAATTGTATTTTATTTATAACTTAGAAGCTATTTTGCCTTCAACTTAGCGTCAGAGCATCATAAATTTTACATGAAACTAAAAAATTCGTTTGTATCATTAAAATCACTTTCTGACGAATTAAATCTTCCACTACAAGTTAAATCAAGCCCAAATAAATCTTCAAATTCGGATGAAAGCAATTCAAATATCAACGATAGTAATCTGAAAATAAAATCAAAATCGGAACCATTATTATCGGATGACATTGAGCTGATAAAGCCTGATAATCAAGTTCTTCAACAACAGCCCGTTGTTGGAAACAATAAACTAAATCGTGTTAAGAATTTAAAGAAATCTATGTTAAACGATAATCGATTAATGAAATTAAAACAAAGATTTCTTAAACGTTCAAAATCAGCAGCGTCGGAGGTTAAACCAAAAACAGAATCAACACAAATAGGAACAGCAAAATCAACTGCATCCAACATTTCGTTAGATTTAATTGAAACGGAAACGAAAGAAGAGAATCAAAATAAAGAAAATGAATGTCCAAGAGTTATTGTATTAGATCAATCACCAAAAACATTTAACTCTATGAATCGTAATAAAGTAAAAATGGGAACACGAGTGTTCTCGACACAGTTTTTAAATAAATCGATCGATAATATCTATGATGCTCCGTTTGATATTTATAATTTTGGATTCGATATCGAATCACAGTTGAATCGAAAAATTAGTGGTGTTGGAGTTACTGATGATGATGGATTGTCGATGAAGAGTACTAGCGTGGGGTCGATTTATTTTTCTAATAAAATAAATGATAGAATTTCGGAGTATCACGAACCGTGTGTTATACGTAAGTAGTTTTTAATTCTAATATTATTACTTTTTATGTCGACGTTTAATAACATTAAAATCAAAACATCCTGCAAATTTTTACTCTTTTAACGTAGAAGAAAATATAAAAACATAATTTAATCAAGGTTAACCACATAAAGTTAAACGAAAATAAAAATTATTCATAAATAAATCTAATCTGCAAAAAAGAAATAGAATAGAATAAAATTTAATTTTTAATGAAATTTAAGCAAAAAGGTATAAGAGAAATTATCTCGGTTGGATCAATCAAACACATGTTGAAGTGCGGCACCCTAAAAAAAATACAAACAGGAGGTCGTAAGTACGAATTATCAAAATTATCCCAAACAGTAAGAGATCCTCAACAACACAAAAAATAATTCGCTCGTCGAGGATTTCGAGTGTATATTATTCTACGAGAATAGTTGTCCAAAACACAGTTTTAGAAACAAGCCAAAAACGGTGCTTTCGAAAATTACAAAAAAAATTGTTTTGCACAAATACTCACCTTTCATATGAACTTGACATGATCATTAATAATTTTTTTTTGAAATTTCTACTCTTTGAAACTATAACAACCAAAAAAAATTTTTTTAAATTCCTACGCCCGTGAATTTTTTTCTTTTTGCTTTTGTAACGTTCGTATATAAGGGGGGGGGGGGCACAATAAAAAATTTCACATTTTCGAAAATAAGTCAAAAACTGTGCTTTTGAAAATTACAAAAAAAATCACCTTTCATATGACACCCCACATGACATGATCAAAAATTATTTTTTTTTGCAAAATTTCTATTTTAAACCCCTTCCAATGAACATTTGAAATCATGAAAACCAAAAAAAATTTTGGTTTCGATTTAGCAAAATCTCTACACCCGTGAATTTTTTTAATTTTTTTCATTTTGTAATGTTCGTAGATAAAGGGGGAGACAATAAAAAATTTACATCTTCGAAAATAAGTCGAAAACTGTGATTTCGAAAATTACATAAAAAACTGTTTTGCACTACAAAAAAAAATTACCTTTCATATGGCACCCATATGACATGATCACAATTAATTTTTTTTTCGAAATTTCTACTTTAAACCTCCAATGAACATTTAAAATTATAACAACCAAAAAAAAATTTTTGTTTCAATTTAGCATAATCTCTACCGGCTGTGGAGTCGGAGTCGGAGTCGGGACGAATTTTCTAGTAACTGAAGTCGAAGTCGGAATAATTAATCAAAAAATTAGTCGACTTCGACTCCTATTTGAAAATTATATTGTGTTATTTTGTGTTTTTATTTTCTTCTGTATAGCTTAATTTCGCGGTCGCTCACTCTCTGGTGAACTGACGGTAATTTTTGTATTATTCCAGACTTTAAACCGGCTTTACGTTTGAGCCTATATATCATCACTTGTCTAATTAATGTCTTGATTATCCTGAGTTTGTTGTTAGTTGAAACATACGATTATTTAAGAAGAGGTTGTTTCAGTCAAGCTTTGATTACAAACATTAAAAGGATTCAACTCCTTTGATTCCTTTTTTGCCGCACAGCAAATCTTTGAATATTTTTGTGAAATGAAATACACATAGCAAAAATGAATCTTTGATTTCACAAATCACACTAACTCCATATGATCATGAGATGACATGGCAAAAAGTTATTTAACGATTACAAAAAATAAACATCTTTTTTTTTTATTTTTGTCTTTTTTTTTTGACAAAAGTTAGGAATTTCGAATTTAACCCTTTATTTGTACTTTTCAATTTTGTTAGTGTCTTTTGTGTCCCCATTTTTTTTTGCTTTTCTCTTATCGTGCTACTGTTGCATGAAATCTGCTATCGTGTTTTTGTGACAGAGATACCCAGTTTCTTTTGTACTGTTTAGTGTTGAAATTTAGGCCTGGCCGAATTTCAGTAGCTATGCTTGCAATGTCAAAAGGTAAGTCTTTGTCTCAACAAAATGGCGCAGAGTGAACCAACAGCTTAGCATTGACTTCACCAACTTAAGAGGTCTCAATTCGAATCTAAACGAGGTTCATCGTTTCACTACATCGAAAAAAATAAACCTGACATATTGTTTCTTACCGAAACAATTGTTAGTGGCAAAGCATCGAAGTTGGATCCCGATAAATACCGGATACCTAGCTACGAATTGGAACATTCCTTATATAACAAATATGGTGTCTGTGTATTTGTTCGAGATTCACTTTCATGTATGAGAATTAAGGCCTACGAGTTGAACTCTAAGCACCATAATTCTATAGCACTGAAGATCTCAGGTGTTGATGAAACTATGTTTATAATAGGATTGTACAGATCCCCAAATTCTCCTCCAGGATGTCCCTTTTTTGATCAAATATCGGCTAATCTAGACAAGATAACCACGGACTATCACGGTTTGACGCAAATGATAGAGTGTCCCACTAGAATCGCAGACAATTCGCATCATAACAATAATTTGCTGGATCTGTTTTTGACAAACGAACCAGATTGGGGGTTTGGGTATCATCTGCACCATCTGTTTCACCCACGTTTCAACCAGATGAGAGATCCACACCAATCCCAGTGCAGCCAATAACTGACACAATACATAGTCTAAATCGTCCAAACCATCAACAACAGAGACAACGAACAAACAACTACCACCGGCTTATTTTCAGCAATCGGGTTTCAGAGCTAAGGACTTTGCAATACCACAATTGGGTCCATCGTTCCAAGCTGAACAAATACACAACAATCCAGCGTTGGTACAACAGTCTCAACAAGAACCATTGAACCAACCTCCTCAGGTATGGCGTGACGCTGCTCCAGATTCTTTTTGTACCAGGACCACTGGCGAGCACCAAGAACTGTTAGACTCTTCGATCACGCCCATTTGAAGCATTCGGTCAAGTTCGGCATAGACCTTTAGTTGAACAGCCGGCGATGTGGGATAATGCCTCTGTTTAACAGGTGCATTATAACCAACATCGATGACATGTTCAACCAAAGAAGTCTTTCCGAGTCCAGACACTTCAAATGACGGGAAAGAATCCTTGATCATATCCAGTTCTCGTTGCTGGTCAGTGGTGAGGTTGTGTGTATTTAAATTTTGTAGCTCTGTACGAGTCAGTTCACTAACAAAGGAAGGAACAATACCAAATTTCTCCCAGAAATCTATGCCCAGGTAGAGCTCTTCTCGTAAACCAGGGACTATATGGAACCGCATCGGCTTAGTGGAGCCATTCACAGTTATTGGAATTTCAATGTAACCTAAAATTTTAGTTGCAGTACCATCCGCCGTACGAATACATGAAGTGTATTTACCGTAGGTTGTACCTGATGATTCCAATAATTCCAAGGAATTTCTTCCAAGTATTGTGATTGACGCTCCACTATTCAATAATCCTGAAATATGTTTGTCCAAAATCCTAATTGTCAATCGCGGCCGAGGATCCTTTGTTTCTGAGAGGATAGATGAAATACATGCTTTACGAAATAATTTCCTCATCATTGATTCCCAATTTATCTAAGGAAATCTTGACTGAATGTCTTGCTTTAAATTTAAGAAACCAATCGTTCAATGTAATGCCATGATGGCATATTTCTTTTTTGTTAGAATGGCCCTGATTCGGAGCCAGATGTTCTAAATGCCACTGGATGGCTTGGACTTTTATAATGAACGTAAAAAAAAATAATTTAAGATACACGGAATGACCGCTGCCTCCAGCCCGAATCGCTAACTCTAGGAATCTCTTACCGTTATTAGAGGTTTATTCTAACATTTTACGCAAAAATGATTATGAAAATAAAGAATGAATATAATACTAATTATAATAAACTAAAAGAACTAACTTGTATAAATTTGTTATGGAATGATGATCAGCCAGCGAAATCCAACATCCATGCGTCACTCCAATAGTATCGAATCCTGTTTTATATTTCCACGACTAATTGTAAAATTATCTCTCAACTTCCCAACTCTTTACTAAATGCTTTGTCAGCCTTATCTTCTACTTCAATGGTTTTCTCTAAATGTTACCGTTCCTCTGGAACCACCTCATACAGCTTAACTCCAATTTAATTAGAAATAATTTTTAAGCGTAGATTTTTACAATATTTATTGCTTTTAGTAAGTTTAATTTGATATTAGTATTCTCACCATTGATTCCCAATTTATCTAAGAAAATCTTGACTGAATGTCTTGCTTTAAATTTAAGAAACCAATCGTTCAATGTATATGCCATGATGGCATATTTCTTTAAAAAAAAAAACAAATTGAAACTATAAAATTTAACATTAAAGTTCTCTATCTGAACTTTTTATTTTTAATTCCATTAATCACCAAAAACTTTTTAATTACTTTTCATCACAAATTTTAAAGTTGGTTTTCTTTTCTTTAGCAAGAACCAAAAATGGAATCAATGATCAAAATTGAAAATTGTTAGCCATCAAAAAAAAATCTGGGGGTTTGAAAAAAGACTTGTTTTTGGTAATAACTCAAAAACTAAGCAGTCGAAAATTCATTGAAATTATTTTTTGAAATATTTCCATCTTTTTCGATTTTTCGAAACCAAACTAAAAAATTTAATTAGGAAACTACTGATGAGACCACGATGTATTTTTGTGTTAAAATTGGTTATCTCATAAACTATAAATCCTATGGACCTGAAATTTAAAATGCGTATAACACTAACCTGTCCCCTGAAGATGACGGATACAAAAAAAAATAAATTTGTTTCCGTTTGTTTTACGGGGCTGCGATGTAAAACCTTTAAGGAAGTACTTTTTTTTACCGAGTCAAGTAGGATATAAAAGGGCTTGGATTCAGTATCCCTTAAAAATGTATTTTAGAATTTTTTACTACACAGTTTTTTTGAATAAAATTGAATCATAGCGTTTTTTCTTGTTTTCTTACGCCACTTAGTTCCAAACCTATTTAATAAAAAAACTTCAAAAGTCTTAGGAAATATAGAAAAAGTGGTAACTTTTGAACGAAAAATATAGGGAAGTGTAAAATACTCATAATCGTATATATTAAGGGTGTGGGAATGAGAAGGGGAAAACACCATTTAAAACCCAACCATATGAGATATCATATGAACCAGCACTTAATTCAAGAAACATTGTAATTATTTTTAGAATTCGGCAGTGCACAGTTTTTGAACTATTGCCAAACAAGTGCAACAAAAATTGGTCCCACCGCCTGGGTTTCGAGCTTAATTGACAGAAAAATTTGAAAAAATTCATAGAGAATGGAAGTTTGATAAATTCTGAACGAAAACTATAGCGAAGTGTCACATAATTATTTTTCTGTATTTTGAGGTGGTGAGATTGGAAAAGGGTAAAAAAATATTTTTTGACCCTAACAAGTGGAGTGTCGTATGAAAGAGCACTTAATTTAATAAGCATTGTAATTTTTTATAGAATTTAACGGTGCACAGGTTTTGAATCATTGTCAAAAAAGTGCAACTGAAAGTTGATCCCCCTCCCTACGTTTCGACGTTGATTGACAGATAAATTTTCCAAAAAACAGACAGAGATAGGAAATTTGATAAACCCTGAACTAAAACTATAGCGCAGTGTCACATATTTATTTTTCTGTACTTTGAGGGGATGAGATTGAGGAAGACCGGAAGAGTGAAAAAAATCGTTTTTGATCCTAACAAGTGTGGGGTGTCATACGAAAGAGCACTTAATTTAAGAAACATTGTAAGTTTTTTTAGAATTTTGCGGTGCATTATCGGTGAATTATCGTCAATTATTATTAAATTGTTATTTGAATTAATAATGAATATTTTTCAATTTAAACCATTTACAAGCTGGTGTAATTGCATCTCTCCTTAGTTACTCTAAACTAATTTTGCTAATATTTAACGAGATATAACATTTTGTGTATAATTTGGATGTGTATGATTTGGTCAATTTTCAATTGACATTGCTATTGACTTTTACGTGGAAAAAATCATTTTCATGCGCCTATGGTATGGCGATATAAAAGTCTACAACACAACTTTATTTAAATTATTTTTGTCAGTTTTTCTTCTAGGATTCACGGAACCTTCGGCGAGCGAATTTTATTCGCAGTTGACCGACTTTTTTTATATTTAAAAGGTTAAAACATAAAATAAAAAATCGGTATTTAACATTTAACACAATCGGTATTTAAATATAATATAAATATATGGTTATGAATTATAATTCAAATTGAATTCAAGATTAAATAATATGTACATGCACAAAATAACTACTGTTATTACGAAATAAGGGATCTGATAGACAATTATGTTTTTACTATGGTAAATTGAAATGTTAATTCCATGTAAGTTTGATGCAACATGGGGGGGGGGGCGGTTCGAACCCCCAGCAACCCCCCCGCTACGTACGCCACTGGTGGAGGGTAATTCTACGAATCACAAAAAATCGATTTATTTCTTGACATTTAATTCTAGGAAAAAAAGACATCATGAATTTGTTTTTTTTAAACGTTAAGTGGAATTCGATATATAAATTAACCAAAATCAATGTGTAAAAAAATAATATATTTTTTTTATTCTTATAACAGTATCATACTATTGTCGTTTATTTGTTTAATTGTGCATTTACAGATTCCAGTATTCATAGTATCAACCAAAATAATTCCACAATAAATATTAACAACATCAACAATCAACATAATTTTAATACAGACAATGAAACATTATCCGATTCTCTTATTGAAAAATTTAATAATATATCATGTACTAATACAGTTAGTGACCGCATTATAAAAAAAATTTGCATAACAAAAGATCCAATTTTGTTAGCTAACAATCCATCTTCGAACATAACAAAATATGCAACGCTAAATATAACGGGAAAAAATGTAACTAAAAATAGTGGATCCATGTTTAGAAAATTGACACGATTTTCATCAATGAAACAACCAATAAATACTATATCCTCATTACGAAATGTTAATGATGTAAATTCAATAAATTTAAATACAAAAGATTACACTTTAGGTATAAGTATAGTGCAAGGAACTGACAATAATGTTTATGTTAAAGATTTAATAAAAAATGGATCAGGAGAAAGAGCTGGTATTAAAATTGGTGATCAAGTACGTTGGAATCATTCTTAAGAAAAAAATATAAGTAAATAATTTCGTTCTATTTTTTCAGATAATTGCAGTAAATGGCATATCATTATTAAATATATCATATACTGAATCATTAAAATTATTACAAAATACGGGGCGCAATGTTGAATTAATTGTATCGCAAATTTTTTCCGTTGAATTAAATAAAAATAGTTCAAATGGAAATTATAATAGTAATATTAATAATCAACATAATCATAAAAATACTATAAATATAAATAATAAAAATTTAGAATTAAATAAAACAAATAATGTAGATTACTTAAAGCATATACGTTTTCAAACAGAAGATATATATCCGCAACATAGTAGTAATGAAATAAAAAATTTAAGTAATAATTTTAATAATAATAGTAATGATAATAATATATCAAATAGTAATTGTAATAATGAAAATGAACAAATTTATTGTGATTATGAAAATCAAAATGTTAATGATATTAATGTATCAATGACATCTAAAAGTATGCCAGATTTACCAAAGGTTAGTAGGAAATAATAATTTTTTCATCAGAAATTCATTAATCTCATCTATTGCTTGGAATAGTTTCCTGTAATGGTTGTCATTATTTTGCTTGCTCTTTATTTTTAAATTTAGATTTTGTTTATGGCTTAATCTGGTACTCTGAATGTGATTATATTATATATAAGAATAACAAGGCTTTTTAGATAAACTTCAATTTTCTATTTATGTTGGTATGCTGGTATTTGTCATAGAGCTGGTGAGGAAAACCTTCTGAAAATATTATAGGTCCAAATAGTTTGTATTTGAATGACAATAGTACGAAAATAAAATAATCGTCAAATATTTCGAAATTAGCCAATCCGCCACGATTGGCTTATAAGCAGTCTTGGCACTACGCATAAGTCTCAACATTCAAAATTACATTTAACAAAAAAAAATAGATCCTTTTATAGGATATGGTGATGGCTATATTAGATCGGCTAGAACTCAGTGGGGAGGGTGCGGCTTGAATTACCGCTGAAAAAGAAATATCATTCACGAAACTCTGTAAGCTCTTTTTGTTGTGGTATAACCTAGTAAATAAAAGATAACAATCCTCGAACTTCTAACGCTCACTTTATCGCTTTTAATTCTCAAAAATGAAACAGCATACCAGAACTAAAATGTAAATATCATGATTTACTTAATATAGTAACAATTTATATTTTATTCTAATTTAACTATCGATCAATTATGGGAGACTGAAATAATTAAAATTTATGTAATTTTTATAGAATTGAGTGTATTAAAAATAATTATATCTAACTTAATATCTAATATCATTAAAATAAACATTCATTTCAAAAACTAAAACTATATTAAACATTTAACAATCATACAGGTATTACATTGCATTACATCATTATAAATCATTAATAAAAGTTTTATATATAAAAATAAAATTCTGATAAATAATAAAATATTATATTAAAAATTAGGTTATAGCAACAATTCCAAAATTAAATAATGAAAAAACTGCGTTACCCCGTAATCTAGGATTTTCAAGACGTTTTATTGGACATGTTAAATATCCAGTTACACCAGGTAAAATTCAAGTAAATAAAAATTATGAAAGATATAACACGAATCTAAATTATCAACCACAGTTATCGTTACTATCTGATAATTCATTTGATGGACGACCTAAACAAGTTTATATATAATTAAATTTAAGAAAATTGTTCTAAAATTTTTGATTTTGTAGAAATAGTTTGTTTGATTTTTGACCGGTTATTTATTTGAATCTGATAAAGAAAATAGTTAATCTCTTTATATAAATATTATTAAGATTTTAATTAGAAAAAAAGCTTTATTTACTCCTTAAAATTGTATTCAAAAATTATTTTTTTTTTATTTCGTTCCTACTCCAAAGGATGACATTTTTATTTTTTATTTCCCTCTTTTGGAAACGGTTATGTGTTTAGTTTTTCATTCCATATGTAGAGAAGAAAAAATAGTAGCGTTTCTCGTTATCCCTTTTATTTATTTCTATTACAATTCTTGCATAATTGTATAAATTTTTAAAACGAAGGAAATCATCAAATTTAAAACAAAAACACCATAATATTTTGTTTGTGGTGAAAAATATTTATTTTGATTTTTTTTTATAAAATGTGTTGTGTAGTAGGAATTACAATATGTGTCACAATAACACATAAAAACCTTTTAAGACCACGGTCCCACAACAACATACGTTCAAAGGTGTTGATGGACGTAAATCTTTCTTTTTTTGTTTTTTTTATATATTTTTGTTAAAGAATGGATAACTAAACAAAAAATCCTATCACTGACAAAATATGACATAGGCCAATATTTTATGATAGAATAGAGAAAATAAAAGTAAATTAAAAAGTAAATAGCAAATTTTTACAAAAATTTGCTGAAACAAAACAAAAATGTAGTTGCCAATAATCCTGCAGCCGGTTAAATATTCCTTGACGCACTGTCTTTCTTGAGGATTAAAGCCCACACATAGTTATATGAAGGCTCGTTTCTTCAAGGAAGCAATAGCGATTTAGGAGTAGAAACGGTTATAATAATAACGACACTAGTTTTTTTTATATTTCCAGAATTTAATTAAAATTGTTTTTTATTTAGTTATAATTTTATACGTTTTTGTCCTTTATTCATCTTTTAAATCACTTTTATTTAGCTATGGGCTGTGTGTTCTATCATAGTGAAATTTACTAATATTTTTAAGTTTTTAATTTTCTAGTTTCTAAAATTTAATTTTTGTAGTGTTAAACTTATCAATTTTATAACTTTCTGAGTTTTTAAAATTCTTATAATTAAGTGCAATATTCTTGTTTGACCAATGAATTAAATTGATTGCAATTACCATTCCGCTATTGTGTGAATATTTTATAAATACAAATATATACCCAAATAGAAACATTTATCAAAAAACAGATATACAAACATATTAATAATTAAAACAAAATATATATCAGAAACAATTGATTTTTAAAAACAAAAAAAAATAAAATTTTAAATTGTGTATGCATATATAGTTGATTACTGATTAAAAATATCAGTAAAACGTAAATATAAATTTCTATAACTCAAGTAAGAGATAATAACATAATCTGTATCATCAACCATAAAAAATTGTCTTCCAGAAATAAAGATACAAAGCTTGAACTGTAACCTCTTTTTCCCCATTTAAATTTTCATTCAGTTTAATCATTTATTGACTACAGCTTTGACATTGTACAGACACATTTGGTAAAATTATGTATCGAGAAATAAATTTTCGTTAAAAAAAAGTTAAGATTTACCCTATTTTGAGATATAGAGCGATTAGAATTAATTAAAAAAATGTAAATTTTGATTATTTTAGTGAAAATTTTTAAACTCTTCCTAGTAGACGAAAGTGATTAAATTCGGAGAAAAGCTCTCAATTTAGATTTTGCGATAAAGAAACAGCTTTTCTGTGAATTTTTTTAGCTGAATGCTTTTGCAACTTTCGACATCAATTTTCCGATAGTATCGAATTATTCTTGTAATTTAGATTCCACAAATTGTAAATTTCACCAAACATTATTTCCTGTTTTTTTGCCTGAATGCCTTGAAAGACAAGTTTGTTTTAAGCGTTTTGGCGACATTGATCACCAAACGATTTGTCGAGTACTTACAATTTTTTTTTTTGTAATAATACCAATAACATTGTAAATTTAAAAGAAATTTGAGTTAAATTTACAATTTTTTGTTGATTTTATTAAAAAAAATTGTATATTTTACTAGAATTTTTGTATATCAATTTATAACAAAATTGTGAAGTGTAAGTGTTTTTTTAGTCCAGATCCAGTCCACTTGCTGTAATATATCTGTTTTGAGATTAATAAATCGAAAATTTGAAAAGGAAAAAGTACCACATTGAACTATTTTTAAACCGTTTTTAATATGTGCTCACTATAATATGCATACACTTCTTTATATATATAAATATATTTAATTTTAGTATTATATAATCTTAGTTAGAAATTATAAATTATTAGAAGTAATGACAAAGTAAATTTCGTTAATGTTTTATATTTAATTAAAAGAATGAAAAGAAAAATCTAAAAAGTAGCACATGAAATTTTATCACTATAAAAGAATTTAATGATATATTATATAAAATGAAAAAAAGGAGGAAAATATATAAATTGTAAAATTTTGTTTTATATAAAAATTATATAATTAAAGAAAATGAAAAACAATAAAAAAAACAAAAAATTATAAACAAGAAAATAATACTAAGAAGAAAACTTTTTTTTTCTCTAATTAAATTTCCTTTTAAATTAACGAATGACGTTGGTAAGTAATATTTTTTTGCTGTTATTTTTAATTAAATTTCTTTTGATAGATAAGCTAATGAATGACTCGTGATTCTTTGAATAAGAACCTTATTATTTTATTTTTTGTTCAGATTTTCATTAGAATGTAATTTTCTTAATTGTGATTGCAGTGCTTACAGTGTCTCAATATATAAACTTAATAAGAAATAAAAAAACGGAAGAATTGTTAGTTTCAATGAATTATCTCACTGAAAATAGTTTTAAAGTTAAATGAGTGATAGTGAGATGGTTTGGAATTAATGGTTGTGTTATTATTGAAGTTATTTTGTTTACTAATTGTCACTTTCTGAGCCGTTAAATTCAAATATTTTAAATTTTTAACTATTGCTAAGGGATAGATTACTTGAAGAAGGGAATCAATAAATTCGTTTTCAAAAGAGTGATGTTTTTTTTACACTTCAGTTCAGTGATAAACTTATTGGTTTTAAATTAATACACAGAATTGAGATGTACGGGGTTAAAATTACAATGATATAACATTTTAGTGACAGCGTTGAGATAATGCATAAGCAACAAACAATTTCAAATACAATATTACAAATTTTAAAAATCATGGAAGTTGATAGATGAAATTTAAAATTCATCTTAACGCATGGAGAGATTAATTTTTGTTCATTTGCAATTTTTTTAAATTTTTGATCTACGGGCGTGACCAGCCCGCTATTATCATAGCAATGTCTTGTCTTGACATATCAATTCAATTAGCAAAGGTGATATATTTAGTGTGAAGGCAGATGAACTATTCAGTCAACGGTCAAGCACCGTCAACCTTCGTTATGGAATCTTCATTTATGATAGCCCGCGATTTTAGTTATATTTCTGCTATTAAAAATTGTTAATTAATTTAATTATATTATGTGATATAGGATTTGTTTGGTTATCTATTCGTTAAAGAAAAACAAACAAAGTTTGCGTTCATCAACCCATCAGTCATTTTAACAAAACAAAATATGCTGTCACTTCGGTATGGTATATGGTAAGGTCTCTAATTTTCTGTTTATATTGCATTTACCAAGATTTGTGATAATTAATTTCTCTGGCTTTTAAAACGCAAAGTAAAAGCAAACTCTAGCCTATTTGGCAAGTTTTGTGTGTATTAAGACCCAAAAACAATAAAAACTGGCCATAAATGTTGTTTGTAGACTTGATAAAGCTGCGTACGAGGTAGAGATATCGGTAAATTACTTCGGTTTTGAAAAAAACAAAGTATTGAATTCATGAGCCAAAAATGAAATTCTTACCCCCACTTTTTTGGCATTTCTCAACGTTTTAGGACCTACTGATTCTAAAATAGAACAAAAAAAATGTATGTCTGTCTGCCGGCCGGCCGTCACAACCGGCGCAATCTAGAAAACCGCTGGACGGATTTTAAAAATAGGTATACTCAATGGGAAGAGCCGAAAGGACGACGTGTTTGATAACTGTACCGGATGATATAAAAAAAATCGTCAAGTGTGTCAAAACAAGGAAATTTGCATATTTTTTGCTTAAAAAACGTTCACTTTAAGTGATTATGAGTAGGAACATTGAATTTGGAGAAATCTTGATAGTCGGGATTGGTATGTGAGACCAAAATCAATGGTTTTTATATATTTTTAATCCTTTTTAATTCATATTATTTTACGCCTATACTCACCTTTTTCAATCAAGCATATCTAAAAAACAGCCTCCTTTTAATGGGATTAACGGTTTTTTTGGATGGCGTTTTGGTGTTTTTTTAAACGGATTAACTTTCACAGGTAATTAAATAAAAACAAGCTTCAATTTTATTTAAAAAAAATAAAAAGAGTGGGTATAGATGCTAGCGCCATCTTTTAATTTTGTTTTCTTATTCTTATTTTCTTTTCTTATCTAACACCGTTAAATAGGATTAACAAATTAACAATGCACAATTTCAAAAATTTCTTTTTAACACCTATTCAACGACATGTCATCTATGAAAGCAGTTTTTCTACAGTAGTTCGTCAAAAGGAATTCTACATGACAAACTTCCAAAAATTCAACGGCACCCAGTGAAGGCCCCTGGTGGAAAAAAAATTGTACGAGAAGTCGTATTTTTCATTTATCAAAGGTTATCTGGGCTATTATTTTGATAACGTACATTTTTTTGTTGATTTTTAAATTTTTGATTTTTAAAAAATCTGAAATTTTGATATATTGTTGGTATTGACGCAAGGAAAAAAGTAATTTCTGCTTTTATTTTTTGAGTACTCTGAATCGGAATTATGCGCGGTTGAATTTTGATTATGATTTTTCCGCTTATGATTTTTGAGACCGTACAAGTTACAGCACAATTTGAAAGGCATTTCTATTATGTATTATTTTTTCTAAACGTTATGTCTTCTATATATTTTTGAATATACTTGCTATAAGGCAATCACATCAATATATATATACCTTTTAAATAGTTTTGACACAGGTAGAATCAGGTAAAATTAGGTACGTACAATTTAATATATTTTGATTGAATGCAAGCATAATTTGTTCCAAAAACCGTTTGTGGGCGTCATAAGAAATTTTAAATGTTAAAATTATGAGTCTCTAATGAGATTTTAATTAGTAAAAAGGGGCTGAATAGACATTTTTTAAAATGAATAAACATTTTACAGACCCTTTTAATAATTTAAATTCCTTTATTTTACCACTTAACTTAAATTATTTTTTACTAAGTTTTTAACCATTTAACCGCACAGAAAATGGTTCAAATTTATTGCAGGTGTTAAAATATGAAATTTTTAATTTATTAGATCCACATTTAGTACAGGATTATTAACTTAATAAAAAAACACATATGAATTTTTCATATACCAAACTTTAAAAAATCGTAAGAAAAAATCCATATTGAATTGCTGACTTTTTATTTCTCAATTTCATAGCTGCATATGTTTACTTTAAAATTTGTGAAAAACAAAAAAAAGGGACTTTTTGAGATATGAGCTTTGAAGTAAACCAAGGTTTTACGCGCCGCCTAGCGGGAAAGAGAAAAGTTATTAATATTAAACTTACTTATTTCAATTATTCAATTATTTTCCTTTTTACTTGCAAAAATATACGTAAGTCGGATGAAATTTGTGGCACCTATTTACAAAACATTGCCACCATTACCAAAACTGCGTGAAAAAGCCTCAAAATTCAACCGCGCATAACTTCGATTCAGAGTACTCAAAAAATAAAAACAGAAATTACTTTTTTCCTTTCGTCAATGCCAACAATATATCAAAATTTCAGATTTTTAAAAAATAGTTGTTTTTTTTTCGATGTAGGAACGTTTTCAAAATTGCCCATCTATAAACCAAATTAAAAAGGGTAGAGTCAAAATGTCGCAAAATTTTGCTGAACTTGACTGAAATTGCTCATATTTTCTTTTTTTATAATATTTTAAAAAGTTCATTTAATAATAAAATATTTGTTATTTAACATAAAAAAAAATCTATTAGTTTATAACACCATTTTTATAATTTTCCTTCAGAACAAAAAAAAGCTGATTCCCGACAGTCATATGCACAACGAATTTTATCTTTAAAACAAAAAATAACGCATGTCCTAAACTTTCACAAGTAGTTAGATATAAAATAAGCTTCAATTTAGTTTTTAAAAAAAAGAGGCTGCGCTATCATTCCTTATGTTACACCGTTTTTTCTTATGTTACACCGTTAAAAGTTATTTCAAAAAACTAAAAGTGTACATTTTTAAAAACTTTGATCAAATACCTAATCAACTACATATCATTTATGAAAATCGATTGAGTAGTTTTTCTACAATCGCTCGTCAAAATGCACTCAAATAAAAAAATAATAAAAAATTGAGGGGCATCCTGTGAAGACCCCTGATAGAAAAAAAAATTCTAAGAGAACTTGTATTTTTTATTTATGAAAGACTATCTATAAACAACAAATAATCAAAATTAAAAGGGGTCAAGTCAAAATTTCCCAAAAATTTAATGAGCTTGTCTGAAATTGCTCTAAATATACAGGGTGAGTTTTTTAAAAAATGCCAGGCTTTTATCTCGAGAACCATGCTAGATGGGACAAAATAACCCAAGGTGATATTTGTTAAGCGTCGAAGGGGACGTCCAATGGTAATATTGAATGACCTTGAAACTCATAAGTATTGGAGATATATGCCAAAATAGGTTTTTTTTAAATTAGAACCTATACATTTAATATTTTTTTTTAATTAAGTAAATCAAGCTACACACTTTTTGCATACAAACTTTTTTTGTAAAGTGTACGATTTTGTAGATATGATGAAAATTGATTTGCACTAAAGCAAACGTGTCTTCGCTAAGTTCTTCAGAACAAAAATAAAATTTCATTAAATCAAAAAAAAACAACGAAAATCAATTTCACGCAGTAGGCCACGATGCAATAATATTTAAATTAATGAATGATTTTCTTTGTTTTTTTTTAATTTATCGAAATTTTATTTTTTTCTGAAGAACTTAGCGAAGACACGTTTGCTTTAGTGCAAATCAATTTTCATCATATCTACAAAATCGTACACTTTACAAAAAAAGTTTGTATGCAAAAAGTGTGCAGTTTGATTTACTTAATTAAAAAAAAATATTAAATGTATAGGTTCTAATTTAAAAAAAACCTATTTTGGCATATATCTCCAATACTTATGAGTTTCAAGGTCATTCAATATTACCATTGGACGTCCCCCTCGACGTTTAACAAATATCACCTTGGGTTATTTTGTCCCATCTAGCATGGTTCTCGAGATAAAAGCCTGGCATTTTTTAAAAAACTCACCCTGTATATAGTTTTAGAATTTTGAAAAAATTTTCAATATTTGATTTTGTAAGAGTTTTTGGAATTTCGAAAAATTTTAAATTTTGGATTTTATTATAATTTTTGGAATTTTGAAAAAAGTTTCAATATTGTTATAATTTTTGCAATATTTTCAGAATTTTGAAAAATTTGAATTTTTAAAGATTTTGGAATATTATTAGAATTATGGAAAAAGTTTAAATATTTGATTTTATTCTTATTTTTGGAATTCTGAAAAAAAGCTTTATTTTATTTAATTTTCACAATATTATTGGAATTTTGAAAGAAATATAAATTTGTGATTTTGTAATATTTTCTCGAAACGCTAAATGGAGAGGTTTTTCAGTAGTTTGCTGATTGTATCATCTTTTCACTAAATTATGTTAATTTATGATCTGTTATGATTTTCCGGCAACATATTGATGTTTCGTGTTAGTTTTGTAATAAATTTCTAAACAGAGATAAAAAATACTTGTACTTTAACAAAGAGTTACGTTTGATATACATCGCTGCCCAAAACTAAAAACAATGTCCTAATGTCTTCACGCCTCCTCCTTCACGAATAGAGCGACATAAAAATGTCCCTATTCAAATAAACCACGAGGAATTGTGTGAGGTTGAATCAGTTAGACTCCTTGGAGTGGATATTCAAAATACTTTGAAATGGAATAAACATGTGTTCAACCTCGCTAAATCTGCAATGCAAAAATTAGGATTCTTGAGTCGATGTAAAAAGTATTTCAATCCCGAGCAAATTTTGCTAATCTTCAAGTCCTTTATTCGTCCATGTATGGAGTACTGCTGTCATGTTTGGGGAGGTGCTTGTCAGTAAACAATAAAATGTCTAGACTCTGTACAGAGAAAAGCAATACGGTTGATTGGTAATACAGAACTAACGGACCAGCTTGATTCACTCCAGCACAGAAGAAATGTGGCTGAATTGTCAATCTACTATAAATATAACTTTAGCGAATTCTCCTCTAAGGAAATTCAAAATATCCTTCCATCGTGTGCGCAGTATAATCGACAAACAAGAGCTGCCGAGTTATCCCATCCATTTGTTGTACAAATACCTCGTTGTAGAAGTGTGTCCTTTCAGAACGACTATTTTAATAGAGTGGCCAAATTGTGGAACTCAATGCCTCCCTCTGTATTTCCCGATGAATTTTCCCCTCAGGCATTTAAAGAAAATGTCCATAATCATTTAAAACAATTAGTATAGTTATCGCTATATCCCCATTCCTTCCATTTTCCTCATCTCCTTCCTTTATAGTTGACATGGTATCTTCGGATATTCAGAGAGTCTAAATAATGAATATTTCATATTTAGTGTGCTAAACATGTGCAACTAATTAATAAAAAAAAAAAATGCCGAAAACTATATCAAAATCCTTAACCAAAACCGAAGTCTTGATATTTTTCCACTAAACTCTGGATATGAAAAAATACAAGCTATACAATTTAGATTAACTATTATAATATTTCCCATCCTACTAATTATAATACGAAATATGTATCTATTTCTCCTAATTTAAAATATTTTTTAATCCAATCAATTCCAATATAAAATCTGTTCAACAATAAAAGAATTATTGTTTTATACATTGTTTTTTTTTTTCTAATTCTTTCCCGTATATTATTTTATTACAAAAATTCAATTTCCATTTTTTCTTCAAAATATTTAGCAATCCCTATATTTGTTTATTTTAACAAGCAAATATTGATTCATTTCATAAATCAATAATAAATTGTACATAAAATTGTAAACTAATAATCCGTCAGACATGTTGTCCTTCGTAATGATATTATAAGGAAATAAAAAATAAACAAATATAAAATGCAGGTGAAGCCCTTTAACCCAACCACCCTCATTAATAATAAAACGAATTGTATCCCCTAATTTAAACCGTGTTTCAATTAAATTAAAGACAAGAACCATAAAATAAATTAAATATTTAAGGGGATTATGAATTATCAATACAGTTAAAATAATTCAGTTAGCAACCCTCTTGGTTTTATGTTAAATGCATCAATAAATTTTATAGGATTTAGAGATTTCGAAGCAAAAGTGTTGTTTTTTAATGGTAAAAATAACAGGTGTTTATGGAATGTAAAATTGTTGATATTGTAACGATTAAGTGTAAGAGTTGTTATATTCACGGTAAAAATAATAACAAAATATTTCTTTCAACAATCAAAACAGATCAAACCGTAAAAACTGGTGTGACCATTGAGATCTACAAGAGAGTGCTACAGAAAAATGTAGCTACAGAACAGAGAATGAGTGCTACAGAAAAACACACAAGGTGAGAGTCTGCGGATCTGGAATCTGGATCCACCTGTCTTAAGTTACATCTTTTAAGAAAAACTTGAATTAGATTATTAAAATCTGTTCTATATATGTATATGTATATATATATATATATATATATATATATATATATATATATATATATATATATATATATATATATATATATATATATATATATATATGTATATATATACATATATAGAACATACATATACATATATATACATATATATATATATATATATATATATATATATATATATATATATATATATATATATATATATATATATATATATATATATATATATATATATATAAGCAGTTTTTTTTATATATGTACCACTTTTGTGCGGGGGGTCAACGGATCTTTATGAAAATTAAGTTTGTTGTTTGGGTACATAAAAGAAGGTTCTCCTGAAAATTTCAGATCTCTAAGTGCCTTTGGGCCAAAAATAAAGCCAATTTAAGGTCTAAAAATAGACGTTTTACGTATTTTTACGTATTTTTTAAATCGTCGTAGCTCAGTGCCACGAACATATTTTTTTATCTGGGGGGTCGCATTCTTTAGGTCATAATATGTTCTTTTCATGAAAACAATTGATAAGCTCCATATCCATACTTCCGGTTACGGGGTTGCATTGAAATAGACCATGTTGCAGAGAAAAATCGAAAAATTGTCGTTTTTAAATGAACGTTGGAGACGACTGAATTGACGTATTGACCTCCGCAATCTTATGTAAAAAGATTTTATTACCTTTAAAATGTTGGGCTCAGATTTAAGATCGGTGGAAAAACGACGGAGATACAGCCGTTGAAAGATGGTTTAATTTCGAAAAATAGCGTTTTTGCTAGATTTTGATAGGCCGTAACTTCGTTCTAATAAAATAAATCTCTTTGAAATTTTTTGTGAAAATAGTCAAATATATATTGTTCAAAGCCCTGTAAATTAGGTTCTTGGTTCTTGCCTCTATAGCCAAGAACGAGGCTCTAGAAATCAGATATTTTTGCCTTTACATAGGCAAAATGCCCGGCAATTTATTCTCCTTTTTTGCACAATAGCTTTTTAATTAACAATGATCATTCGAATTTTTGAAACATTTGTATGGAAAAAACTTAAAACTATAATATTTAACGTATTTAACACTAAAAATGAAGCTAAGTAATATTTTTTTATTATTATTATTCGATAGAAAATTTCATTAACCCATTAACGATTAAACTTTGAATGTCATTTTTTCCCAGGTTATCGACCTTAGAAAAAGTTTGTAGATACCTATTTCGACGCAAAATTTTATGTTTTTTTAGAATCCAAGCTCAAAAATACAATTGGAAGCGTAAAAAAAGTTGTAATTCGTTTTGTAACTATTGATTTTATTATTTCATTATTCATTTAATTTCAATTTCATTTACTCGAATCATTAATTGACGTTTGTTGATAAAGACGATATTTTCCAAAAGCCCGATCTTTCAATTAAGAATGTACGATTAACTGTGGGTCTTCACGTAACATCTACAATCGAGTTATACAAGAAATCACACGTGAAGACTACTTCTATCAATGCCTTTACATTTGCATGATATTTTTTACTACAAGAATTGTTGCAAAAAATATCAATATGATTTCATGATAATTTAAAAAAAATGGCGATTTGATTTTGTTTATCTTCAAACATTTAAAATTAAAAATCTAGCAATAAATGAATAAATCTAGCAATATCCATCTTTTTACAACACATAGCAATAACAATAATTTCATTAAAAATAGTGTGGAAATATAAAAAATATTATAACAATTTTGTCACATTTTTAATAGCTTCTATAAAACTTTTAAAAATTGCAATTACAACGATCTATTGGAAGCACTTTATTGAAGCTATAACTTGTGAAAACCAGAAATTGTATTCAGTTTGCATAGCTGCTTACAAAGGACCATACCGAAGTTATTGCCGAAGTCTTATACAAATCATAACTTCATTTAAAGCGGGAAAATTTCTCCAAATGGCTGTAGTGGTTAATATATTTAAATCTAAATAATTAATCACCACAAACTCATGACATGAACCATCTGCTACTTAATCAGATTCACGCCACCCATACGATAAATTAATTAATTAATTTATTTAATCAATTCGAAATCGAAAATCCGATTTAGTTCAATGGAACTTTTTCCATCATTTATGGTTTGGCGGTAAAGTAACAAAAATAAAGAAAATGATCTATCACTTCTTTTCCGAGCTTTGCAAAAAGCAAAACATAAATTGAATTTATTTGAGTGAGCTTATAAGTTAATAAAAAAATTAAGTAAAACCTATAAATAATTGTTAGTAAAGTCATATAAATAATTGTTAATAAATTGAGTTATAAAATCGTGACTGTGGTGTGTTTTATTAACAACAACTGAGAATTGCCACAGCACCACCATCTACCTCCAGAAATTACATTGGTGACCACGGCGGCGGTGTTTACCGCAAAATATTAAACGTTTTGTTCATTGGAAAACCTGGTACAAATGGTATCAGGTTAAAAGGTACGTAATCCAATTAACATAATTACAATACGACTATATAAACAACAAAGTAACGCCATTTGTTTTTTATGTTTGGATTTTTATGTTTGGAGAATACGCTTAACGAGGTACAAGAGAAGAGAAAGACAGCCACGTGAAATTGTCTCAACAATAATTAAAGCTGGCAGTATTGAAGTTTTGTTCGAAAACTCGTTATAAAATAAAAACATCTTAACATCAAAAAACTAATATTTAAAACAAATATATTACACTACGAAATATTTATGAAATTATAAAAAAACGCAGCAGAAACAAAATTATCTTCAACATTGAAATTTTGGACATCAATATTTTCATCGTTGGACCAACTAACCTTGAAATACAGATAACAATATTTTTTTTCTCATTATAATTAATATTTTTTTTCATTACAATTTTAACGTAAATAAAACGAAATTTTATTTTTTTATTGAATTGAATTGGAATAAATTTCATTGATTAAATTACTTTGATTACATTAAGGTGTTGGGATTTTGAATATAAGATTTTTTTTATATTTCAATTCGTTATATTTTATTTGGAAAAATTGATTCAAATTTTATTCATATTGGTTTTTTAAAATCAAAGGTTTAAACATTCATTATATATTATTCATTATTATTATTACATTATTAATTATTATTATTACATTCATTATATATTTAACTATATTCTCCAACTATTACTATTGTACATATATATAACAAGCTTACTCAATTTTGATCTTACGGGTTTAAAAAGAAAATTTCTTGTACTCGCGACTCCCGTTTACTTTTCTATTACGCGTTTACTTATTTTTCTTTACCTTACCGTCAATCAAATGGCGGACGACGAAAAAATGAGTCCAGCTCAAGATATGAAAAGAGACGACTCTTTAGAGCTTGGCTCTGCCTCTAATATGAAACTGCAGCCGTTGTGGGAACGACGACCACAAATTTGGTTCCAAGTCGCAGAACAAACTTTTGAGATGCAGGGTATCAAAAGGGATACCCAAAAGTATCTGCACGTGCTTCACGCACTTAACCCTGAAATTTGCGAACTGGTTTCAGATGTGATTGCTCAACTGCCTGAAACCAACAAGTACGAGCATCTTAAACAAAAATTGTTGGATCGGCTTGCACCATCGGATGAGCGACGCTTAGAAATGCTCTTAACAGCACAAGATTTTGGTGATCAAACACCATCCGAAAAGCTACGGCATATTAAACAGCTAGCTGGTACTAATTTTAGTGAAAAATTAGTACGATCGCTCTGGGTTCGCCATTTACCAGAGGTAATAAGAATACCACTAGCTGCCATACCCGATTCAACAACAATCGACACCATGGCGATGATGGGGGATAAGATGTATGAAGCGATGGCAGTTGGCAATAGTCGAACGCAAATAAATCAGGTTCGTCAGCATCGCTCAGTCAAACGTGACATCGTAGAAGATCGACTAGAAAAACTAGAACGACAGTTCAACCAACTAACTCAGCGATCAAGATCTAGTTCAAGAAATCGGAACTATTTCACCAATTCAAACTATCGTGGCAGATCATCATCTCCATACCGACTACGGTCGAGATCGCAAAGTAGACCGAGGAACAAGAATGGTATATGTTACTACCATCAAACATTTGGAACTGCAGCACGCAAATGCAGATCTCCGTGCACATTTGGTCAGAGTGCATCCAAGAGCGCAATGGAGATAGACCAATCCCTAAATACAAAAAACGGTTAAAGCTCGAGGTCGAGACGGCTGTGGTCGATACCAAGTATTCCAGTCGTCTATTCTTATATGACAACACCAATAAACAAACCTTTCTTATAGACACGGGGGCAGACCTTTCGGTGCTCCCAGTCAATCTTTATAAATCAGTAACATTCAGTTCAAAATCTCCGGATCTAATATTATCAGCTGCCAACGGCACGATAATCAATACCTACGGAACAAAGCTCCTACAGGTAGATTTCGGCCTAAAACGAACATTCACACACGCTTTCGTGCTAGCGCAAGTGAATCGTCCAATCATTGGCGCTGATTTTCTCAGCAAATTTGGCCTTTTAGTCGATCTGAAACGAAAACGGCTGATTGATTCAGCTACCCAGCTGTCAATCAATGCCACAATGGTTAGTGTTGATACGCCAACACCCATCCATTATACGATCGACAACGATTACGGCCTGCTACTAAAGAAGTATCCTTCCCTAACAGCAGAGCCGAACTACAATTTACCGGTCAAGCATAACGTGGTCCATCACATTGTTACCACTGGGCACTTGCCTGTATCAAGACTACGCAGACTAGATCCTATCCGCCAAAAAGCTGCGTTCACTGAATTTCAACACATGGTTGAACTTGGAATTTGTCGCATTTCATCTTCCTCTGTATCTTGTCCGCTTCACATGGTTCGAAAGAAAGATCTCGACTGGAGACCATGTGGAGATTATCGCAGGTTAAACGCGGTCACGATTCCTGATCGCTATCCGATACCGCACATACAAAATTTTTCGATGAATTTGTATGGTTGCAAAATTTTTTCCAAAATTGACCTTGTTAGAGCCTATCATCTCATTCCTGTCGCGAATGAAGATATACACAAAACGGCTATCACAACTCCATTTGGCCTCTTCGAATTCACTCGAATGCCATTCGGTTTACGCAATGCCGCACAAACGTTTCAGCGTTTCATAAACGAAATCGTTCGAGATTTAGACTTCGTATTCGTCTACATCGACGATATATTAGTGGCATCAATAAATGAGGAACAACACAAACTCCATTTGGAACAACTCTTCCAGAAACTTGGCGAGTTTGGCGTTCACATAAAGAGTTCGAAATGCGTTTTTGGCGTAAACACTCTCGAATTCCTCAGCCACACGATAACACCTAATGGTATTCTGCCTTCTCAAGAACGAATTAATGCCATTACGGAATTCCCAGCACCAACATCAATCAAACGTATTCAGCAATTCGTCGGTATGATAAATTATTATCATAGATTCATACCGAAACTAGCTGAAACACTTGCCCCAATTCATACACACTTGGCCGCTTTACTAAAGAAGCCCAAGACTCCGAAAAATTTTACTTGGCCAAACGAATGTCAACTAGCATTCACCAAGTTAAAAACTGAATTGGGCAATATCACGTTATTAGTTCATCCACGTAACGATTCTGCATACAGTATCACTACGGATGCATCGAACATTGCTGTCGGAGCAGTGTTACAACAGCGTAATAATGATTATTGGGAACCACTGGGATTTTTCTCAAAGAAACTTTCAGACGCTGAAACTAAATACTCTGCATTCGATCGAGAGCTACTCGCAATTCACCTAGCTATAAAACACTTCAGGTATTTTGTTGAAGGTCGCGAGTTCACAATTTACACCGACCATAAGCCTCTCACTCGTGCAATACAATCTAAAACGGAACGAAATCCAAGGCAATCTCGCCATTTAGATTTTATTAGTCAATTTACTACCGATATCCAGCATGTGCAAGGTAAAGACAACACAGTCGCGGATGCATTATCTCGTGCATCCAACAACGAAACCGCATCAGTTGAGACTCACTTCAACTACGATGCTATCATCACTGCACAAAAAGCAGACTTAGAACTTCAGAATTTACTTTCTGGTTCCGTATGTCACGCTAGTTCATCAATGAAACTAGAGCTTTTTAAACTTCCAGGATTCGAAATAGTCTGCGAAACATCAACGGGTAACAATCGCCCATACATCGCAGAACCATTACGCAAAACTGTCTTTAACACTTTACACAACTTGTCACATCCTGGTGTCAACGGTACTCGTAAATTGATTACAGCTAGATATTTTTGGCCCAGTATTAATAAAGATATTAATCATTGGACAAAATCTTGTTTATCTTGTCAACGCTCTAAGGTCCAACGGCATACAAAAAGTCCAACTGGACAATTCGAAATTCCACAATCTCGATTCGAACACATCAATATAGATATCGTAGGACCTCTTCCTCCTTCTAATGGATGTTCTTATATTTTAACTTGCTTTGATCGATTCACTCGATGGCCCGAAGCTTTCACTATGCCTGACATGTCCGCTGCTACCATAGCCACGACATTTGTTAATAATTACGTATCACGATTCGGTGTTCCACTGCACATCACAACTGATCAGGGAACACAATTCGAGTCAAAACTTTTCTCCGAGTTAACAAAACTTTTAGGCTCACATCGGATACGTACAACGGCCTACCATCCACAAGCGAACGGAATGGTAGAACGGTTCCATCGACAATTAAAAGCCGCACTTATGGCTAGAGGCAACACCACTCAGTGGAGCTCCGAAATACCAATCATTCTTTTAGGTATTCGAGCTACAGTGAAAGAAGATCTGAAGTGCTCACCCGCAGAACTTGTCTACGGACAAACACTGAAACTGCCCGGTGAGTTCTTCGTTGAAAATCCTCTTTCACAGCTGCCTACTCATGATACAGTTATTGATCAACTTCGAGATACAATGCACAACTTAATTCCAACAGCTACACGACAAACCAAACAAAACGACATATTTGTTCCAAAGTCGCTAGAGAACTGCGACTACGTTTTCGTTAGGGTTGATAGAGTACGCACTGGTTTACAAACCCCATATGAAGGTCCTTACAGAATCATACGACGTCTACGAAAACATTTCGTTATCGACATCAAAGGCAAACAACAATCTGTCTCGATCGACAGGTTGAAGCCAGCGTATGGTATCTTGTGTTCAGCTGATCGTTCACCAGCTTCTCGAACACACAAAGCTGTTCATTTCGAACAGACACACTAAACGGGGGCTTTCATCTACGAGCGGGGTACTGTAGTGGTTAATATATTTAAATCTAAATAATTAATCACCACAAACTCATGACATGAACCATCTGCTACTTAATCAGATTCACGCCACCCATACGATAAATTAATTAATTAATTTATTTAATCAATTCGAAATCGAAAATCCGATTTAGTTCAATGGAACTTTTTCCATCATTTATGGTTTGGCGGTAAAGTAACAAAAATAAAGAAAATGATCTATCACTTCTTTTCCGAGCTTTGCAAAAAGCAAAACATAAATTGAATTTATTTGAGTGAGCTTATAAGTTAATAAAAAAATTAAGTAAAACCTATAAATAATTGTTAGTAAAGTCATATAAATAATTGTTAATAAATTGAGTTATAAAATCGTGACTGTGGTGTGTTTTATTAACAACAACTGAGAATTGCCACAGCACCACCATCTACCTCCAGAAATTACATGGCCTTTATCGAAACCGTTTGGAAGCTTTAAAAAAGCTATGAAGGTGGGGAAACTAGTTTCGGTGAGACTATTTAGTGTTTTGAAAGAAGTAAGAATGCTATTTGGGATATGTCACCTCCCTCAGTTATATGTAGCCCTCATACTTCGCCCTCCGGCTCCAAACACACCTCGGGAGAAAACATGCATTTCTCTCCCTTGGTGTATAATCTACTATTTTAAACGAGTTGAATATAAAGTCCAATTCCGCTCCTTCATTTCTGTGAGCGGGTTGCATCTTTTACTCCCTATAAGGAATAAAAAAACCATGACAACTATGATATTTTTCAAAAACTGTGTACCGCAAAATTCTACAAAAAAATGCAATGTTTTGGAAATTTAGTGCTCTTTCAAATGATACCCCACACGCTTGGGTCAAAAAAAGTTTTTTTTACCCTCCTTACACCCATCCCCTAAACACACAGAAATATAATTATTTGAGAGTTCGCTATAATTTTCGTTCAAAATATAGCAAACTTCCGGTCTCTATAAATTTTTTCAATTTTTTCTGTCAATCAGTGTCGATACGTAGGGGTGGGGGGGAATGGTCTGGAATTTGCACATTTTTTAGAATGACTTAAAAACTGTGTATCACAAAATTCTAAAAAATTGCAAGGTTTCTGAAATTTAGTGCTCTTTCAAATAACACCCCAATCGCTTGGGTCAAAAAAGTTTTTTTTCCCCCTTCCCCACCCCAATCCCTTAAAAACACAAAAATATAATTATTTGAGAGTTCGCTATATTTTTCGATCAGAGTTTATCAAACTTCCTGTCTCTGTGAATTTTTTCAAGTTTTTCTGTTAATTAGGCTCGAAATGCAAGGGAGGGGACCAACTTTTTGTGTCACTTTATTGATAATAATTCAAAAACTATGCATTGCAAAATTCTAAAAAAAATGACAATATTTCTAAAATCAAGTGCTCTTTCAAATGACACCCCACATGACCTGGTTTTAAATTATGTTTTTGCCCCTTTTCATTCCCACCCCTTTAATAAATATAGTTATGAGTGGCTGCCACTTTTCTATATTTTTCATTAAAAACCTACTCATTTTTCTATCATTCCAAATATATTTCAAGCTTTTCGATGAAGTAGGGTCGGAGTTATTCGGGGCAATAAAACATCCCGAAAACGTCATTTTTCAAAATTATACAAAAAATGGTGAGGTGTAAAATTCCAAAATATATTTTTAAATAATACTGAAATGAAGCCCTTTCATATGATACCCTACTCGTCTCGCTAAAAAAATGTATGTTTTCAAAGGCTTTACATCGTACCTCCTCAAAACAAACGAACACAACTTTATTTATTTTTTAACCCGCCATCTTGTGTGGATAAGTTAGTTTTATAAGCACCTCAAATTTTAAGCTCATCGGATTAATGGCTCACGAGATAATCGAAATATAGTGAAAAACACGTTGTACTCTCACCAATAGTGTTCCGTATAAAAAACGGAACCCTAAAAACCGAGAAAAAAGGTCTTTTCGCCACTCAATTTGGTGCAAACGTACCTTATTATGTCCCTAATACGCTGTATTTTTTTGGAATCAAAATATTTATTTTTATGTTTGATTTTGATTTTAAGCCAAAATGTGACTTCATTTTCACACGAAAAATTCCCCTGTATAGAAAACAGTTTTTTCCAAAAAAAGAGTAATCGTTATGTTTGTTAAAACCACTGCTTTTAGATGGTGTAAAAAAAATTAATATTACCATGGCAAAAGTTTATATTTTTCAAGGATTTCGACGGTAAATTCTAACAAATAATGAATATTTTTAAACAATCATTGAAAAATAACTCTTTAAAATCAAGTTTTTTCAATTTTTCGCATTTCCTGCTTAATGTTTCCGTGTTTATGCTACGTTAATGTTTATTTTTTTTTTACACCACCTAAAAGTAGACGTTGCAACAAATATAACGATTAATGTTTTTCTTCAAAAGCTGTTTTCTATACAGTTGAATTTTCGTGTGAAAATGAGGTCACATTTTTGGTTTAAAATCCAAATCAAACGTAAAAATAAATATTTTGATTCCAAAAAATTACAGCGTATTAGGGACATAATAAGGTATGTTTTCACCAAATTAGGTGAAAAAAAAAATTTGTTTGTGGGGGATAAAAATTAAAAACGAAAAGCCTTTTTCCCTCGGTTTTTCCTGGCAAATTTTAGGTTATGTGAAAAAATGGTTTATACAAAAGTAATAGACCTTTTTATTACCTACAACGTTTGCTTTTCTACACCTAAAAGCTCATCCCATTTCACCACCACAACTCGGAGCACCTTTAAATTTTGTTTCCCATCATTTGCACAATATTTTCTTATTTATCTAATAGTTTTCATCCTGCTACTAATTTTTTCCTCAAAAAAAGCTAATTAGACTGGTCTACTCCTACTATGATGAACTTTAAAAATTAAAATTTTCGTTCTCTTTAAATGTAAAATCTAATCTAGTTTTTAATATCATAATTATATTGTGGTCGTGCCAAAAATACACCTCGGGAGAGAGCATGTCATCTCCCTTAGTGATATGTAGCTTCTAGGCTTCGCCCTCGGGGTCTAAACACACCTTGAGAGAAAACCGTGCACTTCTCTCCCTTCGAGTATACATAATCTACTAGTTTTAGATGAAAATTGGAATAATAATAATTCGAATTACACAATACTTAACCAAAGCATATTATATGAACAAAGTCATGGTGTTTGCGGAAAGTCGTATGTTTTTTTAATAAAAATGTTTGTGTGATCGTTATTATAAAAAGTGTAACAACAACACATATATACCTTTTAGAGCAAACCTGACTGATATATATTGATTTTGCTTTGAATTTTTGCAATCACGAATTGCAAAATTCACTAAATACGCTCTCACTCCCAGACCTGTTTATCGATTAACCGCAAACTTCAGTACGGTTCATCTTTTCGTCTTACCTTTCTGTTTATATGCCATTCAACAAGACAACAGCGGTTGTCACATGGTAAACACTATTTCTGGAGTTTATAAACATAGGTTAACCTCTTGCCTATTTCGAAAGTTTTTAACAATAATTTTACTAATAATTATTTTAATTATTAATTTGGTAATTATAGAATTCATTCCAACATCCTTATTTTATTAATAACTGTTTTAGTAAAAACTCACAAAATAAAACAAAATTTATTTAATTAAAACCCAAAATATTGTATTTTTGGATTGTCACAGTATTCACGATATTATCTTACTTGATTTTTGGCTTGAAGACTTATTTTCAAAGATTCATAACTTCGGTTTTGGTAAAGATAGACGCTTTTTGTCTGTTTTATTTTAAAGTATGAAGATGGAATTTAAAAAAAACTGTTATTTATAAAAATTATTAGCAAATTCCTATTGTTATAAACAAATAAAATGTTAAAATAAATTTTTAGTCGTTATCTAACAAAAATAAATAATGTTTAGTATGACCATCGTATTCTACGTTCAATTTTCAATAAGAAGGGTATATTTAATTAATGTAGAAATGAGTTTCACTGTTACAAATAAGCTAATTTTTCTAGCGCCGGACGACAAAAGTTTAAAAATGTTTTATCGTCTCGCGCTCGATAAATTAGTTTTTCTATGCCAAAAAATCAATTCAGTAGTGAAATAGAAAAACAAATTATAGTTGCTATGGTTTTTCATATAATTTTACAAAGTATTTTAAACAACGTAACCATGAAAAAATAGAATATGAATTTTGAATGTTTTGTTGTCGATTTCTAATTTTATAATTTAGAGTAAATATCGATTATATGTATTATGTCATAGAAAAAATTGCATTTCCTACGCGAGATAAAAACGTTTTTCGTTCGTAAACATGTCTCACTCGCTAGCGCGTCTCGTGAACAAATGATTGCTCACGAAAAAAACGTTTTCATCTCTTGTAGGAAAATATACTATTATTTCTAACAGTAAAACTCATTTCTCCATTAATTAAATATTCGTTTCTTATTGAAAATTGAACGTAAAAAACTATGGTCATACTAAACATTATTTATTTTTGTTTGATAATAACTAAAAATTTATTTTAACATTTTATTTGTTTATAACAATTGGAATTTGCTAATAATTTTTATAAATAACAGTTTTTTTTAAATTCCATCTTCATACTTTAAAATAAAACAGACAAAAAGTGTCTATCTTTACCAAAACTGAAGTTATGAATCTTTGAAAATAAGTCTTCAAGCCAATAATCACAAAATTCTCGAAATTTAGATCCACTCTATTACCACTAAAAAAAACAAAACAGAAGAAATCCTCAAACAAGTTGTATAGAGCCATTTCTTGTCACCGCAACAGCATTTGTTCTAGCATCCGGACTGACGCCCTTTCGATAAAATTTCATACGCAGATAGCCAATGACAAAATAAAAATACTATTTCTTTCGAAAAATGAAATTTCGCTTTGGGGATGACACAGGGTGGCGGCAAAGTTTACGGGTTGGCGAAACATTAGTATCTTTGGCTACCGATTGCTAACGATTGACTAAACCTAAGAAAGGTAATTGATAGACCTTGATAGACCTAGAATAGTAGTTATATTAATTTTAGTAATTTTTTAAAACTGTCTTAAACTTAAATAATATTTTCAAAGATGGCGCTGATAAGGGTACTCTCAGTTCTATCACATTTTTTTCCAGAAAAAAATTTTTTAATTAATTCTTAATCTAAATCGAAAGTTTCTCAATGGCATAATTTCTCGTTTTGAAAATAAAATTCTTACAAAATTTTAGTTTCCGTTTTTCAATTTTTTTTTTTTAAACAATGTAGTCTATTTAACTAAAAGCACCTGAATTCTTGTTTTATAAAAATGTATTGACCATTTAATTATTTTAAGGATACAAGTTAAGTATTTGAGGGTGTGGATGCTTTTTTTACATAATTTACCTTTTCTCCCATTTCTACCTGACGGAAATTAATTTTAAATGCATGAACTAATGGAGTACTATAATTTAATTACCTATTGATGATAGCATCTGCCATAAAATGAGAGCACAGTAATGAAAAGAATAGTCTTTAGAGATATTTTGTTCGTACAGCATCATTACTAAATTCGTTTGTCAATCTTGTTAAATAAATATTATGCTGTGTTAGCAAAGAAGTTTTAAAGCGTATTTTAGTTAAAATAATTTTCTTTTTAAAAACATGAGTAAATATTATTGTATAAAACCATTTGGTATCGGCGAGTGTTCAAAAACTTTACGAAATCTTACACCTGAAATTCAGAATAAATTACATTCGATAAATTATGTGTTTGATATTCATATGCGAATGCGAATTTTTTCGTCTGGTAGAATTCGTCTCCTAATGATCAGTTCCACTGGACGTATTGAAGCTGAAAATGCAGGTAATGCAGAATCAAGTTCGAGTGATGAAATCTTGGAAGTATCCAGCAACAGCATATCAGCGGACCATGCGTTTTACGAGATATTATTTCATCACCAACGATAGTTAATATGAATCGTGATGAGCTAATTAATCACATAAATGAACATATTGTGCCATTTGTATCTAATCAAATTTCTCCTATTAATCGAAAGCGGTTATGTCGCAGTTTTGAGTATTGAAATAAAATCGGAGCAACTGGGTAGAAACATACAAAATATTTTAATTGGTGAGACTCTTGATTTTTCTGATGAAATGAAAGTGCAATTAAAATCAAATTTGAAAGTGGGAGAGTGCTTAGTACTTGGCGATTTTTCCGAAAATCTTTCTCTTTCATTCAAAATCTCTTTTTTCATTCAAAACTCTGTGCAGAGCTCACCCATTTTTAATATATTATGATTCACCTCCTTGTCAAGGTATCAAGGTATCACTTAAGTTTTGTCATTATCTCTGATATAAATGAACATAATAGTGTGGCAGTGTATCAATTCACATCAAAAATGATTGATTTTATAATCAACAATGAATTTTGTATATACCAGTAAAAATTATTATACAGCAATAAAATCACGGCTAGAAGCAAGACGCAGATAGGCTGTAGCTATAAAAGGTACACAATCATAATCAAATTTCTGTAAACAAGAATTCAGTTGGTATTAGTTAAATAGACTCCATTGTTTCAAAAAAAAATTTGAAAAACGGAAACTAAAATTTTGTAAGAATTTTATTTTCAAAACGAGAAATCATGCAATTGAGAAACTTTCGATTTAGATTAAGAACTAATGAAACATTTTTCTTCTGAAAACAAAATGTGGTAAAAAAGAAGGTACTCTCAACAGCGCCATCTTTAAAAATATTATTTAAGCTTAAGGGAGTTTTAAAAAAATTACTAAAAAATTTTAAATAATCTTTTTATAAGGTCCATCAACTACCTTTCTAATAAGCTATAAATGACTTAAATCGGTTTAGTAAATCGTTAGCCAAAGAAATTAATGTTTCGCCAACCCGTAAAACTTTGCCACCACCCTGTGTCATCCCCAGAGCGAAATTTCATTTTTCGAAAGGAATAGTATTTTTTTGTCATTGGTAATCTGTGTAAGAAATTTCATCGAAACCAGAGGGGGTCGGGAACATCGATGTTGTGGTGACGTGGAATTGCTCTATATCGTTTTGTTTATATAGAAACCTTAACAAAAATTTCAGCTGAATCAAAAATGTCTTAGTCACATTTTGTCCTAATCTGTTCGGTGTGTAAAATAATGATCCATATATGGCATTTTTTGTCGTCCCGCGTTCGAAAAATTTATTTGTTTCCAACAGCAAATATCATGGACAAACAGTAAAAGTATGGACAAAATTACTACTTATTTAACAATTTTTTTAAAGTGCATAGTTTGAGCATAGGGGGCACCCCAACATGCATGAAAAACGAAAACTTGCCAATCCGATGTAACTTTGTAATTAAATTGCTCAAGAACGGCTAAACCGATTTCATCAAACTTTTTTTTGTTTGATAGATGATTAGTTAGTCTATAGTCGGCGCTAAGGTTGAAGAAACAATTGGAAGTTACTTAATTTTTATCCTGCAAATAGTTCGATCCTTACTGTAAACTATTTCAAATTTACAAAGAGGCGTTAATTCGTGTTCTTGAGATATTTAATTTTAAAGATTTTTGGTCCGACTAAAACTCGAATTACTTCGGTCTGAAAGACCTAAGTATTACATTTTCGAGCCAAAATTGAAATTCTTACCCCCACTTTTTTGGCATTTCTCGACGTTTCAGGACCTAAAAGCAAAAAAAATGTATGTCTGTATGCGGCCTGCCGGACGTCACAATCAACGAAATCTAGAAAACCGTTGTAGGGATTTCAAAAATTTTGGTTTCTAAAAATATCTAGATGCAATGGTAATGAGCCGAAAGGACGATGTATTCAATAGCTGTTCCGGAGGTGTATAAAAAGTCGTCAAGTGTCAAAACAAGAATATTTGCATATTTTTGGCTTAAAAACCGTTCATTTTAAGTGATTACGAGTAAGAACATTGAATTTGGAGAAATCTTGATGGTCGGGATTGGTATGTGAGACCAAAAACTAGATTATTGCATTATAAATTTGTCAAAAAAATGTTGCCAGTGTGTCAAAAGAATGATTTTAATATATTTTTACTCAATTAAAAAAAACATGAAATTAATTATTTGTATGACATGAAATATTATCGAACTCATATTGGACATGGAAATTTGTGATTTTGTTATAATTTTTGAAATATTTTTGGAATTTTGAAAAAAGTTTGTTGAATTTCGAATTTTCGATTTGGAAAAATTTTCAATTTTTGATTTTGTAATATTTTTTGACTTTTGGTAAAAATTTGTACATTTGATTTTGTTATAATTTTTGAAATAATTTTATAAAAAGGTTGTATTTTTGATTTTGTTAAAATTTTTGCAATATTTTTAGAATTTTGATAAATGTTTCAATTTTTGATTTTGTAAGAATTTTCGGAATATTTTGGGAATTTTGAAAAAGTTTCAATTTCTAATTTCATTATAATTTTTGGCATTTTAAAAAAGGTTTGTATATTTGATTTTGTTATAATTTTTCCAGCATTTTTAGAATTTTGGAAAAAGTTTGAATTTTTGAATTTGTGAATAAAGAAATTTTGAAATGATTTTAGACTTTCAAAGTTTCAATTTTTGATTTTTTAAGAATTTTCGGAATATTTTTAGAATTTTGAAAAAATTAAAATGTTTTATTTTATTATAATTTTTGGAATTTTGAAAAAAGTTTCAATCTTTGATTTTGTAATAATTTTTGAAATATTTTTAGAATTTTGAAAAAAGTTTGTTTCAATTATGAATTTTTGCAATATTTTTAAAATTTTGAAAAAATTTAAATTTTTTATTTTATTATAATTTTTGGAAAATTGAAATAAACTTTTTTTTTTGTTTTTGTTATAATTTTTGCAATATTTTTAGAATTTTAAAAAAATTTTCAATCTTTGATTTTGTAATAATTTTTGGAATGTTTTTAGAAGTTTAAAAAAAAGTTTAAATTTTTAATTTTATTTTAATTTTTAGAATATTTTTGGAATTTTGAAAGAAATACGAAATGTTGGGTGTATCTTCAGTATCATTAAGTTATGATCTGTTATAATTTTGTGGTAACGTTTTAATTTCGTGTTTGTTTTGTAATAAATTTTTAAAAAAAGATATAAAAAATACTTGTACAAGAAGTTTTATTTTTGATATGCATCGCTGCCCAAAACTAAAACAATGTCCTCATAAAAGTTTTTTGCCGAAAAGTTTTGATTTTGTTATAATTTTTGAAATATTTTTGGAATTTTGAAAAAAGTTTGAATTTTTGATTTTGATTTTATTTATAATTTTTGCAATATTTTTAGAATTTTGAAAAAAGTTTCAATTTTTTATTTTGTAAGAATTTTTGGAGCGTTTTCAGAATTTTTAAAAAGATTAAATTTTTGATTTTATTTAAATTTTTGAAATTTTTAATAAAATTTTTACTTTTGATTTTGTTATAATTTTTGCAATATTTTAAGAACATTGGAAAAAATTTCGATCTTTGATTTTGTAATAAATAATTTTTGAGATATTTTTAGAATTTTGAAAAAAAGTTTAATATTTAGATTTTATTATAATTTTTACAATATTTTTCGAATTTTGTAAGAAATGTGAATTTTTGATTTGCTAATATTTTCTCGAAAATCTAAATGGAAAGGTTTTTGAGTAGTTTGCTGATTGTATCATCTTTTCTTTTATGTTAATTTATGATCTGTTATAACTTTTCGGCAACGTATTGATGTTTCTTGTTAGTTATGTAATAAATTTCTAAACAGAGATAAAAAATACATGATGTGGTTTAACAAAGAGTTATGTTTGATATACATCGCTGACCAAAACAAAAAACAATGTCCTGATAAAAGTGTTTTGCTGAAAACTATTTTGAAATCCTTAACCTAGACCAAAGTCTTGATATCTCAGAGCTGTGTGATTTCAGCCCCTTCATCTTTTTTCATTATTTTTTCGAACAACTTTTATCAACAAAAACTTTTAACCACTCAAGTTCGAAAAAATTATGATAAATTCGAGTTTTAGTCGGACCAAAACTCTTTAAAATTAAATATCTCAAGAACACGAATTAACGCCTCTTTGTAAATATGAAATAGTTTACAGTAAGGATGAAATCGGCATAGCCATTCTTGAGCAATTTAATTACAAAGTTACATCGGATTGGCAGAATTTTCATTTTTCATGCATGTTGGGGTGATCCCTATGGTATGCTCAAAGTATGCACCTTAAGAAATTGTAAAATAAGTATTATTTTTTATTTTGTCCATACTACTAATATGCCAGGTTTGAGAAAAATAAAAAATGGTCAAGTTCAAATTTCGACTTTTTCACCTGCATAGATCACGTTTTTTAACTGTCAATAATAGTAAGTAATAGAGCTATGTAATTTTCTACACGACACATTAATTGATGATCGTTGCCTACAAATTGTTCTTATGATTAACACACATAGTTTTATCGAACGTTTTCCACAATAAATTTGCCTCGATTGTGTTTGATGACTACAACCAAAACTCACATTTACAAAAATGACGACCAAATTGTAAACATTCTCTTCGAACACCATGTAACAACAGAAGTCATGGTCGCTCAAAACCAATCCTTTTGAAAATATAAAATTAAGGAATATAAATCATTAATTAATTGATAGAATCTCAAACGCTCCCACTCAAATTACCATATATTCAACTGTTATATCAATTTAATATAAGGTTACCAGTTTGTAAAAATAACATTTCAATACATGAATAGATCACGCAATAATAAAATTACAAAATATATATTCCTTTTAAAGTTTGAAGATAGACAACCATCAATCATCATCATCATCAAGTTCATGAAAATGTACATACATATTATATTTTGGGTGTGGTATTATTAATATAACCTTTACAAAACGGAAAAGCTTTCGAAATTTAGTAATTGTAAAGTTGTAAAATTTATATTCAAGCTTTATTTATTTCTGAAAAAAAAGAAAGAAAAACGATAAAAAAAAATTTTCTTTAATTGAAATTAAAATGAAATGAAAATGCTGTATTTATTGGGAGCGGTCATGAATAAATTCATATATTTGTTTGAATTGAAAATTCAGGCAGGCGAATGATTTATTATAAAAATGGGAATAAACATTTGTTTTGTTTCAATCATACTAATGAAAAACTAACCATTAATTTTAGTTTGTTTTTCTTTTATTCATTGGTAAATACTCTCAAGCAATGACGTAGGATTTGAGGAAAGGGGAAAATTTGTTGTCATTATGTTTTTTTGGTGTTAGTTTGATGTTGTGAGAATAAAAAAAAATTATATCGACAAATCTGAAATAATGAGATTGGGATTTGGTTGTGATTTGAAAGAGAGTTAAAACTGTTGGTACATTTGATAAGTTGTAATTAATTTCTGGACTATATAAGGTTTGTTTAGGTTGCAGTGGATGGAACTTTTGAGAAAAGCCAAAAAATGCTCCAAGCTCCAGTTTCGCAAGTTATATTTATTCCAAATTTTTTGGATTACGACTAATGCAATCTTAACGGATGAGACGTGACTCACCAACGTTTACTGGTAAAAACGCAGTATTAGTTTTATAAGAAATTTTTCAAAATTTTGTTTTGATGAAATTCGGTTCATGAGCTTTTAGTGCAAAATTGGATTTTTAATTTTTAATTTTTTGTTATATTTTACGATTTGGAAGAAACTTGGAAAGACATTAAATAAGAAATTTATTATATTATATATTGAGGCATGCTTAATCAATAAAATGAAAGGAAAAACAATTTTATATCATATATCATCAAACATTTACAAAAACTTTTTTATGCAATAGAATGGTAAGAAAACTGCGTAAACTGCCCTAACGATTTGAAACTTGTGATAAATATAAAACTGGCTTGTGTGTTGAGTGTCTTAGTTGGTTCACTACTTAAAGAAATGCAAGATGACTAAATTCCTCAATTAAATCATTCCGCTCCCCATATAGAGGTGATTGTTACCAGAAAGTGAAAGTTTTGTAGTTAATATTTTGGAAAGAGTTAGAAAAAATAGATGAAGATGAGGTCTTGAGCCACAAGTTGTTAAAAAAATCTGCAGCTCAGTAGTAAAGTGAACGTTGCTGTTTCGAATCACGGTCTAGTGGATTATTACAAGAAGCAAACTCTTCTTAACTAATCTGTGTTGTTTTGCAGATCTAACTGGTAGACAAGTCATGTATATAATAATCTAAAGAGGAAGATAAACCGAAATAAGTTAATAACAAATGAAAGCAATGGCACAGCAAAGAATATCTTGATAAAGACCACACGGCTGGCAACACTATTCATTGTAACGTCTTAATATTATAAAATACAACACGTAATATATATAATCCGAATTAAACCGAACTCATTAATATCTAACTCAACCAAAATAATAATCAAACTCATAACTTTTAAAAATTTCGCTTGTCATTTTATTTTCTCTTTATATTCGTTATGCATGAATTTCCTCATTTCTTTCCCTATTTTCTTATAACCATAAAATCTTCACATTTAACGATAATACGCTTGTGCCAGGATCATGCGCCTTTTTTGATACTCTAATTTCAATTCTTTATATTCAAGAATAAAATTTTACTTCTATTCTCTTTTAAATCGACAGAATGTTTTACTATTTGTAAAGTGACACAGGAAGAAAATTACTTTTTTCCTATTTAATAAAAAAAAACATAAATATAATAATAATTTAATTAATACTAGTGTTATTATAATTAGAATATTTTAAATAATAAAAAAAAATTTTGTAACAACAGTGAAATAGTTGTTTTAGAAAAAGCTTTTCATACACATCTAATTTTTTCACTTTTAATAGTGAAAAATTAAAATTATATCGCCGGTTATAAGAAAATGTAAAATTTTATTGTGAAAAATAATTCCATAATTAAAGTTTTAATATCTTGTGAAAAATTTAAAGAATAGCTTTTCAAAAAAAAAAAGTTTTACATAAGAATTTACATAAGTTTTAATAATTAGAATCAATTTTTATAAAAATAAAGGAAAAATCAATAATCAACACAAAACAGAGTAAAAATAATCTCAACTTTATGTTATATAATTTAAAAAAAAAATAAATAAATTTTAAGTTATAATAAAAGCTTGGTTTTAAAAATATAAAAGCTTTATTGTTAAAAAAATATATAATCATAGAATCGAAAAAAAAATCTAATCGATTTGTTATTACACTGTGCGCGTATGAAAAAAACGACGACGAGTAAGTTAATGTAGAAAAATAATAGAAGCTTTGATTGAAAAGTTCAAAAGAAAAAAACGAAAATTGATGAAAAAAGAGAAAATTTTCCCTCATGTAGTTAGTATTGTGCTTATTGTGTTTGTGTGTATAATATAGCATATACATTTTTTATATAAATGTAACGAATTAATGTTAAATTGAATTATAAAAAAATAAGGATTAATATATATGTATCGTATATTCGTCAATGGTATGCTCTTTGTGTGCTGTTAATTAAATTTCTTTGTTGGATACAATTGATTGAATTAAATCAGATTTGTATATATCTGGTCATAAATGTTTTGTTTTCGGTTTAATTAAATTAAGGTGAGATAATTAAAAAACAAATACTAGTTGTCAAACGTGATAAGAACATTTTTATTATACCTAACGATATTACATGTATTTCTATGATGTTTGGAAATGGTAACAACTAACATGTTGTGGTTGGATCACTAGTGATTAGATAATAAATTATTTTTAGCAATAAAAATGTGTGGTTGTTGTTACGACAGCATGATTTTTTAAAGATATGCTTTGAATGTGGAATGTTTAACTGCAGGTTAATATGTTTGTTTTTAAAAAGACATTGTTAGTTAGAGGCTCTCAATTTAAATAAAGTTCTTCTAAAGCAGAATATAGTTGACATAAACCCAATTGTTGAGTTTCTTAATGTTGTTTTGGAATTTTCTATAACTCATATTAAAATAAAAATCGAATTTAACTCAAATGTAAAGTTTCTAACCAAACTCTTTATTTCTACGCTATTATATTGACAATGAATTGATTGATATTAAATTGATATTGATATTTAATGTTAATATATTAATACTAATACTAATACTAATACTAATACTAATACTAATACTAATACTAATACTAATACTAATACTAATACTAATACTAATACTAATACTAATACTAATACTAGTACTAATACTAATACTAATACTAATACTAATACTAATACTAATACTAATACTAATACTAATACTAATACTAATACTAATACTAATACTAATACTAATACTAATACTAATACTAATACTAATACTAATACTAATACTAATACTAATACTAATACTAATACTAATACTAATACTAATACTAATACTAATACTAATACTAATACTAATACAAATACTAATACTCATACTAATACTAATACTAATACTAATACTAATACTAATACTAATACTAATACTAATACTAATACTAATACTAATACTAATACTAATACTAATACTAATACTAATACTAATACTAATACTAATACTAATACTAATACTAATACTAATACTAATACTAATACTAATACTAATACTAATACTAATACTAATACTAATACTAATACAAATACTAATACTAATACTAATACTAATACTAATACTAATACTAATACTAATACTAATACTAATACTAATACTAATACTAATACTAATACTAATACTAATACTAATACTACCCAAGTAACAATTCTTAGAGCTATAAGTGTCGTGACGCTGTAATAAAGCTCTAAAAAATTACCTATGTTGCTAGTGGTTCTTTTACTTTGTAGAGTGATACTTGCAGCTTTAAAAACAATTAATGTTGCTTTATAAAGGAGTTTCTACAAACTCTTAGCTCTAATAAAATGTAGAGCAGGAACTAACTATATTAGCTTTACATTAGCATAATAATCTTATTTAGAGCTTTAAAATCAAAGTAGTATAGCACTACTTGTTATAGACCTATAAACTCTATTTCACCTTTGCAACAGAAAAACAAGCTATTATAAAGCTTTATTAAAGCTCTTAGCATTATTAAATCTAACTCTAAAAAGTGTCAACGTATGTTTACATTCAGTTTGTTTATAATTAAAAAATGCAACAAAAGAGCTCGTTGTTTCTTTTTACGTTAATTTAGAGTTATTGCAAGTATATGAATCTTTACTAAAACTCGCAGCAACATTTCGCATGACATGACATTTTAATATAAATAGAGAGAGAGATGCTTTATCTATGTTTTGTTGCATAAATGCGTTAGTATATAATCAACTTATTTTGTTACAAAGCAAATAGCTTTATAAAGAAGTAGCATGATTGAGGTAGCTCTATATTTAAATATTCTATTACAAGTAGCGTTATAAAGGATTAATATGTATCATGAAGCTCTGTATTGGTGTAACTTGTCATCATCTTCGTTTTTATAAAGATGGAGTGGAAAATGTATCGCCATTATGACCAAAAATGTTTTAATAACCATTTTTGATAACTATGTATTTTGAATTTACCACGTATTACGATAACTGGATTTTTTTTTGAAGACCATTTATAACTTAGAATAAGTTTTAAATTTTAAAAATAAATTCCCCAAAATAAATTCATTTGACATAACCTGAAACTGTCAAAAATGCTACAAAAAATTCATAATTGTATAACAATTATTTTATTTTCCAGAAATTATACAATATTTACTAAGGGCGCATTGAAATGTGGGTCTTATATTATCAGGTTTTACCATAAAAATTAATTGGCACCTAAAATTCCATACATATTCAAAAAATCATAATTATATTATTTATTTAAAATATTATTTAATTTATTTACGCGACATATAATATATAAAAGTTGAGAGAAAACTTAACACCAACATATTTTGGAACCATGTCGAATATGTATTAGTTTTATAATTAAAAAATTTTATTAAAAGAAACTATTTGTATTTGTTTTCAAAAGAAAACGTCAAAATTAAGCCTGATAGTAACTCTTAAAAACTCTAACACACAGCTGTTATATAGCTAAAATAGCTCTATTACATATTATTGAACCACTTGTTTAGAGTTATCTGAAGGAGAAATAAGCTGTAAAAGTAGCAAATTTTGCATCATAACAGCTCTGTTAGAGCTGTGGCAGCGCTACTTCAGCAAAATATAAAGCTATCAGCTCTATAGTTTAGCTCTAGAGCACTGTGAGAGCTTATATAAAACTGAAATTGTTACTTGGGTAATACTAATACTGATGGGCTAGGCTTGAATCGGGAATTAAAGTTAGATTTCACCCTGAAAAGTTTTCGAATTAAAGTTTTTAATCATTTTTATTTTTAGCAGTTTTTTTATGATCTTTCAATAAAAATTTATAAATGGTTTAGAGATGGATAATTCATTAATCATTTCCATGTACGTGTAAAAAATGTTTGCGGTGTAAGCGATATAAAAACAAAAGTGAAAATATTTATCTGGTAGGTATTTTTCTCAATTTAGAAATCTGAAATAACCGTCATGAATTATAAGAATCCAAACGATATATTGACAATTATGAAATCTTTTGCATGCCAAATATTTGTCTGGTTAGTATTATAGACTAAGAACCCGCGACGGCCAGACCTTCGTTATTTTATAAAAGCTGAAAGTTTCTCTGCGCATACCCCCTACTCAGGTAGGAACGATAAGCGACATATGAAGTTTGGATCATAGTGGCTTTGGCAGGGGGTAGGTAACAGAGGGGCCTCCAAAGTTTCGTGAAAGTATAAAAGCTAATTTTTTTATATATTCTTCGGGATAGTATTAGAAGTCACGTCACCCATTGCCAGACACTTACTATAGTAGAAACTCCCTGCCAGACACCCTTAAACTTTTAAGTTTCACGAAACTTTGGAGGCCCTTCTGTTACCTGTTCCCTGCCAAAGCCACTATGATCCAAACTTCATATGTCGCTTATCGTTCTTACCTCAGTAGGGGGTATGCGCAGAGAAACTTTCAGCTTTTATAAAATAACGAAGGTCTGGCCGTCGCGGGTTCTTAGTCTATAATACTAACCAGACAAATATTTGGCATGCAAAAGATTTCATAATTGTCAATATATCGTTTGGATTCTTATAATTCATGACGGTTATTTCAGATTTCTAAATTGAGAAAAATACCTGCCAGATAAATATTTTCACTTTTGTTTTTATATCGCTTACACCGCAAACATTTTTTACACGTACATGGAAATGATTAATGAATTATCCATCTCTAAACCATTTATAAATTTTTATTGAAAGATCATAAAAAAACTGCTAAAAATAAAAATGATTAAAAACTTTAATTCGAAAACTTTTCAAGGTGAAATCTAACTTTAATTCCCGATTCAAGCCTAGCCCATCACCTCACCATAAGTTAAAACTTATTTTAATATCTAATGCAGTTACTTGACGATTTTTATATTCTAGAACTACATAGAAAAATAAGGTTATAAAAAACAGAAATATTAAACTTTCTACGTCATCGCTCAGCAGCAATTTTCATGAAAATTGAATAAATCTGGTTTGTTTCCAAATTGATTATTTTTCTGTGGTTTTCAAATCGCTCTAGAGAAAATGAAAATAGAATATAACTGAAATTTGTCATATGCTGTGAATGAATTCAGACAACTTGACGCCATTTGTTCTGGTTCTATTTTTATCTAGATTGGTTTTTTGGTGAACATATTTATGTTTTGTGTTACTTTTGTCACTAGCACGTTCGATATCGTATAA